>BPLQ01007203.1:0-190801 GCA_021605075.1 Caerostris darwini | reverse complement strand
TGTGGATCTTTTATCAGTATTAATTTTGAACTAAATTGTTATGGATCTTTCATCGTTATTGATTCCAATTCAAATTGTTATGGATATACTATCCCAATATTAATTCAATACAAAACTTCTTTTAAAATGAAAAGAAAATTCAATTTTCCTAATTAGTGACAAATTAAAATGTATCAATAGTAAGTAAAAATTTGTATCAATATTCAACCACGTGCTATTTATATCTTATTAACCCATCATGGATCCATCTAGACCCTTTATCATCTAGACCCTTTATTTTTTTTTATTAGACCATCCATCTAGACCCTTTATCCCATCTGTGTGAAACTAAATTAACTGTTCGAAACCTGTTCAATTATATAAAGAATTGTTGTGGATGTTTTATTAATATTAATTTAGAACTAAATTGCTATGGATTTTTCATCAGCATTGATTCAAATCCAAATTGGTATGGAGATACTATTCCGATATTAGTTCAATACAAAACTTCATTTAAAATAATAAGAAAATTCAATTTCTCTAATTTAGTGACACTAAAAATACATTAGACAAATTAAATTGTATCAATATTCAACAACGTGCTATTTATATCTTATTAACTCATCATGGATCCATCTAGGATTTAACCTTTATCCGTATGATACTAAAGTAACCGTTCAAATAAGAACTGAAGAACACAATATTATTGTGTGATATTTATATTGAAGTGGTGTTATTCTTACAAAATGAATATACTACTTTATAATTTTGTTCTTTATATTATTTAAATAAAGAGTTTAAATAATCCCTTTATCCTTTATCAGTATTAATTTGAACTAAATTGTTGTGGATCGTAGCATTGATTCAAATCCAAATTGTTATGGATACACTATTTCAATATTAGCTCAAAACAGAACTTCTTAAAAATAAAAAGAAAATTCAATTTTCCTAATTAGTGACAAATTAAATTGTATCAGTAATAAAAATTGTATCAATATTCAACAACGTGCTATTTATATCTTATTGACCCATCATCAATCCATCTGGGTTTTAACCTCTATCCGTATGATACTAAAGTAACTGTTCAAATAAGAATTTGAAGAACACATTATTATTGTGTGATATTTATATTGAGGTGGTGTTATTCTTACAAAATGAATACACTACTTTATAATTTTGTTCTTTATATTATTTAAATATAGAGTTTAAAAAATCCTTTTATCCTTTATCAGTATTAATTTTGAACTAAATAGTTGTGGATCGTTCAACAGCATTGATTCATTATTTCAATATTAGCTCAAAACAGAACTTCTTAAAAATAAAAAGAAAATTCAATTTTCCTAATTAGTGACAAATTAAAATGTATCAATAAATAAAAATTGTATCAATATTCAACAACGTGCTATTTATCTCTTATTAACCCATCATGGATCCATCCTGGTTTTACCCTTTTATCCCATCCGGTGTGAAACTAAATTAACTGTTCAAAACCTCCCCAACAGTTCATTGGACATCATTTAAAATCCCCCGTTGAAAGGCAGCGCGCCTGTTTTGGACGTTCAATTACCATGTGATTGCGAAGGGGAAGCCTTTTGTTTATTTAAGACCTCTTTGTTTTTCGCGCGTGGTGCCTGGTCAGACTCTGCTGCGATCGAGGAGAATCGATAGCTTCAGCCGCACGATGTCCCTTAATATTAAGGGATCATTTGTTTAGCCATGTTTAGGGGGTGTCATGAGCAGGTGATTGTGTTTTACCGCTTTAATGGGCCCCATCAGACGGTGGGATGGTTTTGAAGCGCCCGTGTCAGAGTCTGGAACCATTTGTTTTAAATTAGTTCTTCAGCAAGGCTTGGCGGCATTGATTGGGACTTGCGCTTTTCGTTAAGTGGGTTATAAATTGAAGATTATCGCCAAGTATCTGTACAATGCTACTTTTTAAGTTTAGTTCAAAGTGTATATCTATATAACATAATTTTCAAAACATATTACAGAAAAAAACTAAGTGGGTAATGTAATACAAAAAGCGAGACACTGTTGTTATTGTTAACATAGTAATATTTGTATATAGTTGAAATATCAAATATGTATGCAATGTCTCGATTGAACTACTTCTCATTATTATAATCTACTAAAAATTTATTTCTCACTATTATGATCTACTTAATTATACACTATGTGGAAGAAAGTGACGGGACACGACACTATAACGACATAAACCCATATTTATTAAAATTAATAGGACGTAGGGCCTTCTTTGGCTGCGATCACAGCTGCAACCCTTCTGGGCATGCTTTCCACTAAATTAGCCATAGTGGCAAGAGGAATTTCCTTCAAAATGTTTAACAAGAAGTTCCATAGTTCAGGCTTGCTTTTGGGGTGAGGGGTGCAGGCCCTCAACCGACGGTCCAATTCATCCCAGAGATGTTCAATTGGGTTAAGGTCAGGGCTCTGCGCCGGCCACTCCATATGTTTAACGTTGTTGTTCACATACCAATCAAGAGTCCTCCTTGCAACATGACATGTTGCGTTGTCGTCTTGATACCAGCAATCATCCATACCGTACGTTGCCCACAAGGTAGGAAGGACATGATTGTCGAGAATATCATAGTATCTATCGGCATTCATAGCACCATCAACCTTCACCAGTGGGCGAGCCCCATACCAGGAGAAACAGGCCCATACCATCAATCCTCCTCCACCAAACTTTACAGTTGGGACAACACACTCGGGCAAAAGGCGTTCTCGTGGTAAACGCTTTACACAAACACGACCATCGGAACGAAAAAAGGTAAATCGTGACTCGTCACTCCAAAGGACGCGTTTCCAGTCATCCAGAGTCCAAGTACGGTGGTCTTTGGCCCATCGAAGGCGCGATTTCTTGTTGGTTTTCGTAATCAAAGGCTTATGGGCCGCCGAACGTCCAGTGTAACCTAACTTATGGGCCTCGATACGAAGAGTCCTGGTCGAAACGGCCACACCTGTGGCTTGTCTAAACTCATTAGCGATTTTATGCATGGATGTTTGACGGTTCCTTCGAATCTCCCTGCCGAGCACCCACCGGTCCCTTCTGGTGAAAACTGTAGGTCGTCCACTTCGGGGTTTGTTCTGACAGTGTCCCTCAGTCTTATAGCGACACACAACACGTGATACAGTTGATTTTGAGCAGTTACGCCGACGAGATATCTCGCAAAATGACACCTTGGCAAGATGCAATCCAACCAACACACCTTTCTCGAACTCAGACAACTCTTCCCGTCACGCCATCTTGACAAAAAACAACTCTAGTCGACTCCACAGAGTATTTATAGGATATGGCTGACACGTGATACCTATTATTGTGCATAAGTCAGCTGTATTGTCGACTTTTCTACTTTTCGAGGGGTGTCCCGTCACTTTCTTCCAGATAGTGTACTTTTCAGCGTTATAGTCTATAAAATTTTAGTACTAAATGTTATAATTTACAAATAAAAATGAGAAGTAGAACATAATTTTTTTTGCTGAATCAATTAATTTTTATACGCGCAACTAAGTATTATAAAAACATTATATTTTCTTTTCGAATCAAGTAAATTTATATTTTTTTATAACAAAGATAAAATAAGACCAATGCTTTTCAAATTTCTTCTTGAATGAAACAAATTTGCAGTTTTTGTTTAGAAAATCACTGATTAACTTATTGGTAACTGATTAATTTATTGGTAACTGATTAACTCCATATTAACTGATTACTGAATTACAGAGACATGTCTATTTTCGATCGGTTCAAAAATAATCTACCATCATTTATATATTATCTAATAATCATTAATTCGTTAACATAAATGTTTGAAACATACGTAAATAAATTAAATTTTAAATCACTGTATTTGTCAATTTATTTGTTTTAATTTAAATATTTTTTTCTTGTGTCAATTGATGAAAGCACAGGCATAATTATGGACATTTTTTGTTTAAATATCAGATAAAATTTGTCACGATATTTGGCTTAACTTATTGTATTTGAGAATTTATTTCACAAGTGAAGATTTGTTAATTTCAGTAAAATAATATAAAAGTGCATATAATATAATTTGTAATTACGTTGTATTATTTTTCTGTTAAAAAAATCACCATTCAAAACTTTAAAGAATTTATTGCTGTTTCGTTTTATGTATCAAATACATGATTGTACTCGTTTCTTCAAACGCTGAAACTTCGCACAGCTTTAATTATGCTAATGTATATTATGCGTAAGTATGTTTTATTATAAAAGTTTTACATAATATTGTTTGAAAACTTCTCGAGCAACATAGTATGTAAAATTTTTTTATCATTTTTTTTTCTAACGCAGAAAATAGCGATTATTGCATTTAACTGCAGAATTCATCATGCAAAAAGATGATTCTTGATGTAGACAACAAAATTAAAACTGAACATACAAAATAGCGCAGCAATACGTAATTTAAAAATTAAAATCATGTAATTTTTGCAGTGTGCATTATATACACTACAAATTTCACTGTAATATATATATATATATATTGCTGAACTATTTTTAGTTTTTGTCTACATCGAGAATGATCTTTTATATATATATATTACAGTTTATTAATTTTTATACCGCGTGCCGTTGGCAAATTTGGGGCCTGAATGGCCGAGTGTCTAGCGCTCTGGCGCTCGGTGCCACAGGTTTCGGGTTCGAATCCCGGCGGTGCCATGGATGTTTGTAGTGGTTCGGAATCCACTTTAAGCAGTAGGTCCCGGTCTTCTATGACTGTAAGAGCGTCACGGAGCAAAAGTCAGGCTTCTACCTACGGGTGCTCCATCACAACAGAAGCTGCTTCCTTCCCCTTCAACCATGAGTACGTATGGGCTCGTGGGCTTGGCCAGCCAAGTGGGATAAGAAACAACAACAACATTAATTTTTATGTTACTACATGTACTTAAAATAGTTGTGATGTACACTTCCAATACTTTCACAATAAAAAGAGAAATAAATTGTTTCTTTGAAGAGGACCTTGATATTTTTTACGTGTTTGTTTGTGAGTTGAAAAATGTTCTCTTGCAATATTAAGCTATAATATAATTGTCATCAGAATTTGCATGTGTAGCGTCTTCTTACTGCTCAGTGTATTCAAAACGTTTTCAATTAAACTTCAGACTTTCGAAATGAGTTAGATTCTTTCGATATTGTCCTGTTGTTTGAGGATTTCAACCATATCTATAATTGTGTTATTTGCATTATATTTTTCGTTCAGCTCTGTTAAATCGGGATTCTACTGTAATAAATAGTCTTCAATGAGTTTTTACATGTGGGGCCTGAATGGCCGAGTGGCTAGCGCTCGGTACTACAGGTTTCGGGTTCGAGTCCCGGCGGTGCCATGGTTGTTTGTAGTGGTTCGGAATCCACTTTAAAAAGTAGGTCCCGGTCTAATAGGATCGTAGAGCATTGCGGGGGCATTGTTACTCCGCGTCCGTGGCTTATCTTCAAGTTACACGCGCACCCTGGGTCATGCAAAGTGAGTACGTCTCTGCAGCACTTGCCTTAAGGCATCCAAAGACCAAGCTGTCTGTGTTTGCCAGCTGCATTAGAAAGAAAAAAAAATGAAGAAAGTTTTTACATGTGTGTTGCCCGCAGCCTACATAAGTCTATGCATCTTACTCCAAATCATTTCCTACTTCAACTAATATTTAATTAAATAAAATGTTGACTTTGCTGCTTGTGACAACTCTTGACTTATCTTTTCAGGTTGGAGCCGGGGAGACCAACGAACTTGCGTTCACCTCTCGCCATCAGGGGTGGTCGGAGTGGAGCGCCTGGAGCTCGTGCTCGAGAAGCTGCAACGGCGGAGTGTCCTACCAGATCCGGAAGTGCGAGAGGAAATCGGGATGCGAGGGGGAGACCACCAAGTACAAGATTTGCAACATGCAGGTATGGAACTTTGCTTATTTGATTCAATAACTTATTAATTTAATCAATTCAGCTGCTAAATCCGTGCTGTGTGACGCTGACTTCTGACATTTTATTTCTTAATTTTTATGTTTTTACGATCACTTTTTTGTTTTATTCCATTTCTTTGACTGAAATATTATTTTTTTTTCCCTGGAAGCAAGTCAAATTAGTTTTTTAGTAGTTTGTTGTAATGTTTGACATATGTAACAAATAGAGAATATTTGTTATTAGAGAAATCCTTGTTCATGCGCTATATATGAATCGGAATATCCATATCCACATCTTAAAAATTCTTTTATTAACCTAGATCATTTATCGCATAGGTATGTGATTTGCTATAATCACTTAACACATAGGTATGTGATTTGCTATAATCACTTAACACATAATGTCATTTGCTATAATCATTTAACACATAGATATGTCATTTGCTATAATCACTTAACACTCAGATATGTCATTTGTTATAATCATTTATCACATAAATATGTGATTAGGAAAAAATAGCACATTTTATGCATTTTAAAAATTATTAGGGAAAAAAAAACTTTTCACAACATTTTTGAAATATCTAAATGCTGAAATATTTTCTGTTTTACGCATGTCTCAAATGTTTTGCTTCGTTTCAAGGTATCGAGGCAAGGCTTCGTATAAAATTTTCAATGAACTGTTATATACGGTACAATTACTACAAATTTACTGTATAAAGATACTGTACAAAGCTATATAATGTACTGTAAAAGATATACTGCATAAAGCTACTGCACTATTGTAAAGAAACAATTAGTAATTATACTTTATAAAATATTTATTCTTTATTTTTCTATTTGGGAAACTAACTTATCTTCGACAATTCGTTTTAATACATTCAAACGTACGATTGAATATGAGAATTGTTTAAAACTGAGCATATTTTTTTTATCATTTAATATATTGCATTCATAAATTCTTTATGCATGAACAAAACCTTTAAATTTTAATCTGCTCTTTTCCAAGTATTTGTTTAATTCAAAGTATTGTCTGCTGAACTGAAATATTCTCTTAGCTTTACAACTGAATGATAAAGGGAATTTCAAACAATCTCAAAAAATCTCCATCTGCTATTCTTAATTTCAAATAGTGCTTTTGAAAATACGACAAAATTGGCCTAACCTCTTTTCACTTGACTGTATTCTGAAGCCTTTCATTTTAGAAAAGTAAAGTATTTTCCCCACATTGAAAAGAAAACTGTGCACCAACCATCCTTCGCAATTGATACCGCTTAGCAAACCGTGACAACCAATAGCATTCCAGATCATTGACTTCACATGCACTTGACTACAAAAGTCTACAAAAGCCAACAAAAGGGGAGAACTACGAAGGGTGTTTTCAAAAGGGGGGTTACAAAACTCATCAAAAATACGGAAAATCCCTGAAGAGAAATTCACTTTGTCTTCGGCAAAAGGGGAGTGGGTGGAGATCTTTTCAAAAATTTTAAATAGTAACATAATAATAAGAAGAAAAAACTGATGCTGATTAGATGGTCGACTTCCTCACGAAGATGTTGATGATGATCCACACACAATCTTGTCTCCCTTCCTTTTCAATAAAGATTAACCAATTACCGTTCAACCAATCGGATGCCTCATTAAAGAGGTATACTACCAATTGAAAACTCGTTATCCAATTCATGTCCTCCCCTGAAAAGCTCTTCAAAAACCCCTTTCGAACGGCGGCAAAACAATCGAGAACTTATTTCTCTGTATCTGTTTCTCCCCTCCCCCCTTCGTTAACGAACGAAAATTTCAAAACTTCCCCATGTCACAACCCTCAGGGAATTTTGCAGTGAACTATAGTACCACCAGTGCCTAGTATGTCCCTGTAGTGTGTCGTATGTATAGATGTATGATTCTCGTCCGCGCTAGTTCACCCTGCATTCACATAATACCGTCATCATTAGAAGCTTCAAGATGGACTGAGTATGGGGAGTACTTGAAAAGTTACGAATACTCGCGGTTAGAAATTCGTGCCTTGTGACAGTTAACAGAGTTTCTAGCTCGCTGGACTATGGGGTGTTGACTTGAGGGCTCAACTACAAATTTTGAAAAGTACGCGCTGTAATAATCAAAAAGGCTTTTCTTGTGTTCGCCCGCGTTTAATTTAAATCGAACATAAAGAACTTGAAAGAAATTTTATGTTAATTGGAATTAAAAATATGTCTTCCCCCTTTCCCTTTATTATTTATTATTTTTTTATTTAGTTTGTTGAAGTGGGTGAATTTTGTGTATTGATTTAAAAGGAAGAGATGTCTTTTTGAAATGAATAAAGAGGATGTTCAAAGAAATGAAACGAATCGGTGTACTTTTTTTCTTTTAAATTTAATTCATTTTGCAGTTAGCGATGGCTTCAGAATTTAGTGCAGTTTTCAAGAGATCTTTTTATAAACCAGTGATAGTTAATTGAGGTACTAAATCTTTTTTAAAAACAATGTCATTAGCGGTTAAAACGAAATAAAGTGTCAGTTGCTCAAATATGTATAAAATAACAGATAAATGTTATATTACGTAAAACCTTTTATTTTTTCCTTGGAAGAATTAAATGAGTAACTAATAGAAGATTTATAGAAAGCTAATTAACTTTAATACTGTCTAGTTAATTAGAACTATTATCTTAGGTGTATAAAAGAGCTTTTAGTATTAAATTTTAATGGATTTAATTCATCTTGCAATATAAACGGTGGAGTCAGAATTTAGTGCAGTTTTCGAGTTCTTTTTATAAACCAGTGATAATTAATTGAGGTACTAAATATTTTTTAAAACAATGTCATTAGCGATTAAAAGTAAATAAATAAACTGTCGGTTGCTCAAATATGCATAAAATAATAGATAAATATTTCATTACGTTATTTTTTCTTGGAATAATTAAATGAGTACTAATAATAGATTTATAGAAAGCTAACTAACTTTAGTACTATATTTTTAATTAGGAGAAATATTAATCTTAGTTGTATAGAAGAGCTTTTAATATTAAATTTTATTGAATTTAATTTAACTTGCAGTATAAACGGTGGCTTCAGAATTTAGTGTAGTTTCCAAGAGATATTTTTATAAACCAGTGATATTTAATTGAGGTTCTAATTCTTTTTTAAAAACAATGTCATTAGTGATTAAAAGTAAATAAATAAAGTGTCGGTTGCTCAAATATGCATAAAATAATAGATAAATATTTTACTACATAAAACCTTTTATTTTTTTCCCTTGAAATAATTAAATGAGTAACTAATAGTAGATTTATAGAAAGCTAATTAACTTTAGTGCTATCTAATTAATTAGAAGAAATATTAATCTTAGCTATGTAAAAGAGCTTTTAATATTAATTTTTAACGGGTTCAATGAATTGCATTTTTGTATTAGTAATGACTAATTAATTAAATTTGAAAAAGATACAAAGTATTTATGTGTTTCAAATATGCAGCATTTTGAAATTTTAAACTGATAAATGATTTTATTTATTTTAAATGCATTTTTGCAAAATTAAAATCTTTTAGCAGAACTTTTTATTATAAAGATTGGTATAAGAATATTAAAGAAAAAATTATTGTTGTTTGAAGAAATATTAGTTAAAATAATTAAAAATAAATATTTTATATTTTTGCCCACTTTAAAATCCTTTAATCATTTAAGGAAATTATTTTCAGTATTTTTAATTCTGGAGTAATTATACTTAACGTATTTTCTTAAAAACTAAAAACAAACAAACGAATAAAAAATATCCTTTAAAAATAGAAATCTATTTTAAATATAAGTCATAAAAATTAATCAATTTTACTTTCGTAATTATGAAAATGTCTTGAAAACTTCAAATAAAAAAATACTTTTGTTGCATAAAACATTGCGAAAAGAGATCTAAATTTAATTATATTAGTAAATGTCATCTAAATACAACTATTTAATTAATTTTATCATCCATCATAATGCCACTTAAATGTCACTTTTGATCTCAGTAATTGCTCCCATTTGCATTTCTTTTAACAAAAGCGATTAGATACTACAAAATTTTGTAGATTTTTATCTTAAATATTTTGTTTTTATAATTTTGGGAAACACTAGTTTACAAAAGAAATTTAATATTGTATTAAGAAGGAAATATAACTGAAATTTTTTTTATTTAGAAATGTTTAAAATTATGTAGTTTTCTTTTTTTTCTGTATTTGTAATTTATTTTTAACATAAAGCATTATCAGAGTAATATATTAACTTGATTCTTAAAAGTGATCATCTAAATGTGACAAATCTATATTTGGTAGATAAATAAACAATCAATCTATCACAAAGCATAAACAGGGTAATATTATAAGTTGATTCTTAAAAGTGGTCATGTAAATCTGACAAATCTATATTTGGTAAATAATAATCGATTTATCACAAAGTATAAACAGGGTAATAATATAACTCTATTCTAAAAAGTGATAATCTAAATCTGACAAATATATATTTGGTAGATAAATAATCAATTTATCACAAAGCATAAATAGGGTTATATTATACTTGATTCTTGAAAGTGATCATCTAAATCTGACAAATCTATATTTGGTAGATAGATAAACAACAATCAATTAATCACAAAGCATAAACAGGGTAGTATTATAACTTGATTCTTAAAAGTAATCATCTATATTTGGTAGATAAATAAAGAATAATCAATTCATCACAAAGCATTAACAGGGTAATATGCTTGATTCTGGAAATTGGTCATCTAAATATGACAAATCTATATTTGGTAGATAAATAAACAATAATCAATTTATCCCCCCACAAAACTTTTTCTATTTATTTAAACGCATGATTTTTGTTAGTATGATGATTTCACTATTATTTTCCCCTAACAATTTTAACAGTTCAGAACTGAACAAAAAAAATCACTAAATCAATTAAAGAAAACAATATTTCAAAGGTTAAAAGAGCAAAAATACACAGTTTAACAATTACAATAAATCATGACTGGCATGCAACATAGAGTTTGCACATTTGTTATAAATAGCAGAAAAAAGTAAAAAACTCAAATAACTCACTTAATGGTAGTATGTGTTTTTACGTTCTATGGTAGCAACCGATATAGTTAATAGAAAAAGATCATTACTAGAAACAATAACGGACAAATATATAGCATTTAACTTTCAGTAATTCTGATCATTATTTATTTTCTATGGTGTATTTAACTAACAGAGCATCTTCAATGTCTTGTATTAAATAGTTTAAAATTATTTTGTGAAGATACTTAAATTTAATATTTATTTACTACCTGTATTTAACTCATTTATAGTTAACAAAATTTACATTAGATTTATTGTTAAATGCTACATTCATTTGTGTGGTTGCAGCATATTATATTATAATCAAAATAATCGCTATGTCTTTATTTGAACACTCAATATTATATTGGGCAACTTTATATACATTATAAGCAGTTGTATTTAAGGTAAATAATATCAATATTCTCATTAACAGGTTTTTAATTATGAAATTTTAATTATCACATACTTTATAGTTATTATAATTATTGCAGTATATTATGGTGTAATCAAAATAATCGCTATATCTTTATTTTCACACTCAATATTATATTGGACAAATTTATATATAATATAAGCATTTATATTCAAAGTAAATAGCATCAATATTCCCATTAACATGTTTTGAATTATGAAATTTTAATTATCTTGTATATTACAATTGTAATTATAGTTATTATTGTATAGTGCGCCTAGGAAAATGTACACATATTTTTGTATGCTTGAATTTGTATTTTATTTGTTTTTAATGTTATTTAATTTTATTTTACGCACTTCAAATATTATTTTTAAAGGTGACGGTAGCTTTTATCTCACTTGCAAAGGGGGTTGTGAAACATACGAAAAAGATTTAAGTAGACAATTAAAAAACCTGATTTGATGAAGAATAGATCCTTTAGCATTAAAGCGGATTATATCTCATATGTAATTCGTTAAAGGTTCTGCAATGGATATAACAAAGTTAACCATTAGTTAAATAGCAAATTATAATGTTATTTAATATGAAATAAAATGGTTTCGTAAGGTTCCATAAATGCTATTTAATATTCAGAAAGTCTTTAAAATCAAGATAAAGTTTTCATCTTTTTTATATTGGCTAATGTAAATTAGATCCTAAACCGATAATTCATTTTTTTTATATATTTCGTCATAGTAGTTTTTTATAGCAATTTTATCACAAAGATCACATAATTTTTACGCAGAACAAATATTATATTGTAGACTACACAAAGATAATTTTTTTAAGAATTTTCAGTTGCGTTTGCAATTAAAATGCTTAACGTATTCATAACTTGCTCCAAAGGAACAAAAAACATTTTTAATGAATATTACTTCAATAAATGTAAATGTCATTATGTAATGAGATTAATTCAAAATCAGATTAATAATTTCGTTTTAGATCAGAATAATATAAGGAAAATTATCACGACATTTAAAAAAAATTAAATACAATTTAAACACGTAATTTTTTTGAGTTAAATCTACTCATTTGACTAAAATTTCAAATTTATATTAATTCATGAAAATTACTTCTCTTTTTTTAAAACATATAAATTATTATTATTCGATTGAAAATTAATATTTAAGCTAAATAAATTAAAGCTAAAAAATAATTACAAAATTAAATTTAAATTAAATTTTTTTAAATTTTTAATCAAAATTTTAAAATTTAATTAATTTATAAATTTATTTTTTTAAATTTTAAATTTATTAAAGAATTTGCTTTAAATATATTTTTAGAATTTAAGAAATTTTTTTTAGTCTAAAATTTGTATCGCCTTTTTACCAAAAGATTTTACCATTCTACATATTAGAATGCTATATTAACATAGGCGTGATAAAATCCAATTCTATATTAAGCCATTAAACATGATTCAACATTTACGCAATAGTACAATAAAAAATAAAATAAATATTATCAGTTGGTATGAAATAAATTTATCTTTTCATTGTGAAATGATTTTGTATTTAATAACTCTCCAACAGACTGAACAAAGGTTTTAAGTTAATATATCCATGCTTTAAAAGCTAAGCATACTTAACAATGTCTTGGAATAGCTTTATAAGGTTTTTCTATAGAATACATTTCTCTTAGATTATTTAACATGAAACCTTTTTTCAATTCCTTCTATTAGCTCACACTCTCCCTATATATATATCTTGTTCAAATTTTCAATCGTTCATAAAATACTTTTTATTCATCCACTCATGTTCAAATACATTTTTTTTGAACTTGTAGTGGATGACACTGGATGTTAATACAGTTTTTTTCAAATATTAATTCAGTAATTAAATTTAATTACAGTGGAGTGTATATAAAGAATTCCACTTAATACCACATTCCACACTCCACTTAAAGCCAGAATATACAAGTGTATATTCTGGCTTTTGACAGATGGTCACATTAATGTGACTGGACTGTATATTTCTTTACAGTGTACGTTTAGTATCATTATTATTATATTATCTATGTTTACATGTAAGAATAATAGTAAACAATATAATAACTCATTATGTTTCGATTTTTCACACCAAAAATGTCTATAATGGGTCTAAATCTAATATAAGGATATATAATTTTATATACAGTCCGCGAAGTTATGATGCATTTTCAAAGTGGCCCGTAAGATCATTTGGGTTGTCCACCCCTGATATAATGTCTCATATTGGTACATAACATAAGCATTCTGCAAGGCCTTCAATCCTTCCTAGCAAGTAGTTTTTCCGACGTGGCATGTGAATACCGTGAAACACCTTCAAAAATGCATAACTTCTTCTTTACCCAATAGTGGGCTGCTTGTCGTATATTTAAATAGAAGAGGTCCTCGATGTACTACTGTGCCCAAAAAGTAAGACCAATTTTTTTTTTTCAAAAAGTCTTTGTTTATGCTTCTAAATTTATTTCATGGCCTTCAAAATAATAACCTCCGGACACAATGCACTTATGCCAACTTTATTTCCAATCCTCAATGCATGCTAATTGTCTGCCTTCTTTAAACTGTTTATACCACTTGTAAACATTTCTTTCCAATATAGGAATGCGCATCGAATGCCTTCTGCAACATTCTATACGTTTCAAACAAACAAAATTTAATGCAAGTTTTTTGCTCAATTAATTTAGACATTTGAAAAATGGCCGTAATCAGTTTTAGCGTCTCACAAAATCCAAGCGTAACTCAAGTATTAATAAATATTTTGACGTCATATTTCACACAGATGTCAAAGACAGTGCCAGAAACCTAAAAATAAAAAAAAAAAAAATTGAAATTCCATAAGCTCCCCGAATTTTAAATTGAAAATTGGTCTTACTTTTTGGGCACAGTAGTAGATCTAAAAAGCCACTAAACAACAATAAATATCATTCTATTACAGAATAGTATTGAATTAATGAAGTATTTCGTACTTCATTAAATTTTAGAAACGTACGTTTATTATTAACTTTTAACTATTACACCCTCCCTGAAGCACGCAGACGACCAGAGTGGAAGAACTTCATTATCCATGATGTTTCTGTTCCCGTTTTTACGTTTTTGAATAAGCTTCTCACGATTGTATCGCCTTTGGTAATCTCGATTTTAAAACCTTAAGAGTGCTAGTAATTTACATACGCGGGAAGCTGCAAATGACAAGATTGTCCTTTTGAAGCCTTCTAAATGCTCCCCAAATTGGGTATCAAATGGTTAAGTATGAGGTTTGGAGTCTTTGTGTCTCATTCGAGTATTTCCCTGCCCTTTTAACTTTTGAGCGCTGTTGTGATTTTTGTGTGATTAACCTCTTTGTAACCATATAATAAGTTGAATTTTCAATTTTGGATTTTCTATTGTGCTGTAATAAGTTGGCTGTTTTGTAATGGATGTTTGTGTTTTCAAGAGGATTATTCTCATATATCTAATTAAACGTACGAAACTACAGATGGTGTTGAGTTATTTTTATAACGATTTTGACTTTCTCTATGAATTAAATTTAAATGCTGTAAAAAAAAACCGATATGTATCTACATTTCAACATCATCATTTGCATTTGTTATCATCATCAATTTCATCATTCTGTTTTAATATATTATTAGAAAAAGATTTGAAAGCATAATTTTAATATTTCTATATGTAAAGTAATTGAATTAATTAATAAAGTAAAAAAACGCTAAAAATTACATTTAACTGGGGAAAACGGATAGAAGAAGCATACTCAACAAAGGTACTCGCATATTTCTTATTATATTAAGGTTGCATCTCTTCTTATATTATGCATCTTGTGTCAAAAGACAGCCTGACTCCCCATAGAACTATTAAATCTTTATACATCTCTATTAACACTGTAAACAAAATTATAAAATCCTACTTCATGATAATCAAAAATAAATAATAAATATGATCTTATTTCATGATAATCAAAAAATAAATTTAAAAAGACACTTGACTCACCGACAAACACCAGAACATGTTTCTTATCCTGTACAAATTGTTGAATTGAAATTATTTGGCAGGTGAATGATGGAAGGACATACTTACAACTGATGAGGTTTGGATATAGTTATCTGCTTGTAGTAGAATAAGATCGATTAACTTATGATAAAAAGGGAAATGAATTTTTATTATTTAAACCAATAATCTTAATATATCCTTATAATAAATAAAATATAAATATTAGGTATTTATAACAATTCAATTGATTTAAATCAATCCATATAAAAAGTTAAGATTATTATACAAATTCTTTAATATGTTTTTGTTGTTATTAATGATCAATCGGCTTCGTGTCCCATCTATGCATACCACGAATAATCCATCTACAGGTTTATAAGGGAGAACATTGCCTCTCAGAAAAACGTTTTAGGAAATTGCTTGTCGTATAAGAGAAAATCAGGAACATTACATACATACACACCTGATTGCTAATACATTACGCTTATACACGTCTTTACGAACGTCTCGAAGTCTTTCAACTTCTGAATGTAGGAACTGCAAATGACTCTTCTAGCGGATTCGAACTTGAATTCTTCTGCACGCTAGCTGCGTACGTTACCAGTTTTATTTTGTACGTCGATGATCCTCATGTTTTACTTGTGAATTGAATTAGTCGTCAAGTCTAATTAGTCACCAAGAACTACTGAAGAAAGTAGGGCATTGCCTTCTGAGAGACCTTTTAGGGGTAAATGCCCCGTATTTGGATGCCCCGTATTACTCCCACCAGATATCTTGAATCGAACACATTATTATTGAAACATGAGTTGAACAGTTACATATGAAATTACGAAATATGTTTCTTGAAAATATAATCAACTTTAATGTTCATTTGACTTTTTTATTCAAACAAAAGATATTGACGGCTAATTCTTGAGTGCATTACGACGATTGACAATTTTCATTAGCATAAGAGAAATAAATCTACAATTAATTTTTATTAAATTAAAGATTATATTCCTGCTTCGTATGTGAACTAATAACCTTATATTTATAAAAAAAAAAACCGGTATTTATTTATCACCAATTACTTTTTTACCATTTCTTTCTATTTCTCATTAATTATTTTTTAACACTCCACATTGCCTAATTCGCTCTATCAAAATATAGAGATAAATATTACTACTACCTTTCCCTCACTCCACGCGCTCGCCATAATTCTCAATAATCAATCTGTCAACAACTGCAGACAGACAGTACTTGATCCAGACCTACCAATCATCTTGAACCTTCACCTTAAACCCCCACCCCTTCAATATGGAGGAGGCCCCCCACCCCATCCTCCCTTCTGTGATCTCCACGAGTGGATAAGAGGGTCGGACCACCCTTAGAGTGGATGAGGGAGAATTCTGCTGCTCGACGAAGCACCAGCAACCGAGTGTTGACACTCCGAAAGACAAAGTTTGGTTCGAACCTTCCCTCTCCAGAGCCTACAAGGAAGATTCTAACTAGGTTTAGATCACGTTCTGTTCTGCTCTCAGAGTATGCGGCAGCACCTGGAAATAGGGTGCTCAGACGATTGACTTTTTCCTCTGATTTACTCGAGACATCCCTCCGAGTTCGGTTTCCGATATACACCACCATCTTCTTCTCAATCCATTCCTCCACCTCCTACTCCTTTTCGAATCGTTTGGTTTGGTTTTCCTTTTTTTTTTTTTTTTTTTTTTTTTTTTTTTTTTTTTTTCTTGCTCCCTCAAAGGAATCTTTCATGCAAGAAGTGGAGGAATTTCATGCCATATTGTAATGGTAAAGTTTTGGAGGATTTTTTTTTTTTTTTTTTTTTTTTTTTGGATAGTTTTCGTTATTGGGATTCTTTATATTATGATTCAATTATTATTTTTCTTATGATGGCAATTTTTTTTTTTCGTAGTAAAGAACAAAGTTGAGGCTGAGATATAATAAAGTTAATTAGAGGTATGTTTTCAATTTCTTGGAATGATTTTTTTTTAAGATAGTTTTAGAACAGATAATATGCACAGCAATCGATACAAATTTGAACTATATTAGTTGACGGATATGTGAATAGTTAAAAAATTCAGCGAATAGCCTGCTACAGAGAAATTGTTATATATTCAATTATACAATAACATTTTCATGAATTTCATGTATAATTTCATTTTAAAGTATCGAAAGTAAAATAGATAGTCAAACAGTTTAATTCTTCAATAATTTGGAAAATTTTCATTATTTCAGACAAATATAATTGCTTGAATTAAAGAAGTTTGTTTTCAATTTCTGGGAATAACTCTTATTTTCAGATAGTTTTAGAACAGATAATATACATAGCAATCGAGACAAATTTGAATTATTTTCTTTGATGGATATGTGAATAGTTGAAAAATTCATTTTGAATAGTCTTCTAAAGAGAAATTGTTATATACTAAATTATACAAATATTTTCAAAACTTCCATGTATATTTTCACTTTGAAATATCGAAAGTAAAATAGATGTTCAAACAGTTTATTAATTTTTAGTAAATTGGAACAGTTTTCACTTTTCAGACAAATATAATTGCTTGAATTTAGCGATTGTTTTTATCTTTGCTACTAATTATTATTAATTTTTTTAAATTACAGAAATTTGAAAATATTTCTTTATTTCTTTTTAAATAATTTTAATTTTAGTTTTATTGATGAAATAGAATATATTTTAAGAAACTTTACCATTACTTGGCTAATTAGTTTTAGAAATCAAGTCTTATCTTTGGATGGTTTTTTTAAATATCAGGATACCTTATGAATGACTTATTAGTTTGGAGAGTTTTTTTTTCCGTGATAAGTTGATTAATCTTCTGACAAAAAAGAAAATGTGCTATGCTACTTTGATTGAGTTATAATAAAATAAAATGGAGATTAATTTAAACCAGGAAAATATATTTTTGAATTAATAACTGCTTCGAAATAATTTTTATATTGATCTTAATTGATATAAATATTGAATAATATTTTTTAAGTTGATTTAACTTGGTCAAAGTTACAACATTATTTTAATTAGACTTTATATAACTTAAGTATTTAATAACATTTTGTACATTTTTTCATTAACATCTAATGGCTATACACTATTTTCCCAGTATTCCTTAATTTTTAAAACAAAATTTATTAATTAATTTTTTTTCTAACTTGCTTTGCTTCTATGGATATAAAATAAATAAAATATAAACGGACATAATATATGAATTTTTTAAGTCAAAAATAAACAGAGCTTCGTATCGAGAATATTTTCCAAACATGTATCAAAACGGAAGATTATATGTAAAAAAAAATTTAACAAATAATTAATAATTTATAAATCTAAAATAAAACTTAAAATAAATTATAGAAATTAATTTTTAGCAACATATTTATTTAACTCATAGTGGAAAAGGAAATATATATGTGCTATGTTCATCCTTAACTTCTCTAAAAAATATATATATGAAGAATTATTCTTCAAAAATAAAACAACTTAAATTCTTCATTTTTTTGTACTGATCATAGCATTTTGAATATATTTCCTTTTCCTTGATTCGGTTAAATAAATAAATATGCTGTTAAAAATTAATTCCTATCATTTATTTAATGTTTTATTAGGTTTATAAATTATTAATTGTTTGTTAAAACCTTTTTTTACATGTATGCTCTTTCCTTGATGCGTGTTTTGAGAACAATTCTTGATAAAACGCTCTGTTTATTTTTGACGTAAACAATTTATTATCTGTTGGTAAAAATATGCACGATATTGTGCGTGAAGTGCTTATAATTAAGTCGCTTCAAAGAATATGAAAATCACGAAGATTGAAAATTTCGTTAACTGTTATTAACGCTTTTATTTTCTATGTCATTCCTATTTCATCACGTGGGGATTTTTTTTTCCCCTTTTTAAATTTTTTTTTTATATATTTTTATGACTGAACCTTTTAAGCTTGAAATTGACTGCAGTAAAAGTGAACAACTTATGCACGTGTTTATGAGGGGGAAAATAGTTGTTTAAACTGTATAATTAGTTTGTATTATTTTCCATTATTTGGCCTTTTAAAGGGAACATAATTGATTAACCATTTGTAAAACATGAATATAAATGAAATATTTATTTAACTATGCCTGTTATAGAAATGTGTTTACATCCAAAGTTTACTCATTATAAATATCAAATTATTTTCTTTCTTCAAAAAATTTGCCAACAAGAAATTATTCAATTTATATAATTTCATATTTATTCTATAAAATATATTCTGTGTGTTTATTATAAGAAAAGAGTTATAGATTGGGAATCAAATTCTTTTTCGCAAAAAGTAATATTATTTCAATACATTAAGTAAGCTATTATTTAAAAAAAATAAAATTTTAAATATTATAAAACAGGCGAAATCGCAGAATAGGGGCCATTGCTATTTGGGGACATTTTTGTGGCGCCAACTGAGCAATAAATCGCCGTATGTGGTAATTAGTATTTCTTGTACTATTTGCAACTCACTTCATTTACAATTGCAACCCTTTTCATGTCGCATTTTGGTGAAAAGAATTTATGACGCCTAGTCCCAGCGGTCCCTATTCTGCGATTTTGCTATAAAACATATTTTACTTCATTGGTTAAACTGCATTTACTTTCTAAATTAACATAAAATATTTACTTTTGTATATATTGTATTTTAGAGAACAAAATTTCCTTTTGTAGGTATTCTATTTTAGAGAAAAACAATCGCTTTTTTTCAAAATTCAATTCCTATAGGCCTATATTTCTATTATTTTCGTTGAAAAATATTTTTTCTAAAATCGTGAACTTAAATTTCAAGGAATTCTAATTCTTTTCCAATTCTTAGGAAAGTATAATTTGAAAGATTAACATTTACAAAATTTCTTGTATAACAAGGAATTAATAAATATTTTCATTTAAAAATTTCACTTTATTTATTTATAAATTTCTATTTATTAAAATCGTTCAATAATATTAATTTATGACTTTCACATTGCTATGGAGGACGCGACCGCTAGAAGGTTAAATTAGAGCAAATAGCAAGAGCAATGTGAATTTGGCAAAAAGAAAAATGATTTGGCTGTTGTATAGAAAAATATCCGTTTTAATATCCAAAATTTCATTACTAACTCGATTTAGGGGGTATTATATATATAAATAATCGCCAAATGAAACTTTGGCGACCAAAAATTTCTCGCCAAATAAAATAATCGCCAAAATTTCATTTGGCGGTTATTTTATTATTTTCCAGATTATATTTAGTCGCCAAAATATAATCTGGATAATAATATTGCTATAATTAAATACTTATTAAATTACTTATTTATTATTATTACATATTAAAATTACTTATTTTATTATTTTTACTGTACAATAACTTAAAAAGAACTATTATTTATATATTTATTTATTTACAAATCTAACAAACAAATTGTTCTTTAAAAACTACGAACAATTTAAAAAATACAACAATGTAGGTTTTTTTATCGCTCTTTTAAAGAAACAGCAATTAAAAAAGTCTTTTTTCCCCTGCAGTGCTTGGGATTTGTGTACGAAACTCCCTCCTAAATACGTGATTGGGAGTCCATTTTCTCCAATACAAATATATATATAGCTAAATGCGTTTTGTCTCTTTTCTCTGCCTACGTGATCTCTAAAAAGCGAGAAAGTGAACTTTTAATTGAATGGAAATCGCTGGCCCCGTCCTTCCAAGCGAAACGTTGGTCAAACACAACGCTCCGATACACACGCTGCTGTGCTCAAGGCTGGAGCAGGAACTTTTTTTTCGGATTGTCCTGTGATCTTTAACAGATTTCTTTTGTCCTTGGAACTATCCTTTATTTTTTTCCCCTCCCTCTGTGATTCTTCCAACAGTTTCCTTTTCTTTTCTTTCTTTGAAACCGATACATTCTTTGAATTTTTAATCAGTCCTTCAGACTAAGCTAAATGAAGGCGATATACATTTCTCGCGAATGTTAAGGTTGTTGCAATTATGTAGCAGAGTTAAAAAAGACTGTTGCAGTAGAAAAAAAATTAGTTTTTTCAGTTAACTATGTATAATTTTTTTTGTTAGGGAATAAGTTTGGGTTAATGTATCTTGGATATTTAATTTTTGCTGTTTTATTAATTAAGTTATTTTATAATATTATGAAAAGTTATTTTTTGAGCTAAAAATATATAGTAGTAGAATTTTTATTTTTAACGAAATTTACTTGGGACCTGATGGACGAGTGACTAGCACTCTGGCGATTGGTGCTACAGGCTACGGATTTCAGTCCCGGATGTGCAATGGATGTTTGTAGTGGTTCGAAGTCTACTTTAAACCATTGGTCCCGGTTTAATATGACTACTACTACTACACCACACACCTCACCATATTACTAATGCCTAGAGCTGAGTTGCTGAGAATGATGTGGGTGAAATTGAAAAGACGCACGATGGAGGAGGGAAATTTTCGCAAAATTCACTTTTGAAGGTACAGAAGCTGAACAACGAGGAAAATTTTTACAAAAACAGAAGATAATAGCAAAAAAGTTAAATAAAAGGGGAGATAATAAGAATGCGAGAATATATAAAATATGTAAATATATTAGGTAAATTATTAGAAAATTTAAAAGCAATGTAATACAATAAACACTACATTGGAGAATATACAAATCAGCGAGCTGAAAGAATATTCATCAAAGCAATTATTATAGAAATTAGGAAAAGAGTTATGGGGTTGCTGCGCCATTAGGGGGAAAAAAAGAATGAAATGTATGTGTTTTTTTCTTTGCTTATTAGAAATGCTAAACCATTGATGCTCAGTAACCATTAATGCTCAGTGAACCATTTTTGTAAACCCGCACTTGAGAAAAAAAAATTTTTTTTTTTTTCAAAACTTCAAGATTTGTTTTATTTTAAAGACAAATAATGAAGTTTTTTTTTAAAACACAATATTTTGTTTGTCTTGTTATAATTTGTTTTTTTAAATCAAATTATAACAGGACAAATAACAATAAAACTATCCATTATTTACAGCAATTTCAATGATGTTTTTACTGTTGCTTTTGTGAAAATTTGCTGCTTGACATAACGTTCAGAACCTAATTACGAATATGATTGAATATATAAATGTTTTGACATTTGATTGAAAACTACAAATTTGATTAAATATAGTTTCGGTTATTAATCATTTGCAAACTCTTAAGTTTTTCAATGCAGATTTTCTTCTGAAATCTTTTATCTCGTTTTTTCTTTGTGTAAAAGTTAATAAAAGAAGTAAAGATAATTCTTTGCATTTTTCTAAGAATAAGTTTTACTTGAAATAATTCGCAACATCACTAAAAGAATATTAATTGTATTAAAAATGTTATAAGGCATAAAATAAGCATAAATAAACTTTATAATTAAGATATCAAACATAATTAAACTGTACAAAATGAACAAACCAGTAAAACTACTGTTTATTTGCGACTATTTTATTGTTAATAAGTATGCACGAAAATTTTCATAATGCTAATAGAAAATTTCTTGTCCATTTATCAGTCAATAAAAATTAAGAAAATAATTTTTTTAAAAATTTTTTAGAGATTTTATATTTTAATTTTGGAAGATAAACGAAACTCAGATTTTATATTTCCCTTGATTAAAAATTTCTTGCAATTTAAAACATCGAAAGATATTTGTGACAGGATTACTAAAATTCGATTATAATAAACCTAAAAATCTTTACTTAATACTGTAATTATTAATTACTAATAATTACTACTACCACTAATTATTATTAATTACTTAAGATTTTACTTAGACTAATTTAAGACTGTAATTTTTATACCATAAACCAAAAAGTGAAATTAAAAATTATTTTAATGCCGTATATTGTTTCATACTTTTTTAAATACTACTTAGGATCGGAAATTAATTGTCAAAATAATATCTTACCTGAAATAAAAAACAGAATTGTGTCTGCCAATAGGGCCTTTTTTTGGGTTACGAAATCTGTTTAAATCACAGCTCATAAGCAGAAAAATTAAATTTTTGTTATATAGAACCCTTATTAGACCTATTTTGATATACGGCTCTGAAACTTGGGCTTTGGCAAGATCTGATGAGGCCCATTTGGGTCTATTTGAGAGGAAGATTTTAAGGGCTATTCTTTGAGGTGTTAGGTAAATTGATTGTTGGAGAAGATGATACAACGCAGAAATTTATAAATGCTATAAAGACCCAGATATTATAAATTGATTAAGATCAATAGATTAAACTGGGCTGCTCATGTATTTAGAATGAATGATTTAAACCCTATAAAAAGGCTCGTTTTGGCAAAGCCACAGAGACAAAGAGGAAGAGGACGACCCAAATTGAGATGGACAGAAGTAGTTGAAAGAGATTTTCCTGTAGTAATGGTTAAGAATTGGAGGACCCTTGTCACCCAGAGGAATGCATGGAAATCTCCTCAAAGGAAAGCCTTGGCCCACTCTAAGCTGTCGTGCTATTGATGATGATGATGATATCATTTCATAAAATTAAGTTTAGCTCTATATACAGTTTTAACTATTACTGCATTTGATATTTTCTTTTTATGTTCCTTTGAAATAGTTCTTTCTTATTCATTCATATACAAAATACTTTTTATTTTTTCCCGTAAAAAAATAGCATTCAGCTACTTAGAAAATATTTTTTTTTTTTCAAAAGCCCTATATAGTTAGCCCACTATATGCTTTTGAGAAAATATTTTTTTGTTATAAGTGTACTCTAACAATATTTAACATTTGTAGTCTGTTCTGTTCTGAGGATTTTAATCTTTTTTTAGTCAATATATCAAAAAGAAGGAATTTGTTTTCCATTTTTCCATATTTGTTTCTTAAAAATTTTTTTTGTTTTTCAGCTGTTAGCAATAGTACTTTTCAAACTATTTGACCTATTAATACTGTCAGCATGACAACGTTGTCTCGACTTTTCAACTCCGAAACATACATGACGTTTATATTCATTTATCTTTACAGAAGAATATATAAAAAAAAATAAAAGAATTTAAATGCTTCTTAACTGGCAATGCAACTCCAGAAAAGTTTTATAAATGTGGAGAAATGTTTCAAAGAGATACCGGAAAAAAAAAAGGAAAAAGGTCTTGGGACGGCCTAGTTGGCATTTGTCCCGCAACTTCGGACTTTTCAGGACATTGTGTGTGGACTTTTGTCTTCTTTATAGGTGTCAGAGTGAGTGAGGACTTTTAAGTTGCTTTAAAATGCGTCATTTTTATTTAAGCACATTGTTGAATTAAAAGTTTGTATATATTATCGGATATAATTTGGCGTTATTGCAGTTTTATTTGGTATAGTTTACTTTAGGAAATTTTGTTGGCAAAAATAGCAATTAAGAATGAAAATCAAAATTCAGAAAAATTAAAAAATAAATATGTTCCTCGTCAGACATACAATATTATAAAGTTTTCTACAGATATAAAAATCTCATATCTTATCAAAATCTCATATCATATCGATGTCATTGTACAAAACTCATGAAAGGGAAACTCATCAGAGGTCTGGATCCTGACCATAAAGAAAGAAAAGATTTTGGCCACTTTGGAAAGTAGAGTCTTGAGAAGTTTTTTTTCGAGGAATTAAAAAAAAAAAAATGTCATATGTCGCAGATGGAACATCTAGTAACATAGAATTCAAAGAGCCAGATTTTGTACAGGTTGTTATGTTAACCCTCCCTAATTGAGGTGCACTTGTTATTCCTATGAATGACACTGCAGAAGTGGCAAGTCTGAAATAAATCTATCTGCACTGAGACAAATCTTTTTGTCTAATCCAATTATAACAAGAAGATTTGGTTTAACGTGGATTCCAAACCCCTAACTAACAAACAGCCATGCAATCGCCAGTATTCGAATTTGTAGCACCAAAGGCCAGAGCGCTAGCCCATTGGCCATCAGGCCACTTATCACAAGAAGAGGAGGAAGGCCCAGATTTCTTTGGGTAGATGCTGTTTAGAAGAATTGTTTCACTCAGTGGTTTCTAAATTAATTTATCCTACCTCCCCCTTTTCAGAAAAAAGTTATTCAATGCCTTCACCCTCTCTCTAAAAATCAATCTTCTTTAATCAGACGCATAGAAAAATATAGTACCAGTAATGTTCTTTTAGGTATATATATATATATCTATATCCATCTATCCATAACAAACTATTTAAAGCATAGTCAAGTACGATGTAAATAAAGTACATTGAAGATTTAAATCATTAAATTATTTATTAAAATCAACAATATTAACATTCGCATTACACATAGAAAAGTAAGATAACGAAAAATAATATGAAAATAAAAATTACGAATAACTTTAAAAATGATCCTAGGGAAAGGGATCAATCTGGTGCTCTGATATCAAAGAATTAATCCTCAACACAATCTTTGTCAGTGGTATTCCTAAATCTCCACAATTCGCTGCGGACTGATGACTAATTTGCTACCGCTCTGACCATCAAGCTTCAAATTCGGCAGTGGCACAGATGTTTGTTAGTGATTCGGATGGTTGCCAACAATATTGGACTTTGAAGTCAATATTGTTGGTAGCCATCTTTGAATTGTCGATGAATGGTTTTTCTAATTTTTCTTAGTATTTCTTCGTTTTTTATGCTTTGTAAGGGCAATGGAGCTATCATCGTATCGCCCACGGTAGGAACTAGTGGTTTAACCTTAAAATCGAAAGTTGGAAGAGTTTGGGTAGAGTTAAAAATATCTAGCACCGTCTAATTCGAAAGGCCTTGCTTCACCTTGGGCTGTCATGCCATGAATGATGATAATGATGAGCCATGCAATCTTCTTAATCTTCATATGTCAAAAATTGGTAATATTATCGGACATTATTATAGTTTTTTTCAATAAAAAATGAATTAATTATAATTATTTGCGTTATAAATCGTCCAGATTTTTATGTTTAACCGATAAAAGTACAACAAATAAGTAAAAAAAGGAAATTACAGATTTTGAATTAAAAATAGATATGCTATTTAAATAAAATTCAATTTTTCATTTCAAAAGTATTTCTAGATCACTTCTCATTATTCCATTAGCCATATTAAAATCTGATTTGCCTATATGAAATATATATTGCTATGATTTTTATCTATGCCTATTTTAAACCTACTAAATGATTCGGAGACTTAACGCATGGTCGACGCACTTGACTAATCGTTACATACTGTTCAACCAACGGATTAGTTTATGATAAAAAGAAATAAATCTTCTTCACTTATTTCTTGGTGAATGGGGTTTATTTCTGTCTTGTGTCAAAGTTTTAGTCGTTATTCTTAAATTTTTACATCATTTTAATAATTCTTTGTTGTTTGTAGTTGGTTTAGATGTTACATCTTGGCTAACTACAAACAACTATATATACATGTAGATTTAGCCGCTTGCAAAAGATGCATCCCGGCCGAACCCCCAATTTTTGTAGCTTTACACCGGTTTCAATAGATTCATCCCGGTCGAACCTACAATTTTGTTAGACTTCTCTACCAGTTTAACAATGACTGTACTTTTGCAGTGGGTGTCTAGGGGATTTGACATACAAAACGCAGTAACGGGAAGTTACTTTAAATAAAGCCATTTAATGACATATTTTACAATAATATTTACATTAACAATTAAAGGATAAACATATTCTCTCGCTGCTTGACGCATCCTGCCCCAATCGCTCCTGCCAGCGTTCTCTTCGCGCTCCATCTGCGGGGCTTCTTTTCTCATCCACGGGGACCTGTCCTCCTCTCGTGAGGTCAGAGCTCAAAGTTGAATACTCCCCCACATTGTAAACAGGCTCTGTCAAAGACAAGCAACCGTGAAGTGTCGCCGCCTGCTGATTACCACACAAACAAATCCTACATACATTATATGATATATACAGTATATTTAAAACCGAGAATTCCTAGAATATTTTCTAAAGCCACATGACTAGAGTCAGTTTATACACGAGTCTACTTATGTAGTGAGAAACGTACATAGTTTCCGTTTGTCGGTCGCTAGCGATTCATCGCCAAATATAGCACGGTTTTATTTACTTTTTTTTTTTTTTTTTTTTTTTTTTTTTTTTTTTTTTTTTTATTACTTACAAAAAAAAAATTGAGGAAATATTATTAAATGAATTAAAGAAATGAGAAATGAGTTAAAATTATATGAAATGTGTTTTTCGTTTTATGAAAATGAGGTGTTTTATTTTCAAAATTGTTTCTATTGATGGTTTATTGCGTCGTCGCGAAAGTGAAAAGTCTGATGTTTACAAAATGTGCGTTCGGCTGATGGAAAAATTGAAAACTTTAGAATTTCCGCTAATTCAAGAAGAGGTTTTTTTTTTCACCACTTTCGAATTTATTTTCCATTTATGGAAAATTGCCGAACAACCATACTTTTATTAGAATTTTGGTGTGTAGCAAACGTATTTTCTAGTTGTTTTGAAATTGCCATATAAGGTTTTCTTTTCCGTTATCATTCAGACAAAAAAAAAAAAAAAAAAAAAAAATGGCACAGAAAATAAGACTAGCACAGATATCACTGATTGAAAACAAGACAACAATTGAATACAAACAATGTTTACTTTCAGATAGGTTTACCAGATTTATAACTATCATCGTTGGAGTGTGATGTTTTATATTTCGGTTTACAAACGCGTTTTGAATTTCAAGTTAATTTTTTGAAGAAAAAATGCACTCTCGGCTTAACTTCGGAAATATACAATGATTGCTCATTGCTCATTTTTCATTTCTTCTTCTCTAAAATATAAAATTATTTTATATAGTAGACGCTATAATTTACCAATGTTTAAATTATTGATCTTTTGAGTTTAATTAAAAGTAAAACTATTCAATTCTTTCTGAATTAAGATGACAAATATTCTAATAGCTCTGTTATTTGATTAAATACAAAATTAAATCTTATTATTATCAATACAAAAATCTAACTAAATGAATCGTATTATAATGTGTTGTATAAAGTATTCACTAAAAGAAACCGAAATTTTGATTTGCCACATTCATCATTATGTTATTAAAAAAAAAAACTCAAGTATTTTGGCTATGCTTTTGATTTTAACCCCATAACAAATTATCCCAATTAAACTCGTATCTCTTTTTTGTATTTTCTCGAAACACCACGAGTTAACTCTTTCGAAAACTATTTTCTAATTCTGGACTGAAATAAATATTTTAATATACTCGTATATAATAATATTGTACGTCTAGTAAGTCATTTAGCCTCGATAGCTTTGACATACTCGCGATTTCATGTCATTTTACAGACACTTGGCTCTACAAACTTTGTTGTCCTTCAATACTCAAAAGTTTGTTGAGATACTATATGCTATTTATTTGTTTTGATAAATATTTTGGACTACCTTGTGTCTGGTAATCACGAGTTCACTCGTCATATTGTGCGTCTGGTAACAGACATTTAGTCACGATTTCATATCGTTTTACAGACATTTGTCTCGACAGATTTTGTTGTCCTTCAGTACTCAAAAGATTGGCGAGATACTGCATGTTATTCATTAGTTTGATAAATACTTTAGACTACCTTATCTCTGATAATCATGAGTTCACTCGCCATGTTGTGTGTCTATTAACATCATGTGTTAATAGACACACAACATGACATGCGTTAATAGACACAGCATGTGTTAATAGACACACACATATGTAATGTTGTGTGTCATTTAGAAGCGATTTCATGTCGTTTTACGGACATTTGACTCGACAGACTTTGTTATTTTACTATGCTGTTCTTCAATTCTTAAAAGATTGGCGAAAGGCAGCATGTTATTTATGACCTCTTCTATTTACTTCACATTATTTTTTTTTCTTTCAAAATGAGTAAAAGTTAATATATTTTTAGTGTTAATAGCAGCGATTAAACCATATGGTTGTCTCGAAATCTTTGGCGCTTGGTTTTGGCAATCAGTTAATTATAATTCTCTTTCTAATCAGAATCCGATTTCAATCCGAATTAATTTATACTTGAATTTCTGTAATAAATAAATTAAACTGGATAATAGTCCATTCTACATTTCATATTCTAAACACGTATAGTTTCGAGTATACCAAAAAAATTGTATTGAAACAAAACTTAATTCCATCAAAAATGGTTCATTAAAAGATTAAAAAGAGTTTTTCATTTTTTTTCTTTTTTAATACTTGTACATCAGGTGGTGCTACATCCTTTTTCTCTGCCCACATGATGCAAGTGCTAATGATTTACTGTTTCTTTTGTGATGCAGGGCATGAACTGTTACGTACTCTTAACTCCTTCAGTTTGTCATCAACGTCATCTGAAACATGAGTGATTAATTTGTTCACGTTTGATATATACTTTAAAGGCGGAAAATAAGTTTCTGTCGGCCTATATTTTACAAATTCCTATTGAACTTAATTGAAAACAAAAGAGATGTAAATTTATTTAAAATTATCGTAATATTTTCTGTGCAAGACGTAGAAAAAAAAAACGCCTTACGAATAAAAAGTAGTACACATAAATAACTTTTGATACATTTTCGAAGCAAAAGCGATTGTAAAAGTAATAAAATATCATACTGAATAAAGAAAAAATAATTTAGTTTATTTAGTTTTGATAATAATATTAATTTTTTAACTTAAAATTTTATAAAGTAATATTTATATAACACACACACAGAGAAAGAGAGAGAGGTATATATTTATATAGTGTGCTATTGGATTTTCATTTATACATCTTACATGTAGTATACAACTGTGAAATATTTTTAAAACTTTCACAATGTGTGCAAAACTTAGACAAACTTGGAAGGCTACATTTGACTCAAAATGTATTGAAATGAAATGGTGATAAAAAAACTTTTAACTTTTATTTAAACTTTACTTTAAACTTTTGGAGATATATAACTGAAAGTATCCATACTTTTGAAGTGTAAATGAAAATCAAATCGCCTTTCTTGCTATACATTTAATCATTTTTTCGAAAATTGACATATGGCAGAAAGACGCATAAAAAGGTTGAAGTATAAATATTGTTTTACTGTATTATTTAAAGAAATATATTGGAATATTTTAAAAGAAAATGTTTTAATAAGAAATCGGTGTTTTCCTGTTTTTTTAATATATTTTGAGCATTGTGTTCTATTGGCCATGTAAATAAGAGTTTTAAACTAGATCTGTATATCAGAAATGACGGCAAGAGGATATATATTCATCAGAAATAACGTCAAGATGATATATATACATCAGAAATAACAGCAAGATGTATATATATATACACCGAATCTTTTTGAGGCTTCTAGGTGATATATAAGTTGTGGTTTATTTAAGCTATTACATATCACTCAATGGGCATACCTCAGATATTTGAAGTTTGTCTGCTTTTCTGGTCCAGTTATTAATTTTGCTGATCCAATAGATGTAACTTTATTTTTAATATGTATTCATACTGAAGGAATTTTAGAATATGATGGGATTTAAAGTTACCTTAGTTTGAAAACCTCTCCGGGAATACTTACATATTTCTTTTGATTCCCAACTATTGGTAATCGTCAAGCTCTATGTGTATCATAACAATAACGCTAACTAGTCAGTCTTTGCTTTTTAGCACTTTTTTTTTTGTTTTTTAAAGTGTAATTCCATCAGTTTTGCTGGTTAAATATGAAGCTTGATTTTTAACCTGAAGGAATTGAAGGAGTTTTAGAATGCAATGGATATTTCTATGTACCATCTTATGCTATTATGGAAACAAATATAAATACATATCCTAACTATTTATTATCTTCAATGTTATTTGTGTTTTAATAATTCTGGAGTTTAACACTAAAACTAATTTGCCATTGTTTATTTCAGGCTTGTCCAGATTCGCAAGATTTCCGAGCTGCTCAGTGTGCCGTTTACAACCCTATTCCCTACCGCGGTCGCCTGTACGAGTGGCTTCCTTACCAGGACCCCGAAGACCCTTGCAGCCTCACCTGCCACGCCAAAAGCTACAGTTTCGTCGCCAAATTGGCACCGAACGTGAAGGATGGGACCAGGTGCAGGGAAGGATCCCTCGATATGTGCGTCCAAGGAAAATGTTTGGTGAGTTGGAACGAAAAACTTCTTTCAATCCACCTGGACCATTTAGTAAACTTCTTCAACAATGTACTATTCCGGGTAATGGGTGTCACTCGTGAGCAAATTGACTTGAAGAACCTGAGTTAATCCATTTACTCCATTTGATAAGGCATAAAAGGCAGAAGACAATTTGTAAGCTTGCGTGCATAAGAAAAAGTCATTTATAAATGAAATACAACTAAGCAGAAATGATTTCGTAATAATCACTAGCTGAATTTTTTTTCTGGATATTGTTCAATAACTTACAGCAATTTGACACAGCATTACTTGTTATCAAATAGAATCCATAAACCTTTTAGTGCCAATTTTTAAACGGTTATTTTATTTAGAACATGAAGAATATTTGAACACACAGTAGTATTTTTTAGTTATAATAACGCAATATTCAGCATCATTTAATACGAATTAAATATCGTTCGGGTCAATTATATAATAAGATACATTTATTGGGCATAATATATAAGTCATATATATCAAATTAAAATTATTTATGTTAAAAAGTGGCAAATATATATAAATGCTAAAATTTTCCAAAGTTAATCACTATATAAAATATATTTTTAAACAATTGTTTTACGACTCATTTGTTCAATGCAGTTATCTAGTATAGTTATGTATTATATTTATAAGTTAAAATTTAAAGTAAAAAAAGTCTTTGTACTAATTTTGCATACTTTGTATATACTGTGAACTTTGTACTGTACTGTACCATTTAGTAACAATTAAAGCCATGGATTTCGTGACTATGTAGTACCGCCTGGACCATTTAGTGAACTTGTTGAACAACGTATTATTTCAGGTTAATAGGTGTCACTCGTATGTGAATTGTCTTAAAGGACCTGAGTTAATCAATTTCCACCATTTGATAAATCTACTTAATATAAAATTTAGACGGAAGACAGTTTGTAAACTTGCCTGCATACGAAAAAATAATTAATAAAGGAAATAAAATGAAACCGAAATCGTAATAATCCCTAGCTGGATGTTTTTCTGGATATTGTCCAATAACTAACAACACATCCTCACTTGTTATCAAATAGAATCCATGAACTTTTTTGTGCCAATTTTTAAACTGTTATTTTATGTAGAACATGAAGAATTTTTGAGCACACAGTAGTAATTTTTAGTTATAATAACGCAATATTCAGTATCATTCAATACGAATTAAATATCGTTGGAACCGATTACATAATAAAATATAAATGACTTATTTATTATACTCAATAAATGTATCAAATTAAAAATATTTGTTGAAAAAGTGGCAAATATATAGAAACGCTAAAAGTTTCGCAAATTAGTTACTGTATGAAATCTTTTTTTAAACAATTGTTTTATGACTTAGTTATTCAATGCAATTATCTGGCATAGTTATGTATTATGTTTTTATGTTACAAATTTAAATGAACAGCAGTCTTTGTATAGAAATCTAACCAATTAAATGCAATATGCTGAAAAAAAAATTCTGAACATAATTGTAAGACAAAATTTAACAGAATTTATGAGTGTTGTATCTTAAGATCGAAAAATGTCATAGCTCTTATTTCATTTTCTTTTAACATATCCAAAGCAAACAGCCAAAGAAAAATTTTTGATTTTACGGATACAACAAATAGTATCAATTTTTCACGCAGACAAAATAAATGAAAGTTATACAATAAAATATTTGATCGAATAAAAATGTCAATATTTATTCTTTTAGTGAAAACATTTGTCAGTTAAATTTTTTAAATTCACATTCCTTAATATGTTTTTCTTGGCAAACTATAGATTCATTATTTGAAATTAATTTTTGTTCTTGTATTTCTAAAAATATAAATGCCAAAATATATACTCCTATAAAAATTAATATTCGGTTAGTATTTCATATTCCTAAGAAATGCAACTGGAATAGATTAATATTATTCTAAGAGTAATAGATTAGTATTATTCTTATTCTAAGACTATTAAGTTAATTAAACTTATTACACTTTAACGATGTACCCAAAGAATTTTATTTTTGCGTTCTTGAATTTGAATGTTTTTCGTCTTTAGTACTGTGCTCAAAATGAAAGACCAATTTTTTTTCAAAAACTCTTTATTTATTCTTCCAAATTTATTTCATCGCCTTCAAAGCAATCCCCTCCGGACACAATGCACTTATGTCCAATCTCCAAGGCATGCTAAAAAGTTATCGACAGGGATGGCCTTCAAAGCGCGCGCCGATTCGCGTTTAATCTCGTCAATCGACTCAAAACGGTATCCCATGAATGATATTTTGAGTTTAGGGAATAGACAGAAGTCGCACGGCGTGGAACGATGTGGGTTTCATTTTTGGCAAAAAAGTCACGAAGAATCAATGCAGTGTGAACTGGCGCATTCAGTGTTCTCGGTACCAATCGAGGCTTGACGCGTTTGAGGCCCAAAATGGAATTGACCGATCCTTTTGAAATTCCAACATCATCAGCAATGTCTCTTGGAAATCGACGGTTTGCAAGCACTAAATCTGAAATTTTTTTTGGACGTGAGCTTCGTCGGTTGAGGTTGATAATCGACCAGAGGGCTCTTCGTCTTCAACGCGTTCTCTGCCGTCTTTGAACTGTTTATACCACTTCTAAACATTTCTTTACGATATAGGAATGCTCACCAAATGCCTTCTGCAACATTCTATACGTTTCCACAAACAAAATTGAATGCAAGTTATTTGCTCAATTAATTCAGACATTTCAAAAATCGCCGGAATCAGTTTTAGTGTCTCACAAAGCCAAGCGTAACTCAGACACTAATGAATATTTTGACGTAATATTTTTCACACAGATGTCAAGGACAGTGCCAGCAACCTAAAACAGAAAGAAAAATTTCAATTCCATTAAGCCCCGGGAATTTTAAATTGAAAATAGGTTTAACTTTTTATTTGTTAAGAAGATGAATTATAATTTTTATTTTTAATTATAGTAAACACCTTTGATAAATAGACTAAAAGAAGTTTCTTTGGATGTGAAAAAATTTCATCATTAAGACGAATAATAAAAGACCTGAGTTTGGTCTGTGATATTCTGAAAGACAACTTCATCTTGTCGGAAGTTTCAAATGCTTGAAAAACTCTTAAGAGTGGTTATTAAACATAAAAGTATTTTTTTTACAAACATACCTTTATTATGAAGTCACGTTCAGGCTTTTTTTCTACATACGAATTATAAGCTAGGTTTTTTCCCACTTAGCTTTTTCCTTGTTTAAATTTCTAGTTTTTCTAGTGATAAATTAGTTCACGGAAGAAGAAATAGAGCATTTAAATTTTAATGCTATGTTTGATTATTATTTTAGATATGTATAATTTAAATTTTTCAGGATCATTATACTAAAAACGAGTTAATTTTCAGTTCAAAGTTTTCACTGAAAAAAAAACAGAATAATGTAGAATCACTACAGTAGGTTAGAAAAATTCCAAGTTTTTGTGAAAAATTATCTTGAAAAATTATTTAGATAGTTCTTGTTACGATTAAAAGTTTGGAAGGCTTTTAATTAATTAAGACATTTTAAAAGCATTTATAATTTTTTTTCATAAATTAAAGGTTAGAAAAAAAAATATAAATTTTGCTTTCATAAAAATACACTCATGTCCATAAATTAAGGATAATTCAGAATCACACAGAAATTGAACTCTAAAATAACAATTTCACCTGTAGAATTATCACACACTTCTTGAAGAAGAATATGCAAATTGCAGAAAACCACAGATGGCGCGGATAGTACGTCCCAATGACGAGAGTGTAAGAGAGGGGTATATAAGGAATGGTGGCAAAGAAGTAAAATTGTTCACAAGCGCTTTAAAAGCCTTTCAGTCCAATAACCGTATAGTTATGGCACAAAGGAAGCATTTGGATGATTTTTTACGTGGTAGAATTATCGGACGACTGGAATGTGGACGTACCCAGCTGGAAGTATCCGAGGAACTTGGAATCGCCCAGAGTGTCATCACCAGGCTTTGGCAACGATTCCAAGATGATGGTAATGTGAGTAGATGTTACAGCACAGTTCGCCCCCGAGTTACAACGCCGAATGAGGACCGGTATTTAGCAGTTACTGCCAAAAGAAACAGACGGAGCACAGCATCAGACCTGTCTCGTCAGCTCTCTTCAACTACCGGTACGACAGTTTCAAGGCAGACCGTGTACAGACGCTTAGGGCACATTGGTCTATATGCTCGTAGGCCTGTCAGATGTGTTACACTTACCGCAATTCACTGTCGCCTGCGATTAACCTGGAGTAGAGAGCATGCATTGTGGACACCGCAACAGTGGGCTTGTGTGATGTTTTTCGACGAGTCCAGATTTAGTTTGCAGTCTGATTCTCGCCGAACTTTCATATGGAGACGCCAGGTACCCGTTACAACCAAGAGAACACCATGGAACGACACCGTTACGGTGGTGCAGGATGGCTCGTTTGGGGAGGAATTTTGCTTGGTTCCAGAACTGACCTGCATGTTCAGAGTGTAACGATGACAGGCCACATCTATCGGGATGTCATTCTGGAACAACATGTACGTTTGTTTCGGGGCGCCATGGGTGCTGAATTTCTGTTTATGGATGACAATGGCCGTCCTCACCGTGCAAACATTGTAGACGAATGCCTTAAATTGGAGGATATCACCCGTATGGATTGGCCAGCATACTCACCGGACTTAAATGCAATAGAGCATGTGTGGTATATGCTTGGCCGACGATATGCAGCCCGTCAACCCCCTCCCACCTGTCAACCGGAACTTCGGGGGGCATTGCTTGATGAGTGGTATAATATTCCCCAAGATCAGATTGATAATTTGATACTCAGCATGCCTAGGCGTTGTAAGGCCTGTATTGCATCGTCCGGGAGACATACTCCATATTAACCATCATGTTATACTGTTTTTTGTAAATAGGTTCTCTTTTGAAATTTGCTCCAGAGAGTAAAAATCGCAATTTTTATTAATTATGTCAAACATACTGCATCTTTTTTGCTCTTTACCTTTTGTTTAATAAATAGACTTTACAAATAAGTCAAATTTGTTTTGCTTCGGTCTCTTTCTTTGCCTGAACTTCATTATCCTTAATTTATGGACATGAGTATAAATTATGACAAAAATATGATATTAGGCTTATAACATTTTTATCTTGCAAGTTCTTACTGTAGAAAAACGTTTGAATGAAGTACTCGAAAAGTTTTTTTTGCGAAGAAATCTTTTATAGTGTTTTTTTTTTAAATTAGAATAGATCTTACCGACAAAAATACTCGTATTTTATTTTATATTAATGAACGATCTTTTAGCCACGCATTGCTTTTACAAATGCAATCATTTTTTAATAAACAAAAAATATCGACGTATATTTTTAATAGTGACCTTTTACTGATAATGGTTATAACTATAAAAAAATGAACTGGAAATGGATATTCTATTTAATATAGCATTCCAATGTTAACTGGAGTACATATGTAGAATTTTCGATTTCTTATCTATAAAAATTATACAAACAATACATTATGCAATGCACAATAATCGTACATTAATTTCCTTTTGTAATACCATTTACGAATGCAATCATTTTTAAATAAACAAAAAAAAAAAAATAATGACATATATTTTTAATGGTGACTTTTTAACCGATAATGGTTATAACTATAAAAAAATGAACTGGAAATTGTCATTTATTTAGTGTATATTCTATTCAATATTACATTCCAATGTTAACTGGAGTGCATTGTATAATTCTGACGAATGAGTAATCGAAAATTCTACACAACAATGTAATATGCAATTCTGTGCAAAGTTAAACACAATAATCGTACATTAATTTCCCTTTGCAGTATGTAGAAAAGAATCAAATTTGATAAATAGCTCAAAAGACTCTTTTTCTTTAAAGGTATTTTTGTACTTTCTTCTTAAAAATTTTAATTGCACATCTTCATATTGTATCATTCTTAGAGTATATTATATTGTTAGAAACAATTTATAAATGCCACAAAGAAGTTTATATATTTAATTATACAACGAAAATATTTGATTCACAGCAAAAATGAATATTGTAAACAACTTTAGACATCCTTTTTTTTTTTTTTTTTTTTTTACTTTTTGATTCATCTACAAGATAAATTCTTTATTTAGAGTATTATCTCAAAAATATACAAAAGAATAGGAAATTTATTATCTACTTCGAAATTTACTCGTACTAGTTTTAGGTAACTCCTCATAATATTTCACATACAGAGTAGGATGATAAAGCACAGAGCTTTGCCCTTAATACAAATCCTCTGGAGGATTAACTAGAGGATTTGTATGGATAGTTAGCAACCTAATGAGATATAAAATATATGAGGTTATATGTGTTACACGAGGATTTAATTTAAGTATCCTCTCTTCTTTAATGAACTTCTATTAGTCACTCAAATGTCTACCATTATTGTAAAGGAGATCATTCTTTGTATTTGACTTGCTAAGCATTGCATTCCAAGTAATTGCCAGAATTACTTTTAATTAATAATATTTTACTATTTTTGTTAGTGTGCTGCTTAGATGTCGATATTATTTGACGTTAAACATTGTTATCGATAAATCTATTTAATAAACTATTTGGATTATAAAAAGTAAAGATGATAATTAGTTACATTAAAATGTTAACAACATTGCTAAATAAGCACACACTTTGAAAAACTTTTAACGTATTCAGCAATAGATTGGCAGCATAGGAAATTTTGGATGGCAATTCATTCAAAATTACCAATTCAAAAAAATTCGTTCAAAATTACTGATTCAAAAAAATTCGTTCAAAATTACTGATTCAAAAAAATTCGTTCAATAATACTAATAAATGGTACTGAACAATTATATTTAATGAACAACTTCGATTTAAAATTGCCTTTACTTAATACAAATGCTTAAATTCGCTCATATCGGTGTGCCAACGATTGCTGCTCACTAAATGACGATGTCATCTATTAAAATTTATTCGAGTGGCAATTACAAGGTGCTATCCTTAGGGGTGTTTGTTCAAAATTACCATGCCATAATTTTACCCATGCCATTCCCAAAACTACAGAAAGACATCTCAGTTATATACACACTGGTGTGTTGTGGTATTGACACAAAAGTTTTCAGTTTAACTTTACCTATTTTATTATAGCTTCAAGTCCGGCTCTTTTTGTTTGAAAACCTAACGTGTTAACGTGTGTTACTTCGTACAGTTATGAGTATTAAAATAATAAAAAATATTTGGTGTATTACGGTGCAATATAATTGGTGCATTGTGGTGTAGATACAAAACTTGTCGACTCAGCTTCGCTTATCTTATAGCTTCAAACCCGGCTCTTTTTGTTTGGAAACCTAAAGTGCTATCCGTTAGGCAGTTCCTTCATATAGTTATGAGTATTAAAAAATTAAAAATATTTGGTGTATTGTGGTGTTGTAGACACAAAACCTTTTGGCTCAGTTTCACTTATCTTATTATAGCTTCAAGTTGGCTTTTTTTGTTTCGAAACCTAACGTACTATCCATTACGCCGTTCCTTCATACAGTTATGAGTATTAAAATAATAAAAAATATTTAAAATAAAACAATTCGTAAGTTACTAAATTAGCAATTGTCAACAAAAATCTTTTACCCCATCGTACTGAACCAAATTTTAGTCAAATCGGTCGGAAAATGCGGTAACTCGTTTAAAACAGCTCTTAGAACGTGGATTTGTGATTTAAACGTATAGTTGAATGTATCTTTCGAAGTAAGGTTGCTACACTAAATATTTTAATGTGTTTAATTAAGGGCGTGATTTAGTATTTAACGATATCAACATTATGGTTCTAGCACGTCAATTTCTTCTCAAGATTTTGACTTATCGTAAATTGCAATTTTCTGAATTTTAACTTGGCAAGTCAAGTCAATAACTTCTGATAAAAAATTTTTCACAGACATAAAAAAGGTGCCTTTCGAATAATTTAAAGTAAAACAAATCATAAATTACTAAATTAACAATTGTTAACAAAAATATTTTACCCCATCGTACTGACAATGCTTAAAATTGAACCTGCATAAATTTTCCATTACATAACCTTCGGACATTGTTCAGTATATTTACCCCTTCTGATATATAGAAAATGACTTTTGTAGCCATATATGCATGTATGTGTGTACTAAAGTTTTCTTTGTCTTCAACAGCCTGTTGGTTGCGATTTACAGCTGGGGTCTGAGAAGAAGGTTGACGAGTGTGGTGTCTGCGGGGGCGATGGATCCAGCTGCAGACGATTGGTCTACGTTTGGGGCAAGACTCCCTTCTCTCCGTGCTCTGTTTCATGTGGTGGAGGTAAGGATTCTTCTGAACTTTAAAAAGCCAGCCTGGTGCTTTGAAAACAACACTAAATGTGATTAATTGCTTTGAAGGCTGTACACTCAGTTGCGAAACTGTATTAATAACCTCCGAGTTGAACCTCCATGTGTGGGCGAGTCATTTGGAGGAGTTGTGAAAGTTCAGATAATGATAGTGTCAGAAGATGGTTGATGATTGTTAAGCACTTATTTTATGGGATTTTTTGTGTGCCTGTGCCATGATTTTCTTATAGGATAGTGATGCTTATACATCTTTTTAAAAATTGTTTTTTTTTAATAAAGAATTAAAATATTAATTTAAAAAGTATATTTTATTTTTGACTCGTGTAATAAAATAATCTCAACAAGATTAATTTCGGAATAATATTACAAGATTAATTCGAAATAATATAGTTAGTTATTTAGAGTTTCAATGCTGCTGTAGAATTTCAAATTTTTATTATCATTTTCAATTATCAATTCATTATCAAATTAATCAATTCACTATCAATTATTGCAAATTTTCTATGATCAAATGAATTAATTCACTATCAATTATCATTACAAATTTTCAATTATCAAATTAATCAATTCACTATCAATTATCATTTCAAATTATCAATTATCAAATTAATCAATTCACTATCAATTATCATTTCAAATTTTCAATTATCAAATTAATCAATTCACAATCATTTATCATTGCAAATTTTCAATTATCATTTCATTTCAAATTATTAATTTTTTCAAATTTGAAATGTAAGATTTTAGATTATTTTTAGCTCCTACATTTTTGTTTTTTAAAAAAACAACTAAGAGTACTAATATTCTTTTCAATACTGTTAAGATAAATAATTTTGTACTGTTTTTTAATTACTTTCTTCGCCAATTGAAATAAATTTTTTTTATCGAGTATTTTATAAGCAAAACAAATCCATTTTCAACCATGCAAACGAAACAGCCCATTGAATATAATAGATAAAAAAAGGGTTTGACAAAATAAAATGAAAACGTAATTAAAGATTTCTAATTTACGCAACTGTATCACAAATCAGTCAAACAGAAGAGATAGAGGGGTAAAAAAAAATTGCACACATGACCTAAGGTACGAAACAAAATTTTCTCGTTCAAATACCCAAAAGCTCTCTGTTTAATTAATCGAGCCAAATATCAGTAAATCCGGTCGTCTTTATACATACTTCGTCCAGACTAAAGCAATAAAGTGAACGAAGAAAAAGATGGGCTGCAAAAAAAAAATAAGCCAAAGAACCTCACACATACCAGAAGCTGGCAGACAATACACGAATATAAAATGCAATTAGAAGTGAACGCTTCTTCATTTCTTAATTCACGAATATAGGCGTGGTCGCGTGCCAGCGATTGTCCTGTGTCCTGCCTTTTTCTGGCCAGTTTCGTATCCTGGAAAGAACGTGTGTGGTAGAGAATTTGCTGATGAGCTTGCTGGTTTCCCTTTTTATAGCTAATCTGGCTTTTCGTATTTTAATTATGGTTTTTGCAATTTTTTTTCCTGCTGTAGTATTCTATTCTGTATGGTAAACGAGCCTTCATAAACAAGGTAGAAGAAACTTCATTTATATTTCAGTGACTACTTTATTTTCCAGGTTGGGCTCTTAAATAAAAGCTCTGGTGGTGACTCTAAAAAAAGGTGGTGTGGAATGTAGGTGCACTGGTTAAAAAGAAGGGTCACCCAGTTGGAGAAACAGAAATTATTTCTGATCGTGTAACTTAGGGAAAGATCTACTTTGTAATAATATAAATATAATGATTCTGACCCCATTTATCATCTATTGCTTCATATTAAAGATTATTCGTTCAAAAGTTTGGCGATTTTCTTTATTGTATTCAATACAGATTATTGTATAGTTTTACCTACAATAACTTTTTTTGTACAGCTGCTGTATGTGTTATTGAACAGTTTTTTTCTCTATATCTTTTAACAGTTTAGAAAAACGTTGTTTCGAAATTTCTGATTAATTTTTAATCAGAGATTTCTATTTTATTTTTAGGAATACATTAATTTAAGAAATAATTTTTAAGAATACATTTTGATGTACTAGATGCTTCTAAAAAAAGGCAGGTTTTAAATTCAATGAAAAATTATGCATTTGCAATAAAACCCAGAAGGCAGGAAAAATCTATTATAGAATAGAAATAGAAAGGGTTCTTTACCCATTTGCATCATTCATCATCCATCAGCATTAAAGAGATTATTCATTAAAAAGTTTGGTGATTTACTTTATTTTATTCAATTTATTGTGATGATTTATAAAATAGTGATTATTGTGTAGTTTTCTTTACAATAACTTTTTTCTTGTACAGCTGCTGTATTGTACAGTTTTTTCTATATCTTTAAACAGTTTAGAAAAGATCATTTCGAAATCTGTGATTAATTTTTTTAAGGATATTTTTTGATGTAGATGCTTCAAAATAAAAAAAAAAAGATTTTAAATTCAATGAAAAATTATTAATTTGTAATAGAACTCAGAAAGTAGAAATGATCTAGTATATAATATAAATAGAATGATTCTTTCCCAATTTTATCATCTATTTCTTCGTATTAAAGATATTATTCATTCAAAATTTTGGAGATTTTCTTTATTTCATTCAATTTCCTGTGATGATTTATAAAATAGTGATTATTGTACATTTTTCTTTACAACAGCGGTATTTTTGTACTGCTGTTGTATGTCATATTGTACAGATTTTTTTATATCTTAAACAACTTAGAAAAACGTCATTTCGAAATCTCTGATTAATTTTTTTAAGAATGTATTTTGATGTAGATGCTTTTAAATAAAGATAGATTTTAAATCAAATGGAAAACTTTTTAATAATAATTGTAATGTAATAATGTAATAGAACCCAAAAATAATAAAAATAAATGCTGGAACTCATTTGTAGTAGAACGTAAAATAAAATGTTGGAGAAATTATTCTTTTCGGAAGGAAAAAACATTTTTTGTTGTCCCTTATTGCATTAAGGAATTATTGAGCAAAAATACAGATAATTTTTCATATTTATTGAGTTTTAAAATAAGTCCTAATCAATTTCATGTTTAGTGTCCATGTTTTTTCGTCTGTTGTACTATATTTTAATAAAGGGATCTTTATAAACAAGGCATAACTTTATTTTTTTTTTTCATTTGCTACATTATTTTTTCATTTCAGGGTAAATAAAAACCAATAGTAACTCTTTAAATAACGTATAATGTGTGTAGATACCCGAATGGATAATAGAAAGGATTTTGATTGAAAAACGGATTGTATAATTTTGGAAAATCTTACATGCAATATGCATAGAATATTTCTGTTGTTATTTATCATCTGTTGTTTTGTAAAAAAAAAAAAAAAAAGATTATCCGCACAAAATTCTTATGCTTTTATTCAAATACTTTTTGTACCCAATTTATGAAATACATTTTGCCAAATACAACTTGGAAAAAATTTGAGATGAAATACCGGAAAATATTTTTCTGCATTTTATTTACTATAGAAACTCTACATTTAAAATATTACCATGCTGAATATACCGGTTCTCGTTAGCTCACCGAAGTCAAGCATCATTGGGCGCGGTCAGTACTTGGGTGGGTGACCACCTGGGAACACCGCGTGCCGTTGGCAAATTTGGGACCTGAATGGCCGAGTGTCTAGCGCTCTGGCGCTCGGTGTCCACAGGTTTCGGGTTCGAATCCCGGCGGTGCCATGGATGTTTGTAGTGGTTCGGAATCCACTTTAAGCTGTAGGTCCCGGTCTCCTATGACTGTAAGAGCGTCACGGAGCCAAAGTCAGATTTCTACCTACGGGTGCTCCATCAGAACAAAAGCTGCTTCCTTCCCCTTCAATCATGAGTACGTATGGGCTCGTGGGCTTGGCCAGCCAAGTGGGATAAGAAACAACAAACAACAACATTTAAAATATGGTTTTTTAATCAAATACTCGTTAATGAGAAAATCTTCATTTAATTTTTAATGGACTCGCCTTAATTAGAGAATAGTAAAAAAATAAATATTATCCTCAATCACTAGCAAAAATAAAAATATAGCTTCGTATTATATAATAGTTGGTTTATATCTAGAATAAAATGTTTACTGTCACCAATATTTTCAAATGATAGTGGTTAATGTATTGTTCTAGTGGTTAATGTACTGTTCTAGTGGTTATATTTCTTGTCATTGTGAAAGATTTAGAATTTGTACAGTCTGAATATACTTATTTGAGTCTGGGGAATCCACCAATTTCAATAAACACCAAACTGTGTTTTGTGTGACTCTAGTCGGTGTATGACTTTTGAACATTTAAGTAATCGTAATGTACTTTCTCGGTATGAGGACATGGTCAAAAAGTACTGGAGAGCTCGTAAACTAATGGCTCAGGCGCCAATGTTCGGCATTTGTAAAATAAATAAAGATTTAAATTTAATTATGTTTCGATTTCCTAATTAACTTTCAAATTGGTGAATTTTCTGGCATAGAAATTTATTTTTGCGTTTTATCACAAACTGAATTTATTTAGGAAAGAAAATAGATGCAATTAAATAAGATTTATTTGCTGAGCAGTTATATACATTACTTTGCATTTTATATTCAAGTCAATACCATCATGAAGACATGTTGATAGTTAAGTGATAAATCAAACTAATAGATTCCTTTAAATTGATTTAATTGAAAAAACACATTATTTGAGCTTACTGAATCAGAAAATTTAAATTCACAAAACCAAAAGCGGTCTATTTTCATACTCAACGATTATTTACTTTGATTTTATCACGTGCTACAAGGACATCAACAAAACTGGTGACTCTAAATAAACCCAAATGTACCAACTGTATTTGTTCTGTTTAGTCACGTATTGTTTTGAGCAGAGGGAACGAATCTCTCACGCTATTGCAAATAACCATTACAATCGCCGGACGAAGAAGCCACGCTGTTTGTTCGAAAGATTTGCGTTAATAAACTGAGTTAGCGAAATCACTTAAGTAGCCAGCGCACTCACAATCCATTTGTCAATCACCGCGAAGTCGTTGCCCCGTCGTTCTAAGCTAATGTATGCTTAAGGGAATGAGGGGGCCTCTGGAGCAATGCAGAAATCAAATGGATGATCCTACAGATTGGTGGAGTCGTTTTGGGAGGGAGGCTTCTTTGTTGTAGGGATTTCTGTTTTGTTTTGTTTCGAGGGGAGGTGTGATGTGTTGAGGAGTTGATTTTCCCCTCTCATTGTATCTGAATGAATATGATAGCTGAATAGCGTTGCTATATGTTTAAGTTGAAAAATGGCTTGATGTCTCTTAGGATGGTAAAGACAGAAAGCATGCCTTGTGTGTTTTTTATCACAGTGAACAAATATTCATTGTGCTAAAATCATAATAGTGAATAGTTAGAAAATAGTAGTAGTAGTATAGTTAGTTTATAAATAGAAAAAAATCAATCTTGCAAACTATTAGAAGAAATTCCTTATTTTTGCAAACTATTAATTCAATCTATCTATATTACTATTATATGCAAACTATCATTTTTGAAAACTGTTAAGAAAAATCATTTTTGCACACTATTAGCAAAAATAGTTAGAAAAAATCGTGTTTGCAAACTATCAACAGAAATAATTCGAAAAAACCTTTTTTGAAAATTATTAGCAGAAATAGTTTGAAAAAAATATTATTTGCAAATTATTAGTAGAAATTGTTAGAAAAAATCCTTTTTGCAAGCTATATATGTTTCGATTTCCAAATTGAATTACAAATTATTGATTTTTCTGGCATAGACATTTATGTTTGCATTTTATCATAAACTAAATTCGTTTATGAAAGAAAACAGATGCAATTAAATAAGATTTATTTGCTGAGCAGTTATATTCATTAATTTGCATTTTATATTCAAGTCAATATCATGTACACATGCTCGTAGTGGTGATAAATCAAAGTAATAGATTCCTTTAAATTGATTTAATTGAAAAAACACATTATTTCAGCTTACTCAATCAGAAAATTTCTATTCACAAAACACTGATAAATAAAACCAAAAACGGTCTATTTTCATACTCAACGATTATTTACTTTAATTTTATCACGTGCAACAAGGACATCAACAAAACTGATGTCTTTAAATAAACCCAAATGTTCCCCCTGCATTTGTTCTGTTAGTCACGTATTGTTTTGAGCAGAGGGAACGAATCTCTCACGCTATTGCAAATAACCATTACAATCGCCGGACGAAGAAGCCACGCTGTTTGTTCGAAAGATTTGCGTTAATAAACCGAGTTAGCGAAATCACTTAAGTAGCCAGCGCACTCACAATCAATTTGTCAATCGCCGCGAAGTCGTTGCCCCGTCACTCTAAGCTAATGTATGCTCAAGTGAATGAGGGGTCCTCTGGAGCAATGTAGAAATCAAATGGATGATCCTACAAATTGCTGGAGTTCATTTTGGGAGGGAGGCTCCTTTGTTGTAGGGATTTCTGTTTTGTTTCGAAGGAAGATGTGATGTGTTCAGGAGTTGACTTCCCCCTCTCATTGTGTCTGAATTAATATTATGGCTGAGTAGCGTTGATATGTTTAAGTTGAAAAGTGGTTTGATGTTTGTTTTATGATGGAAAGGACAGAAAACATGTCCGGTGGGCTTTGTATCACAGTGATCAATAATTCGTTGTGCTAAAATCACAACAGTGATAACTCTTAGCAGAAATAGATAGAGAAAAATCGTTTTTGCAAACTATTAGCAGAAATAATTAGAAAAACTATCGTTTTTGCAAACAATTAGCGGAAATAATTAGAAAAAAATCTTTTTTGCAAACTACATATGCTTCGATTTCCAAATTAAATTACAAATTGATTAATTTCTGGCAAAGAAATTTATATTTGCGTTTCATTAATAAACTAACTTTATTTAGGAAAGAAAAAAGATGCAATTAAATATAATTTATTTGCTGAGCAGTTATTTTTCATTCCTTTATATTTCATATTCAAATCAATACCATCATGTACGCATGTTGATAGTTAAGTGATAAATCAAACTAAAAGATTCCTTTAAATTGATTTAATGTTAAAACGCATTATTTGAGCTTACTGAATCAGAAAATTTCTATTCACAAAAACACAGTTAAATAAAAACCAAAGCAGTATATTTTCATACTCAACGCTTATTTACTTTGGTTTTATCACGTGCTACGAGGACATCAACAAAACTGGTGACTTTAAATAAACCCAAATGCCCCCCCCCCCTGCATTTGTCCTATTTAGTCACGTATTGTTTTGAGCAGAGGGAACGAATCTCTCACGCTATTGCAAATCACCATTACAATCGCCGGACGAAGAAGCCACGCTGTTTGTTCGAAAGATTTGCGTTAATAAACCGAGTTAGCGAAATCACTTAAGTAGCCAGCGCACTCACAATCCATTTGTCAATCGCCGCGAAGTCGTTGCCCCGTCGCTCTAAGCTAATGTATGCTCAAGTGAATGAGGGGTCCTCTGGAGCAATGTAGAAATCAAATGGATGATCCTACAAATTGCTGGAGTTCATTTTGGGAGGGAGGCTCCTTTGTTGTAGGGATTTCTGTTTTGTTTCGAAGGAAGATGTGATGTGTTCAGGAGTTGATTTCCCCCTCTCATTGTGTCTGAATTAATATTATGGTTGAGTAGCGTTGTTATGTTTAAGTTGAAAAGTGGCTTGATGTCTGTTGGGATGGATAGGACATGTCTGATGTGTTTTGTATCACAGTGATCTAAAATTCATTGTGCTAAAATCATAATAGTAATAACTATTAGTATAAATAGTTAGAAAAAATCATTTTTGCAAACTATTAGCAGAGTCAGAAAAAAAATGATTTTTGCAAACTATTAGCGGAAATAGTTAGAAAAAGGTTGTTTTGCAAACTATTAATTAGAAGAAATAGTTAGACAAAAACGTTTTTGCAAAACAGGCTTTGATTGGAAGTGTTTTTATAGCACAATTGTAACATTATTTTAGTCGATATAACATTACTTCAAACTAATCACCAATTTATTCACAATCATTCTTTCAATAGAAACTAACACAATGAAAGTTATCTATCGCATATTATTCATATTATATGTTTTTTTTAAATGTGAAAAGATTTGGTCATTAATAATAGAGTTCTTAAAAAATCAATCAAATGTAGTATAAAATAAAAAATTTCAATTTTTTTAGGGATGAAAATACGATATCTAATAAAAATAATTTTTTTATTACTATGTTATGTTTTATTCATTTATTATGTATTTCTAAAAAACATATATTTGTAAGAACTTCCTTATGGAATTAAATAAGATCCTTTGATGTTTATAAATCTAAATTCATAATTCACATAAGCAATTTCTTGGCCACTTACATGGACAAAGTTCACCATCATCTTAAAAGTTAAATTTATTTTATCAAAATTTTTCATGCAGTGTCTATTGCCGGTAGTTATAATGAGCTTATTATTTAATAAAATCAAACAATAATTATGAAATCATGTTGTGTTAATAAAGTTAAATTCATATTGTAATTAATTTAAATTCCATAGTATTAATAAATCGAAAATTGCATCATTAATTTTTTTAATATAAGTAACACTTCTCATTGGAAATCCTAATATTTACTATATCCCATAATTATCCCGATATTTACTATGAATCTTAATATATGACTTTATATACTCATATCATTAATAACTAATTTATTTTATTTTCAAAATAATTCTAAAATGACGTTAACAACTTTAATGATGTAAACCTAAAAAGATTTTTAAATCTAATAACATGTTTTAACAAACAAAAACAAAAAAATCTGAAAATTTATAAATTCAAACTTTTAAAACTAAAAATTTCTTTATTCCTGGAATAGTGCACCCAAATAATGCTTCACACTTTAATTTGATTTATTTCTCGTGTTACGTCAAAATAAATGCTGTAAATAACCTAAACAACAGCAGAACATTGTCCATTAAACACGTCAAAACAGAACTTACTTATCCTAATTATTGCATTATACGACAACGTGTTATTTATTGCCTTTAAAAAACTGCACTTTATCGAATTTTCTGAACATGATTAAAGTAGGAATCCTTGTTATAGTTACAGCCTTCATTAGGTATAAAAATCCTTGACGTTTCACAAAAACAAGTTAACTGACAAACCAAGATTCTGATTTCATATAAAATCTTTTATTTAGATTAAAAAATGATTAAGAGAGACATTATTTTATAGTTATATATATTCTAAAACACAATCCAAGCTGTTATAAAATATTTTTCACCGGAATTTTTCTTTTTTTTTTATTTGCTAAATAGTGAATAATAAAGTTTTTGAATTTTATTTGTGATGCAAACTGACATGTTTAGAAATTTAAAAGCTATTTTATAAAGACAACTTATAAATGCTTCGTTTGTACAGCTGTTCTGTTTTTAAATTTTTTTTATATCAGTGCATAAATGTATGATAGTATGTTTTGTTAAAGATTATGATTTTGATTTAAAGATTTAAATAATAATTATCGGCACTTTTATGTCAATCATAATATGAACTTCAATTCAAATTTTTTTAAATGCTTCCATTTTTTTTTTTTTTTTTTTTTTTTTAAAATTATAGTACTATTATTTTATTTACAACTAATCAAATCGAATCGGTATCGAATATATATAATACAAATCGATATTATATATATTCGATAATCTTACTTATATATATAATAGATATCGAATATATATAATTAAGCTGTGGTTGGGAAAGGTCTTAAGTGTGATGCACAGCTAAAATTTGTCAAACAACCTAAATTATAATTTATTGATACGAAACCTAAAAATGTCATCATATTTAAAACTTAAAGTTTAAAATATTTAGTACAATATTAGGCTTTATGTATATTTTATTGAAATTAAAACAAGAAAATTTAATATGCACGATTATTGATACAAAAGTTAACAAATCATTAAATAATGAAATATTTAAAAATTTACTTACTTTACTTAAGTGTGATGCACAGCTAAAATTTGTCAAATGAACTAAATTATAATTTATTGATACGAAACCTAAAAATATCATCATATTTAAAACTTCAAGTTTAAAATGTTCAATACAATATTAGGCTTTATGTTTATTATTTTTTTTTAATGAAATTAAAAAGAGAAACATTTTAATATGCAGGATTATCGATACAAAAGTTAACAAATCATTAAATAGCGAAATATTTAAAAATATTACTTTACTAATGGGTTAGAAAATATTAAGAATCTTTTTTATAAAATCCTTGATATTTTTTTTTAGAAATGTTTTTTTATGGATTAAATATTTTTTTTTTCTAATAGTAAAAAAACACAAAGAGAGAAATTTTTTTTAATTATTAAATTTTATACGTTTGAAAAAAATTGAAAAACGTGTATTGCATTTGATAGTTAAAAAGAAAATGATAAACGTTAAAAAGAAGGAATAGTTAAAAAAACACTAAAGTTAGAAAGAAAGATTAAACGTTAAAAATTACTCGGTGTTGTAGTATTAGTATTCTATATGAATATAAATTTCAAAAATTAATACATTTTTTTTTCACTACAACTTAAAATTTATTCAGATCATTTAAAATATTACTTTTAAAGCTTATATATATTAAATTTAAAAATATTTTTTATTTAACCATAAAAAAATATACACATCATGTTATTCATAACCTTTTATAATATCTCTTAGAATTTTAAATGAGTTTTTAAAAAAATCATAATCTTCTTTATATTAGTTTCGAATGAATATGTATTTTTTTTCCAGTAAAAAAAATGCTTGCATACTTTTTTGATGACTGAGTAATTATTTTTAACGTTATATACTGTAGTCAAACATTTATAAATAGAATGTTTCAAATTATTGCTTTATTTTACTTCAACTTAACATGGATAAAAAATAATAAATGCTTAACATATTCATGAATCATACATTTTTTTAGTAGCAATTATTTTACATATAAAATATTCATTTTTTTATTATTTCTTTTGAGCCAACTTATGAATAGATCAAAGTTCAAAAACCCTGCATTAGAAATCGTTAGAGAATGTGATTAATAATTTTTTTGGAATACATTAAAATTGAAAATGTTTATAGAGACTTTTTTTAAAATAATGATGTTTTAAAGTGACTCAATTGATTTTACTTCTAAAAGTTATCGGTACAGATTTGATGGATTATTTTCCTATTCTCTGTTTTGTCAATAAAAAATGTAAAACTCGTATGTTTTGTTATGGATTTTACCATTAATGCCATTGAAACATATTTTAAATGTTCGTTAAATATAAGTTATTCATATTTTTACGAATTATTTGGTAAAAACGCTATTTAATACAGTAATGATATTATTTAATGCAATATGACATTCTTTTATATGGCAATAAGAATAAGAATTCTTATTGAAGATATCATTACAAAATTAAAACTGCTTTTAAATAAATTAATATAATAATTAGTAAAGTATTAAATAAGTAATTTAAATAAAGTAAATAATTTTCATAAATCTAGATATGTTTTGATTTCTAAATATTTATTTTATTTTATTTATTTATTATTAATTTTTTAAAGAAAATCTATTTATGAAAAAGATTGATTTAATAATTTGGTTAACAGCCGTGTTGGAAAAACTGATAGTTCATTTTTTTAACTATTAGATTTATCATTTTATATGATGCCAACGGCCGTACCATGCTGAATATACCGGTTCTCGTTAGATCACCGAAGTTAAGCATCATCGGGCGCGGTCAGTACTTGGGTGGGTGACCACCTGGGAACACCGCGTGCCGTTGGCAAATTTGGGACCTGAATGGCCGAGTGTCTAGCGCTCTGGCGCTCGGTGCCACAGGTTTCGGGTTCGAATCCCGGCGGTGCCATGGATGTTTGTAGTGGTTCGGAATCCACTTTAAGCCGTAGGTCCCGGTCTCCTATGACTGTAAGAGCGTCACGGAGCAACAGTCAGGCTTCTACCTACGGGTGCTCCATCACAACAGAAGCTGCTTCCTTCCCCTTCAATCATGAGTCCATATGGGCTCGTGGGCTTGGCCAGCCAAGTGGGATAAGAAACAACAACAACAACATCATTTTATATTACTTCCTTTGAAAAATGTCTATCAAATTGAAAATTGTCTTTAATTTTTATGAGGAACTATTGTTACAGTTATGCCCTTTACGAAGATAAATACTTTTATTCAAATATTAAAAAAGATATGAAGGTATAATTTTTATATTTCTGCATGTAAAATAAATGAAATAATTAATAAAAAAGTAAATAAACGTCAAAAATTACACGGAACTAAATCAGACTTCTACCTACGTGTGCTCCATCGCAACAGAAGCTGCCCTCCGTCTACCCTCCTTCCATAAGGGTTACGACAACAACAACAAGGATCCACGGCACCGGCGGGACTTGAACCCAAAAAATACCGAGCACCAGAGCTCTAGTCACTCGACCATCAGGCCCACAATCAATATTTATTTCATATTAAATCATAGAGTATTCGTTGAATTTATTGTAGGGGAGAAATACAGCATGATTATAATTAAAGTCCCACTTTCAAAATGCTGTAAATAAAGAACCACTCGTCACAATGAGTTCAAATTTGAACTGAAGATACTTGAAGAAGGGGGAAACGGTATGGCATCAAAAAAAGTTCCACCTATTTTTCCTATCCAATTTGGTATGACCTTTCCGTGGTGGATGGGCTAACCACTAACAGTATCACAACTGTTGAATGATTTGGAAGTCATTTTTTCCTTCAAAAAACCGAAACAACCAAGCACATTGAATAGTAGTTAGTTTAATGTTAGCTTAATGTAAAACTCTTAGTTAAACGTTTAGTTAGTTTAATGTGCAACTCATGCCAAATACGTTGAAATTTCGATTCAAAATATCATTGTCAGCCGAATTCACTTTCTTTATGCCGCTTACAGCGCCGCCATTTATCAATAGACTTTGGAACTCTTTTTGATGCCCCCTTTTTCAAATATCTTCAGCTCAAATTTGAATTCATTGTGGCGAATGATTCATTTTTTAGAGCATTTTGATAGCGAAACTTTAATTATAATCACTCTGTATTTATTTTATATGAATCACGGAATGATATTTTCCGGAGTAATATTTTTTTCGGCTAATGGATTTAATGGATTTACAATTACTTATATGCACAAAATTGATTAGCAATTCATTTGATCCATTCATAGAGAATATTTAATATATGTATGCCTGCATATTGTAATATCAATATACCATAGTAATGCAAAACCCAGGCTTCTAGCAGCATCTACCACTTTTTTTCTAAACCCTCGTCAGCTGGTTCACATTGCCTATTCTGATGACCCTTTCTTCTTCATTGGCGCAACAGCCCCATGGTGAGCCAAGGCCATCTGCCTACTAACAGATTTCGAGACAGGAGATCTCTTCTTTCTATAGCATAAGGTTGTCAATCCTACACAGAACTGTTATGTTAGACTGGGACCTACGGTTTAAAGAGGATTCTGAACCACCGTATAAACATTTATACATCCTATAAACATCCACAACACTGTCGGGATTCGAATTCAAAACCTATCACGCGCCAGTCACTAGGCAATCAAGACCCAAGTTAATATTTATTTCATATTAAATCATCGAGTATTGGTTAAATTTACTGTAGGATGACAGAAGTATTTAACTTAAATGCATCACAGAATGATATTTTCCGGAATAATATATATATTATGGGCAAAGCATTTAATTTATTTACATTTACTTATGTGCACAAAATTAATTATCCATTCATTTGATTCATTCCTAGAAAATATTTAATATATGTATGCCTGCATATTGCATTATCAATATACCATTGTGCAGTAAAACCCATGGCTTACAGCAGCATGTACCACTTTTCTTCTAAACCACTCGTCAGCTGGCAAGAATAAGAGACCACTAAAAGCTCTTCTGGGAAAAACAATATCGTCCAGAGAGCGCCATCTTGGCATAAAGAATAAATAAATAAAGCCAACGCGCAGCACAGAATACTACGGCCTTTATTAAACAGGGGTCTTATTGAAGTCAAGATCTAATTTGCCTTTTCCTTCAACGACGGCTTTACCTGACTTTTCCAACATGTGATTTCGCGTGACCATTCTAATATAAATACACATAGTGAGTGATTGTGTGTAGGGGGTAGTGGTGGGGGCAGGGAATCTGTGGGATCAAGTCAGAAATAATAAAAAAAAAATGCTTCTTGTTTGAGAATTTGGGACGCTGCCAGCTGACAAATGGAGAAGTATGAATGACAAATAAATAATGCAGGCCCTAGTCCATGCATTGTTGTATAGTGAGTGGTTTCTTTTTGGGATTGTTTTTTTCTTCTATATGAGTTTAAGTAGATCGTGCCTTTTTTCCATTCTTTTAGCCACAGATCGATTTAGATAGATTTACTTTCCTTAATGAAGAAAGAAAGAAGAAGAAAAAAAAAAAGAAATTAGAGAATTTGTACACAAACAATTTAGGTTTGACCACTACATGTCATCTACATTGGAATTTGGGGTATTGGTACATTTCTCATCATTAATTGCTGCTTATATTTTACTATGTGGGGTTCGTGAGATCTTAGCAGTTTTGTCATATGTGTTTGGAGATCATCAGTCATCGCAAAAAGCGATGACTGATGCTGCAGAAATTTTAAATATCGTTTCAAAACTTTGATGTAATATCATCGAAATTGAAATTATCATTTTTTAACGTCTATGAATCTGTTGCTCTTACTTAACACTTTGAAATGCGAGTGTCATCTCTATGGTTCCACCCTCTATTGGGACGAACACCCCCAAAGATTTAGAGAAAGTTGCAGGTTAGCTAATTCAATAAAGATATTTTCCTGTCTACAAATTTTCAAAGCACTCTTTCGACATAATATACATAAAAATGTTATACTCAGAAACTTTCAGAACAAATAGAACAGATATTTCTCTGATTTAGAAGCCCAAAATACATAATCATCAGGATGTTCTAGGCATATTCCATGTTCTAGGAGTAACGTAAAAGCACGCTTGGTAATCAGGGATGGGAAAAAAAAAAAGCTTTCCATTAAAAAGAATTAAAACTGGTGTTGATTATGTTGTTTTCGAGTGTCTTGAACTTTGAACTGAAATCATTCGCAGATATATTGAAAACTCGGCATTTTCTAGGGTGCATCACAATTTTGAAAGAACACCCCCGACATCTGAGGGGCCACACATTTCACCCCAATGGAAAAAATAATTGCATCTTGTTTTTTGTCTCACGTGCAAAATGTAACTTCCACGAATTCCAGAAAATATAGTATAGTTCAGTTTTTTATCTTTTAAAAAATTCATTCGTCTTTAATAACTTAAATAAAACAGGCATAAGTTACATGAATTACAGTTTTTTTTTTTTGTACTTACTAGTTTTAAATAGTTATGTTTTTCCGAACTAACAATGAAAATACGACAATTTAAAACAAATATTAGCATATATATATATATATATATACATAAATAAATATATATAGCATATATATATATATAAAAAAAATAATACTTTATTTATTCAAAATGAATCAATTACATTTATATATGTTTTTCTAGTATCTATCGTTTATGAATTATCTTACATCATTTTTCTATTTTATATCGTTTATAAATTATCTTACGCCATTTTTCTATTTTAATATCGTTATTATTTTATATCATTGCTTGTATAAATTATCTTAATTATCTGGCTTCTTTATTTTTAACAAAGAAAAATACAGAATCATTTTAATTTATTAAAAAATATTTCGAAAGTGTTGCTTTTAACTAATTTTTAAATTCAAGTGTCTGTATAACTATTTTGAAACGGTATTAAAATTATTTTCATTCATCATTAATCGTTTATAATTATTTTATATTAATAATTTATAAGTAATGATTTATATTAATCATTTACAATTACACATTTATAATTAATGATTTATAATTCATCATTTATAATTAAATTTGTACCTGTCAATTTTGTTCAATATCATAAGATACCATATTATTAATACCTCAACTAACAAATTTGTTTCAAGTTTATTAAATCGAAAAATACAAAATAAAAATAAAGTAAAGTAAAAGAAATAGAAAAAAGATTCATCAACTATTTATTTACCTGGTTATAAAAAGGAATTTAAAAAATATTCATATTAAAAAAAAGGAGAAATTTCCCGGAAAAAAATTTATTACCTTGGTTCTTATTCATATTTTAACACCCTCTTTATAGTATATTTTGAAATATGTGAGCCAACAAAACTTAATCCCGACATTAAACGTGTCAGACACGCACGTGATAGAACACTTAAGTATAAATACAATCTAAAAACGTGAATAAAGTGTGTTTTAATGAACAACTTGGAAATCTTTTTTTTTTTTAACTCTCTTTTTTCCCCGTTTTAGATCAAAATGATTGAAATTTACTTTTAATGAGTCTCTGAAAAATGGTCCCCATTTATTCTACCGAATTGTGTTATTGCTTTATATACATGTCTTGGTATATTTTTTCTCTTCTTTCATTTTTTTAACTTGAGTAAGTAGTTTTTAAATAAAACATTTTGTGCGTGTAATGTGCGTGCTGTTGATGATTCTTATCACATTCTATGAAAGTTTCGTTTGTAAATTAAAAAATTTACCTTGAAAATATTCCTTCCCTCTAACCTAGAACATTGTATCTAATTACAGTGTTGTTATATTCACCATAGAGAAAAAGCATTGTTTAATTAAACACTGATTTCTCCATGGTGAATATAACTATACACAAGTGGTACCTAATAATATAGTTACATTTTTTTATTTGAAGATTTGTTTCACATTAAGTTAAGTTCTGTGTTCTCCATGTTCAACATGGAGCACACCGGACTTTCACACACACACACACACATCGAATTTACAATGAACATGATCTTCAGTGAATTTATTTAAGAGGGAGAAAAGTCATGTAACCGTGAACCGCGCTGTCCGCATTCTTGGTTTCAACAAAAGAAGGTTATAGAATGCTACGAGCTACAGAGGAAGAATGTTGTATGTGCGTTCAGCGATAAATTCATGGTTTGAGCGGTAACGGCGCTTTGATTCATGAATTTATATTTATACCTTTCATTTATAGTAATCATTTATAGTTAATCATTTATAATTAAATTTGTTCCCATCAGTTTTGTTCAATATCATAAAATATCATATTATTATCTACCACAACTAACAAATTTATTTCAAATTTTAATAAATCGAAAAATAAGAAATAAAAATGAAGTAAAAAAAAGAAATAAAAAAAGATTCATCAACTATTTATTTACCTAGTTATAAAAAAGATTTTAAAAATATTCCTAGTAAAAAAAAAGAAAGGTTTCCCTGGAAAAAAAATTTATTGCCTTGGTTCTTATTCAGATTTTAACACCCTCTTTATAGTATATTTTGAAATATGTGCTCCAACAAAACTTAATCCCCGCATTAAACGTGTCAGACACGCACGTGATAGAACACTTAAGTATAAATACAATCTAAAAACGTGAATAAAGTGCATTTTAATGAAGTCTTTTTTTTAACTCGCTTTTTTCCCCGTGTTAGATCAAAAGGATTGAAATTTACTTTTAATGAGTCTCTGAAAAATGGTCGCCATTTATTCTACCGAATTCTGTTATTGCTTTATATACATGTCTTGGTATATTTTTTCTCTTCTTTCATTTTTTAAACTGAGTAAGTAGTTTTTAAATAAAGCATTTTGTGTGTGTAATGTGCATGCTGTTGATGATTCTTATCACATTCTATGAAAGTTTCGTTTGTAAATAAAAAATCTACCTTGAAAATATTCGTTCCCTTTAACCCATAACATCGTATCGAGTTATATTGTTGTTATACTCACCATAGTGTAAAAAATAATTGTTTAAATAAACAATGATTTATCTATGGTGAATATAACAATTGTACTGATTAACAACAGTACAACAACTGATTAAAAATATCCGAAATATTACTTTATTTATTCAAAATAAATGAATTAAATTTATATATATTTTTCTATTCTCTATCGCTTATGAATTATCTTATCATTTTTTTATTTTCTATTGTTTGAAAATTACCTAGTATAATTTTTCTATTTTATATCGTTTATAAATTTTCTTATATCATTTTTCTTATTTTATATCGTTATTTTTTCTATCATTGTTTTTATAAATTATCTTAATTTTTATTTAGCTTCTTAACAACAAAAAACATAGAATTTTTTTAATTTAATAAAAAATACTTCAAAAATATTGCTTTAACTAATTTTTAAATTCAACTGTCTGCATAACTATTTTGAAACGATGTTAAAATTATTTTCATTCATCATTAATCATTTATGTTATTACTTATTATTAATCATTTATGTTAATAATTTATTATCATTTATAATTAATTATTTATAATTAACCATTTATAATTAATCATTTATATCATTCATTTATGATTAATCATTTATGAGTAATCATTTATATTAACTATTTATATTAATCAGTTATTATTAATCATTTATAATTAAATTTGTTTCTATCAATTTTGTTCAATATCATAAAATACCATATTATTATCTACCACAACTAACAAATTTATTTCAAGTTTATTAAACCGAAAAATAAGACATAAAAATAAACTAAAAGAAATAATAAAAAAAAAGATTCATCAACTATTTATTTACCTAGTTATAAAAAGGAGTTAAAAAATATTCCTAGTAAAAAAAAAAAAAAAGGTTTCCCTGAAAAAAAATTTCTAACCTTGGTTCTTATTCATATTTTAACACCCTCTTTATAGTATATTTTGAAATATGTGAGCCAACAAAACTTAATCCCCGCATTAAACGTGTCAGACACGCACGTGATAGAACACTTAAGTATAAATACAATCTAAAAACGTGAATAAAGTGCATTTTAATGAAGTCTTTTTTTTAACTCTCTTTTTTCCCCGTTTTAGATCAAAATGATTGAAATTTACTTTTAATGAGTCTCTGAAAAATGGTCGCCATTTATTCTACCGAATTCTGTTATTGCTTTATATACATGTCTTGGTATATTTTTTCTCTTCTTTCATTTTTTAAACTGAGTAAGTAGTTTTTAAATAAAGCATTTTGTGTGTGTAATGTGCATGCTGTTGATGATTCTTATCACATTCTATGAAAGTTTCGTTTGTAAATAAAAAATCTACCTTGAAAATATTCGTTCCCTTTAACCCATAACATCGTATCGAGTTATATTGTTGTTATACTCACCATAGTGTAAAAATAATTGTTTAAATAAACAATGATTTATCTATGGTGAATATAACAATTGTACTGATTAACAACAGTACAACAACTGATTAAAAAAATATCCGAAATATTACTTTATTTATTCAAAATAAATGAATTAAATTTATATATATTTTTCTATTCTCTATCGCTTATGAATTATCTTATCATTTTTTTTATTTTCTATTGTTTGAAAATTACCTAGTATAATTTTTCTATTTTTATATCGTTTATAAATTTTCTTATATCATTTTTCTTATTTTATATCGTTATTTTTTTTATCATTTTTTTATTTTAAATTTTTTCTATCTTGTTTTTAATTTTTAATTTTTATTTAGCTTCTTAACAACAAAAAACATAGAATTTTTTTAATTTAATAAAAAAAATACTTCAAAAATATTGCTTTAACTAATTTTTAAATTCAACTGTCTGCATAACTATTTTGAAACGATGTTAAAATTATTTTCATTCATCATTAATCATTTATGTTATTACTTATTATTAATCATTTATGTTAATAATTTATTATCATTTATAATTAATTATTTATAATTAACCATTTATAATTAATCATTTATATCATTCATTTATGATTAATCATTTATGAGTAATCATTTATATTAACTATTTATATTAATCAGTTATTATTAATCATTTATAATTAAATTTGTTTCTATCAATTTTGTTCAATATCATAAAATACCATATTATTATCTACCACAACTAACAAATTTATTTCAAGTTTATTAAACCGAAAAATAAGACATAAAAATAAACTAAAAGAAATAATAAAAAAAAAGATTCATCAACTATTTATTTACCTAGTTATAAAAAGGAGTTAAAAAATATTCCTAGTAAAAAAAAAAGAGAGGTTTCCCTGAAAAAAAATTTCTAACCTTGGTTCTTATTCATATTTTAACACCCTCTTTATAGTATATTTTGAAATATGTGAGCCAACAAAACTTAATCCCCGCATTAAACGTGTCAGACACGCACGTGATAGAACACTTAAGTATAAATACAATCTAAAAACGTGAATAAAGTGCATTTTAATGAAGTCTTTTTTTTAACTCTCTTTTTTCCCCGTTTTAGATCAAAATGATTGAAATTTACTTTTAATGAGTCTCTGAAAAATGGTCGCCATTTATTCTACCGAATTGTGTTATTGCTTTCTATACATGTCTTGGTATATTTTTTTCTCTTTCATTTTTTTAAGTTAGTAGTTTTTAAATAAAACATTTTGTGCTTGTAATGTGCGTGTGTTGATGATTCTTATCACATTCTGCGAAAGTTCCGTTTCTAAATAAAAAAATTACCTTGGATATATTCCTTCACCTTAACCCAGAGCATTGTATCTAATTATATAATTGTTATATTTACCACACAGAAAAATCACTGTTTGATTAAACAATGATTTCTGTATGGTTTATATAATTATCAATATTATCTATACACAAGTTGTACCTAATATGATAGTTGAATTTTATAATTGAAGTTTTGTTTCTCATTAAGCTAAGACGTAGCATCTGTTACATGAAGCAAACCAACTTTACATACACAAAATAAATTTACAATGAATATTGACATTTACAGTGAACATTCAGTGAATTTATTTAAGAGGGTGAAAATCAAATAACCGTTAGCCGTGCTGTCCTCATTCTTGGTTTCCGCAAAAGAAGGTTATAGAATGCTACCAGCTGCAGAGGAAAATTGTTGGATGTGCGTTCAGCGATAAATTCATTGTTTGAGTGGCAACGGCACTTTGTTTCACGTCGTGTTTTTTCATTTATAGTAATCATTTATAGTTAATCATTTATAATTAAATTTGTTCCTATCAATTTTGTTCAATATCATAAAATATCATATTATTACCTTCCTCAACTACCAAATTTATTGCAAGTTTATTAAATCGAAAAAATAAGACATAAAAATACAGTAAAAGGTATAAAAAGATTCATCAACTATTTATTTACCTAGTTATAAAAAGGATTTTAAAAAATATTCCTAGTAAAAAAAAGAGAGATTTCCAGAAAAAAAATTTATTAACTTGATACTTATTGATATTTTAACACCCTCTTTGTAGTATATTTTGAAATATGTTCGCCAACAAAACTTAATCCAAGCATTAAACGTGTCAGACACGCACGTGATAGAACACTTAAGTATAAATACAATCTAAAAACGTGAATAAAGTGTATTTTTAATGAACAGCTTGAAAGGTTTTTTTTTTTTTTTTCAACTCTCTTTTTTCCCCTTTAAAATAAAAATAATTGAAATTTACTTTTAATGAGTCTCTGAAAAATTTTCGCCATTTGTTGTATCGAATTCAGTTATTGCTTTATATACATGTCTTCGTACATTTATTATTAGTTTGTTTAATTAAAATCTATTTATGAAAAAAAATTATATAATAATTTTGTTAACAGCCGTGTTGGAAAAAGTGATAGTTCATTTTTTAACTATTATACTGATCATTTTATACTACTACCTTTGAAAAACATCTATCAAATTGAAAATAACATTTAATAGTAATTAGTAAAATAATTATGTAATTTCATGAATCTAAATATATTTTGATTTCTAAATATTTATCTTATTTTATTTATCTTTTATTAGTTTAAAAAAAACTATTAATGAAAAAAAATTGATTTAATAATTTTATTAACAGACGTTAAAAATTATTTGCACAACTAACAAATTTATTTCAAGTTTATTACATCGAAAAATAAGACGTAAAAATAAAGTAAAAAAAATTAAGAAAAAGATTCATCAACTATTTATTTACCTAGTTATAAAAAGGATTTAAAAAACATTCCTAGTAAAAAAAAGGAAAAAGAGAGGTTTCCCTGAAAAAAAATTTATTACCTTGGTTCTTATTCATATTTTAACACCCTCTTTATAGTATATTTTGAAATATGTGCTCCAACAAAACTTAATCCAAGCATTAAACGTGTCAGACACGCACGTGATAGAACACTTAAGTATAAATACAATCTAAAAACGTGAATAAAGTGCATTTTAATGAAGTCTTTTTTTTTAACTCGCTTTTTTCCCCGTGTTAGATAAAAATGATTGAAATTTACTTTTAATGAGTCTCTGAAAAATGGTCGCCATTTATTCTACCGAATTGTGTCATTGCTTTATATACATGTCTTAGTATATTTTTTTCTCTTTTCTCCATTTTTTTTAACTGAGTAGTTTTTAAATATAACATTTTGTGCTTGTAATGTGCGTGCTGTTGATGATTCTTATCACATTCTACGAAAGTTTCGTTTGTAAATGAAAAAATTTGCCTTGAAAATATGCCTTCCCTTTAACCCAGAACATTGTATCTAATTATATTGCTGTTGTATTCAACATAGAGAAAAATCATCATTTAATTAAACAATGATTTCTCTATGGTGTATATGACAACTATCAACATTTATGTATACACAAGTGATCCCTAATATGATGGTTGAACTTTTTTTTAATTGAAGAATTGTTTTACATTAAGCTAAGGTATAGTACATGTTATAACACAAAGCAAACACACACACACCAATAAATTTACAATGAACATGGCCTTCAGCGAATTGGTTGTAGGGGAGAAAAGTCATGTAACCGTTAACCGGGCTGTCTTCATTGTTGGTTTCCACAAAGGGGGCTATAGAATGCTACATGCAATTCAGCTTAAAAAAGGAAACAATTTGGATGTACGTTCATCGATAAATTCATTGTTTGAGTGGTAACGGCGCTTTGCTTCACTTCGGGGATAACGAAACAAATAAGTCTGATAAGACCTATAAAGATTTATTGCGTAAACATTTGTTTTAAAATAGTATTAAGCTTAAATGAACAAAAGAAATTTAGATTTAATTGATTGTAATCATGTAGCCGTAAACTGCGCTGTCCTCAATGTTGGTTTCCGCAAAAGAAGGTTATAGAATGCTATGAGCTACAGAGGGAAAATGTTGTATGTGCTTTCAGTGATAAACTCATTGTTTGAGTGGCAACGGCTTTTTGCTTCACGTCGTGAGTAACGAAACAAATAAGTCTGATAAGGCCTTTAAAGATTTATTGTGTAAAAATTTGTTTTAAAATAATATTAAACTTAAATGACATAAGCAATTTAGATTTAATTGCCTGTAATCATGTAGCCGTAAACTGCGCTGTCCTCATTGTTGGTTTCCCTAAACGGGTTATAGAATACTACGTGCAATTGTGCTACAGAGGAAAAAATGTTGGATGTGCGTGCAGCGATAAACTCATTGTTAGAGTGGCAATGGCGTTTTGCTTTACGTCGTGAGTTACGAAACAAATAAGGCCTTTAAAGATTTAATGTGTAAACATTTGCTTTAAAATAATATTAAACTTAAATGAACATAAGTAATTTAAATTTAATTTGTAATAAAATAAATTAATTTGTAATTTAATAAATTTATGCTTTCGTTTATTTTAAGTAAAGCCATGTTTATAAAAACTGGAGGAGAATATAATTTTCAATTTAAATAAAAGGATATAATTGTAGATCGAATTTTGACTATTTAGTTGTATTCTGTACAAACCTCTTTATTTAAATCGATATAATATATATAATTTATATTATACAAAACATTTCTTGGCCTGTGTCAAATATAATACATGATTTTTTTATTTCAAAACTCTATGTTAGTAACTTCTATTATATACTTTTCCTTATTTCGAAATTCTATATTCTATACATAGCTTATATTCTTATAATTAATGTAATCATCGAGTTTCATAATCGTTCTATCGTTTTTTCTGGAATTATTGCAAACTTTATATATGGTGAATTATAATCATGATCTAATTTTAAACTACTTTGAATTTTTCAATAAAAATGTAATAGTTTAATGATTTTTTATGGTATCTGCTACATAAATTTCTTATTGATTTTATTTTTAAATAAAATTTACAAACAAAAGTTGATTATTAAGAATGCTACACAATGGGATTTTAAGTATTATTGATAGCGTGATAATCAAATTTTTGTAACTCGACAAACCGTAATGCATGTTTTTATAAAAACATACAATTTGTTTAATTTTAAAATATGAGGATATAATTTTTCTGGACATATTTCAAAGATTTATAAAATATTACAGACAATTTAAACTAGTGATAAAACCAAAAATTTATATAATATTCTAATTTTTCTGGACATACTTCAAAGATTTATAAAATATTCTAAGCAATTTAAAGTAGTGATAAAACCAAAAATTTATATATATATATATATTTGAATCATTTTTTCTTAACAAGACATTTTTGTTTTACTTTTTGTCTTACTATTATTCGATAATAAGAAATTGTACATCATATTTAAAAATGAATGATTTTATTTTATTATATTTTTTATAATAACTCGCTGATTTTGATTCCCTTTATTATAATACTATGACATGAAAATCAAAATTTAAAAAGGTATTGAATCTGATGATTTTGGATTAGTCTTGCCTTCATTTTACATAAATAAAATAAAATAAATAAATAAAGTAAAATAGAAATAAAAAAAATAAGTAAAATAAAAAATAAATTAATTAGTTAAAATAAATTTAAAAATAAATGAATAAAATAAAAATAATAAATAAAATAAATAAGCTTCAGCAATGCACATTTAGATCTTTAGATTTTAACCAAGAGCATGATGGGATTACGAGTTTATAGAGTAATTTTATCACATTTAAATCGCTCGATTTAATTTCCTTTTCTTCAGCCATCTGAGAATAATGACAAATTGAGATACAGTTCACATTACATAGTTTTCGGGGTGGTAAAAAAACCGTTATATCTGTACGTGGTGTTATAAAAATATGAAAATGATAGGGGTTTTTGGTAGAAATGACTGATTAAAATTTAGCATTTAGGGTATAAACGATTTATATATATCTATAAAAGTTGGACGAATCACATTTATTTGAGAAATTTTTTATTAAAATTGGAAAGGAGCAGTAATAGTTAACGTTAAAAGCAGGTTTGCAAAAATTTATGTGGAACTATTAAGTTGTATATAAACATTTTGAATTATTAAAATTGATCTATAAAGTAATTTTAATTTGGATCAAAAATATCTTATAGTATTCAAATAAAAATGATTCTGAAAGAGAATATTTCGTTTAACTCTTAATTTTTAATTAAAGTTGTTTTGGGAAAATTATATGATATTATTGAATGAATAAACATTAAGCATAAATATATAACTTTGGTTAAATATTACCGTTTATAATTCTGAAAAATATTTTTTTCGTAGACATCTAAATGAATTGAAATTACTGGAGATATTTATACTTTTTTCATATTGATAATTGTTTAATTCTAAATTAAATAAAGTCTGAAAATAGTGTGTATAGATAAAGTCTAAAAATAATATGTATTTTACTTAATTGATTCAAAGTTAATTTCTAAGTTATTTAAATTAAAATTTGTCGTGCCATTTTTTAAAACTATATTTATAAAAGTGTTGAGTTTGTAATTTCTTTCTCAATGTTTATACCTTTGGTGTGGAGGAAATACATTCTTCTAATTAATAACTACAATTTCGTTACTTTTCAATCATGATTTATAAACTAGTAATTTTTCTGTAACTTAAAAAAAAATGTATTTATTTATTTACATTTTTTTAAAGATACTGTTTATTCAACTTAACCAGAATTCGACGATAAGCTATTATTATTATACACTTCATAGTCAAAAACTTTTTAATTTTGATCCCAAATTATGAACGATGTTATCGAAATTTCAACCAAAATATGTGCTTTAGACCATAAAATATTAATTAGACTAACAATACACAAATATCTCTCCCTTTTTGTTTTTCTTGTAAAGTTTTAAATTTCTATATATTTCTCCAATTATGAAAGATACAAACTGTTAAATTGAAAGTTTTGTTTGTTAAAATTTTGTTTGTTAAGATACTGTTTATTCAACTTAACTAGAATTCGATAATATAACAGTCGAATATTTTGGTCGAAATTTCGACAACAATCTTCCTAATTTGGGATCACAATTAAAACGTTTTCGTGTATAAACTACATAATGAAATTAGCTTATTATCGAATTCTGGTTAACTTGAATAAAGAGTATCTTAAAAAATGTAACAAACAAAACTTTCAACTTAATAGTTTGTTCTTTCATAATTGGAGAAATATCTAAAAATTTAAAATTTTACAAGAATACAAAAATAGAGAGATATATAATAACATAACAGACAAAACTAATTTAATTATGCACTTCATACGCGAAACCATTTTAATTGTGATCCCAAATTATGAACCATTAACCGAAATTTCGATCAAAATATTTACTTCAAGCAATAAAATATTAATTAGACTATTAATGCACAAATCTTTCTTTCTTTTTTTTAAAAAACGTTAAATTTCTTGATATTTCTCCAATTATGAAAAATACAAACTGTTGAATTGAAAGTTTTGCTTGTTACCTTTTTTTTAAGATACTGCTTATTCAACTTAACCAGAATTCGAGGATAAGCTAATTTCGTTATGCACTTCATACACGAAAACTTTTTAATTGTGATCCCAAATTATGAAGATTGTTATCAAAATTGAAGACTGTTTAACAATAAAATATTAATTAGACTAACAATACACAAATCTCTCTCTTTCCTTTTGTTTTTCTTTTAAAATGTTAAATTTCTAGATATTTCTCCAATTATGAATATAATCTCTTAAATTGAAAGTTTTGCAAAAGTTCTGAAATAGATTTAACATCCATGATTAAAGATACATATCGTAAATAGTTAATTAAATATATAAAGATACTCAATTCAACATTAATTAAATTGGAAAATGATTTACATTGTTTATTTTCGAGGAAACACTCATTTTTGTTGGCTTCTGTTTGATGTGTAGTGTTTTTGAATTGATTAATTCCATATCCCCAATTGAGTAATGTGCTTTGCAAAGTTTTCTCAGCGTATAAGCCCAGCCGACCAACATTTGTTAACAAGATTCAAATTACGTTCCCTGTATCGTATTACACTCAATCATTTTCGCAGGATGCATTAAAGCACTTCACCGGGTCCTGTGTTGAAAACCATCTTGTAGTGTCCAATTAATCAGTCTACTGGAGGTAATGAGAGGAGGGAATGTTTTCGAGTAAGTGCTCTCTCTCTCTCTGTGTTCCTAGATGGTCTCAAGTACTCAAGTTGTTTTGCTCTAGTTTGCTGGAATGTGTATTCGCGTATGAAGTGTATAATGTAAGTTGGTGTATCGCCGAATTCTGGTTAAGCTGAAGTTATAAATTAATTGTGTGAGATGTAACCTGAAATTATGCCTCTTGACAAAATAACTGGAATGATTTTAAGAATGTCTTGCTACTTTAAGGCATACTGATTCATATTGGTTAAATTACTGTAGAGCTTTTGAAGTATTCTTATAAAACTCTTATTTTTGTTTCCAGAAATAACAGATACCACTTACAATTTTCAGAAATTCAGATATACCAGAAATAAAATACCACTTTAACTTTCAAAACTGAAAGCTAAAGTGGTATTTTATTTTAAGCTTAGTTTCAATTTTCTGTATAATTAATGAAATATAGGAGTCCACGAAGTCAATTAATATATATATATAACTCCTGTTATGCGATCTGTACTTTCTATAAATACACTTGAATCTCTTTGATCTGAAGTAGTATCATTTTAAAGAAATTAATTTTTTGAAAAATTATAAATAACAACATGATGACTAATATTAATTTTCCATTGCTTGTACTTTATATATGGCATGCTTGTATTTTGTATGCACTTGTTAAATATATGTAAGCTTGTTAATCAAATTTAGTCAATGAATCTGCATTAATAACTAGGAATTAGAATTTTTTCGAAGTTAAAACATTGTTTCTTCAACTACTTTAGATGAATATTACTTATCAATATCGCATGGTATATTATCAAGCATAGCAGTGTGCTTGTACTTTGTATGCACTTATTAAATATATGTAAGCTTGTTAATCAAATTATGTTAATGAATCTGCATTAATAACAAGAAATTAGCATTTTTTCGTATTGAAAATATTGTTTCTTCAACTACTTTAAAGGAATATCATATTTACCAATATCGCACGGTCGTATTTTCTTATTGATTAGCATTTCATGACAATTATTAAAAACATTTCAAAGTCACGTTATAATATCAGTCTGCTATAAAATTCATTTATAAAATAAATTATATGAGTTAAAGATATCTCTAATTAATCTAGTAATTTAAATGTTGTTAAAATTATCGATTAATAAACAACCGATTTCAAATAGCATTATAAGTTATCATAAATTTAAACTTTAGCACAATAAAAATTAAACACTGATTTTACATATACAATGTAATTCACATTAATTTTAAAACGATGAATTTGCAAATCTTCAATGTCATTTTATTGTACTGAATTGTGTACATTATATGCAATTTAATTAATTAATTTTATTAGGTTACCAGATGTCCAGACCTACTTGTCTGAATAAAGCTAATGAAAAGGAAGTGGATGAACGATTGTGCGATATGGGAGCCAGGCCATTGCCAGAAATCAAGGAGTGTAATTCACATAAATGTCCACCTGTGTAAGTAGGGTTTCTTTAATTTTTTTTTGTTTGTTTCTCATACTTATAATATAAATGAAAATGGGAAATTACATCAAAATCATTGTTTATTATATCCTTAATAACTATTTGATTAACGTTAAAAGATTACATTTTTTATTTGAACATCTTTGAAAAGATCCATGCTATTGGCTGCAAGACCATGTTTAAATCTATTGTATCAAGTTATACAATAGAAAGGAAATATAATTTTGGCAACATTCAAGATAAAATTTCAAATATAAAAAAAATTCAATACAATCAAGTTAATAGAATGAAATTAATCGGGAATAATCAAACACTTTTTTTATACATTAATTTTTTTTCATCACGATCTAAACAGCGCATCATTTAACAACTTAAATCATTCTTTTTAACCAGTTACCAAAAACACAAGAGGATAAACACAAGAAGAAAGGAAAGACTTAAAAATAAAAATCCATTATTTAAAATAACTGCTTTTATTGAAGTTGTGACTGTTTTCATACTTCAAACGGAACATGATTACCTTAAAAAGCATTTTTGTATAGAGATTAAGTAAATTTTCAGTACATTTATAGTATTTAACATAAATGTATATTAGTTTCAAGTATGTCCTATATTTGTAAACTATAGTAAAAGAAAATCTTCATTTGTTTGGTTACCAACTGCATTACCCATGCATTACCCTGTTACCAACTGCAACATAAGAACATCTGCTTTCGAGTTACCAACTACATTACATCTGCTGCATCTTGAAGGACATCTGCTTCCGAGAAAACAAAGATTTGAAACAGTTCTATTCGGTTGAATTTACATTAGTATTAACCGAATACATTAGAATTAACATTAGTTTACATTTTCCTACATTAGTTTTGATTTCCCGGTTACTATTTTGTTTGGTTTCATTTCAGTGATCAGGTTTTTTTTTTTTTTTTTTTTTTTTTTTTGCCAACTTCTATGACGTACGAAAGTCAATTGTTTATGTTAAGAATCTTTACAATAAACAAGTAATATATATAAAAAAAAAATTTAAGTCAATTCCTATTTTTTTTCCACTATATTGCAGAAAAGTCCTTTACAAATAAAGTTGAAATTTTCCTCTTACATCTGGCGCCATCTATTATTAGATACATGACTTAAATCTAAAAAAAACTAAAATTAATTAATTAAATTTAATTAATGAAATAATATTTGAAAAAAGTGTATTAACATCAAGTGTCATCCACTACAAGTTCAAAGAAATGTATTTTAACTTGAGTGGAGGAATAAGAAGTATTTTATTAACGATTGAAAATTTTAACAAGATATATATAGGGAGAGTGTGCATTGAAAAAGATTAGTAGGCATTGAAAAAGATTAGTTTATTTTCACTTTCATAATTTCTACATGTGTTCAGTTGCTTATCATTTTTCTGTTACAGTACAGTACTTCCTGATCGATTTTGTAAGAATAATACTAATTGATAACAAAAGTAATGAAACTGTAATCTATTATTATTAATCTCAATTTATATGCGGCAAGCGAATTTTTACTTGTTTTAAATGATCCGTTATAAACTAGAAAGAAGATCTTAGCGAGATATGACCTCTAAAAGTGAAATAAACTGATACATTCTGAATCAAGATTTCTTTTATCAGCTAGTTTGTATCATTTTGAAGCTTTTTTTTTTCTCCTAGTGAAGATAAAAGTGGCAAATCATTGCCCTCTTTACAATTACCTCTCTTGTGAGCAGTAGTGCTTAACATGATACGTGAGTCTGTGATAACTAAAGTAATTAGAGAGAGCACTTGTTATGCGCAGTACAAATGAAAAACTTTGGCGACAATTGCTATTATATGATGCATAAAAAATTTTCTCGTTAAGAAGGATTAGCCTTTATAATAAAACATTGAATTTCATTTTACCTTTCTGTTACATAGGTAGAATAAGTGATAACTTTTATAGTTTATAATTATGTGAATTTTTTAAGAAATGATTTTTAAAAAGCATTATAATTTGTGTGACTTTGAGAGATTTTCAGAGGAGGTTTCATTTTATTTTATTTATTTATTTATTTTTGCTTTCATACTAGCTATTAAAATTAATGATTGTCATACGTTAAAAAACCTTAATTGAAATAAAAATTTACACAAACCAGCGATACAAAAGTACGTGCTAAATTAAATTGAGTAAAATACTCAATTTTGGAAGAATTTTGCAAAGACCTGCAAAATAGAAATAATTTGGGCATAGTATTACCAAAACAATATTCCATTCAATAATTCTAATATAGAAAAGTTTTTTTTTTTTTTTTTTTTGCAAAACTTTGAACAAATAGTACAATTTTAACCATACTTCCTCTTACACATTGGCAAGAGTGCCCCCTGTGGCTTTCAGAAGTAATGGTCAGTAGGCCGCAAAACTCTCGAGAGAGAGGAAGTACAGCGCAATCATGCCCCCCGATAAGAACCTTTTAGTTGTACTACGATCTCTCACCCCAAGAGGAAATATATTTCGAGCACGCTGCACATATCCAAGTTTCGGGTTTTCGGTTTAGAAGTGGTGTCCCTCCACGAATCTATAATTATATGTTTTTAAATGTGTTAAATATTATATATTTCTAATCCTATGTGGGTGGTGTTTGTGCGTGGGTAAATAAAACTGTGAGTTCTCCGAACTTTGCCTCAAATATCTCAACCCAACCACACCCAGTTACAATCTGGTTGTCCAACCTGCACACTACACAATGACATTCACCCTGGAAAAAAATCTTTTGTAATTGACACGTAATAGTAACGATCTGAATGAGCGGCTTTTTTTCTAAAAAAGAAACACCCCCTTTTAAAAAATGGATCTGAAATAACTATAAATGTATACAAATTAATATCCATTTCATGATTTTTAAATTATTAATGAATCATAAATATTACGCATCGAATTTAATAGTCTATAATTTTTCTCTAAAAATTGACATATGTTTTAGGAAAATTTTTAAAATTTATTATGTTTATTAGTTTTATTTATTGTCAGGAAATATTTATAATGCAATTTTATGCATGAAATATAAATATTTCTTGCATAAAATTGGTTGAAAACATTTTTAGCAATATCTTTTATTAATCGACGCTATAAATGACGCAAAAACAACATGATTATTTTATATTTTGATATAAAAATTGTTTATTTGGCAATTAATTTTTTTTATTACCCCATGTGATATTTCTATACTGAAAACAGTTAGCACTTTTTTCTTTTATCGTGAATTTAAAAACTATGTGGACATCAACTCTGAAATAACCACTTCCAAACCACACATAAATACAAAACAGCAAGAAGATAAAAACGGCAGATCTTGCAAAAAACCCGAAGACATTCCACCAAGAAAGAAATATTGATAACCTATCTTTTTTTTTCTATTTTTAGATGGGTGACAGATAGCTGGAGCCCCTGTTCCGCATCTTGTGGGGGTGGTCGCCAATCTCGACAAGTCCACTGCGCCCAGATGGGATCGGATGGCGTTCGAATCCCTGTTGTGTCCAACCAATGTCTGCGACAGAAGCCCTTGACAGAACGCCCATGCAATTTGGTGCCGTGCCCTCAGTGGGTGAGCGGATCATGGTCAGGGGTAGGTGGTAGTTTTTTGTGTTTTTTTGCCCCAGTTGCATGCTTTTAAATGGTATTTTATTCAAAATATTGAGATTTTGTTTTGTCATTTCTTAATTTGTTGTTGAATCCAGTTTGGTTCTTGTTGACTAATTGGTGAAAAATTGCGTTGTTGACGAATGCTGTTTGTTTTCGTAAAGTCAACATGGCGCGTTTCTGATTTATTGGGTAAATCTTAATGTAAACAGGATAAAATCCAAGCCTGTCAGAGTTCTGTCAAACATAACTTTTTTTTTTTTTTTTTATCCTTTCAGAAAACTTTCGTATGTAGAAAAGGGGATGGGTGACAAAGATGTTTATTTGAGGATGATTTCAATACAAAATAAGCCTCGTTCATTGATGTTAGCCAATTCTTTTTTCTTTGTTTGTTTTTAAAAAAAGAAAACTCTGTTAGTTATTTTAAAGAGGTTTAAGAAAGAACAAATAATATATGATTGTTAGAAAAGAAAAGGCATAAAATAATAATAAAATGACAAAAAGGAGGTGACGGGATATATTAACGATTCAGCCTAAAAAGATGGTGAATTTTGGTCGTCAGAATTCTGAATAAACACTTAAATGAATATTAATTATAATATTAAGATAAATTTTAGATTGAAAATAGAAGATTATACTTAAAATGAATTAAAATGAAGACATAACAAATAAAATTACACAACATTCAATATTTAATACAAAATAAGATAAATATCATTAATATATAAATGAATATATTTAAAATAAAATAAATATAACTAAATAAATTTATTTAATACAAAATAAGCATCATTCATTTATGTTAGCCAGTTCTTTTTTTGTTTGTTTGTTTTAAAACTCTATTAATTTTTTAAAATAGGCTTAAGAACGAACAAATAAAACATGATTGTAATAAAGAGAAAAAATACATAAAATAATATTAAAATGACATAAAAGAGGTGACGGATATATAAACGAAAAGATGATTTTTGATAGTAAGAAGTCTGAATAAACATTTAAATGTATATTAATTAATGAGATTAAGATAAATTTTGGATTGAAAATAAAAGATTATACAAAAATACATCTGGATATATATATATTACATTACATTACTGAAGATTTATCTTAATTTTATTGGATTTTTAAATTTGCATTTTCTTTAGTTTTGTAAATTATATCTATACATACATATATGATGGACAAATTTTTTAATTTTTCCTATTTGAAAATTAAATTAAAAGAAGAAAGAAAGAATTAAAATGAAGACATTATAACGAATAAAATCCACAGCATTCAATATTTAAATATCAAATGAAAAACCAGATTAAATTGGATTTCCTTTCAACCATTTGGAATGTATCCAAATATCAAATCCTGGATAATTCTCTGACAACTCTCCAAAAGTTAAATTAATTAAACATGTAACACGGTTCATAATTTCTCATATGTCAACAGAGTGGAAGCTACCGTCATAAATCACTGCTATTTGATTTTGCTTCTTTAGTTGGACAAGTAGACTCAAATCTTTCTCAAACAGAAAGATATATTAAGTAATACAAAGTTTTCAGGTATTAAAATGGCTTTATTATGTATATTTTTAACATAAAATAATATTATTATGTGCTAAAATCGTAACATATTTACTCCAAAACGGTTCCCTGTAAGCTTTATTAATTTTGAAGGAATATTATTCCAAAATTTTATTCGAAATACAAAATAACGTTATTATTTATTAATGTTACTATCAAATGAAAATATTTTATCAATAAAAATATAAGAAAAAATATTCTATGTAGACATACGTATGAAATTTTGAATATGCAATTTACTATGCCACGAAGTTTTGCAATGACTTTTACGTAGGAATTGCAGCGATAAAATTACGAAAATTAGTTTCTAGGTTATGCATTTGCTGGAAAATTACATTTAAGTTATTTAGGTTTACGTAATATCATTGAGTAATGTATATGGTTCAAGCTATCGATCGAAATTACGAAAGGATTAAATATATAATATCATGAAAGGATGTTTGGAAATCTACAATTGTATTATTTATATATGTAAAATTAGTTGGGTTCTTCTGTTATTAAATTGTATTGTGATTGAAACTGCACAGATACATTTTCACTCAATTTTCTTTTACTGAAATATAAGTAAATATCTATGAAAAAAACATTACCATAAAGAATTATACCTCTAAGAATTCTGGAAGACATAGTATGTTAGAAGAAGACATGGAAAGAAGAAACCATAGTGCGGGAACCTGGTTCAAACCCCTCACAACGAACGTGAAGTAAAATCTTGCATATCTATGCCGAGAACACAAGCTCCTTAAATCCTTGGCTTTAAATTCTCCCGTTGAATTCATACACTGCCTTCATTCTCAAAATGAATGGAGTGAATCCTGCATCTGGAGACAAAGTGTAAGAGGGGGGAAAAAGATGCAGTGTAGAAATTCCCATGGGGCATCCAGGATAGTGCTGAATCTGATTATTATTTGTTGTTCTAGTGGCGAACAACTCAGATCAAAGTCCACCCATTCAGTAACAACGTTATACTACAAACATTTTTTGTCAAATTATTTTCATTATATACTTACAAAATTCAGCTATTCTAACATTTCACAAAATGATATTTGGTTGACTCTATCACAATGTAGATTAAATGTCAGAACTAATAAATATTTTTTAAAAATTCTACTCTCTAATCACTGAAATAAATACGCTTCAAACGTAAAATATATGTCTAAAGTCTCTTGTAAATTAGAATAAGTAAAAACAGTCGTTACATTTGAAAATCTGCAGATGTTTCAAAGCTTTCAGTGTGGGTGTTTCGATAATTGGTGTTCAATTTATGTGCGTGTGTTTTAAATATTTCGTATTTTTAACATTTTTTCAAAGCTTCATTGCAGCAACATTCTAATAACTTACATAATCATTGCATTTGACCTTCCATTTTAGTGTTCTGTCACATGCGGACAAGGTCAGAAAATCCGCTCTGTGGCTTGCAAAGACGCCAAAGGTCAGCATACCGAAGACTGCGATGTAGAAACTATGCCCATCACCAAAATAGAGTGCGACAGCGGACTCATTTGCAATCCTTCAGAAGATCCTGGCACATACTTCTCTGGTGAGCAATCGCTTTTACTTCTATGAATTTACTGGTATTCTGAACAGCTAAGAAACTTGTCAAAGCTTTTTAAAAATGAAAATTTATTTTTCTGTGATCTGCTCAATGTTTTTTTTTTTTTTTTTTTTTTTGGAACTATTATTAAATTATTCAAATTTCAACCATGCTTGTACGTATAGACATAGCGTATTTATTAACTACAGGCTTGCGAATCATTCCAAAGATAATTCTAAATGATTTTTTTTACTTTATAGGAAATAGAATCAGAACATTCTAACAATTTTCTGTTCTGATAGAATAATCTATATCTAATTAATTATTGGCTAATCTATTATTAACTATTATCTTAATCTATTATTAACTGTTTTCTTGCGAATCATTCCAAAGTTAATTGTAAATAATGTTTTTACTTTGTTAGAATGTTCTGATTCTATTTCCTATAAAGTTTACTGTTGTAATAGAATAATCTGTATCTAATTAATTTTTCAGATTTCTTCACTAATTAATTTATTTTAATCTAATTTTTTTCTGTTCTCAAATAATATTTTCTTCTGATTATGAGTAAATTTTTGTAATATTTCGTTCCGGCTGTTAAAATCATGAATATTTTTCCAGAAACACATGCATATGAAAAAATAATTAAAAAATATTATATCAATAATAAAATTCTCTAGATACTCCATAAGTACAATATGTTTCGCCTTTGCTGTTTTGAACTCTTCAAAAAAAGTGTGAAGTATAAGTAAAAGCTTGCCGAATTGAAAAGAAACAGGACATTAATGAACATTTTTCAATCATTTACGAAACAATAAATATAAATGATTATTTATCTGTAAAATTTATTAGGTGGAATTAAATTAAGAGTAAAATTTTATTTTGTTCCAAAAGATATAAAACGATGGAAAAATGTAGCAAAGTTATTATATGCTAACTTTATCCAAAACATGCGAAATTTTTATAAATTAACAGACCTTACTTACATTAAGTATAGGATAACAATTAATACTTATAATAACGAGTTAAATATTGTTAATTTTATATGTTCTGGAAAAATTAAATACCTTACTATTTGTCACAAAAAATTTATGCCTTGCAATTTAAGAAGTAGATCTATTATTTTTAGTGGAACCACTTGCTGTTCCGTTCATTTAGTACTTAACATTAATTTCAGTTTATACTCAAACGTATGTGTGTGTGCAATTTTAATATTAATAATTCAAATTTCAAGGAACAATTTGATTAATAACTGACTAAACCACCCTCTATTGCAGATATTTTCAAAGGATCGCAAGAAGATGCCCCTCCCAGACAACCCTATTGGTCATCGTGGCCAAAGAAAATTACAGATGTTTCCATTGAACCTAGGTTTGTATTGAGTTTTTCCATATAATACTCATTTATGTACCTATAGCAATGGCTCTTAATTGAGAGTTACTGGACTCCTTGAAGTGGCTGAAGAAACATTTTATTCTTTATGACAAATTTAATCTTCCAATTAATTCAAGCATAAAATATGTTTTAGATGTACACTTTATATACTTACTATAAAATATGTTTTAACTATGTGCTGTAAAATCATCTATAGAATTAACAAGGTATCTTTTAATTAGACATAGCATATAACCAGATAAGTTCATATATCTATTTAAGAGAATTGATTACCATTAGCAGCGCTATGAAGTAATACCAATACCAATAATCTCTTTGTGCACTGGAGGATATACAAATATAACATGAGGCAGCAATAGTTACTAGATCATTAGATATACAGTAAACAAACTAAATACACTTCTTAAATTTATTAATATTTTTAGTTATTATTTTTTAATTTTTATGTATTAAAGTTTTACTAGATAACTAACAATAAATAAATAACATATAAACCTAAAATAAAGAAAATATATGATGATATGCTATAATGTACAAGACACAGTATAGGAATATATATTAATCACATTGATAAGATTTCACATATTCTCTAAAATTGAAAAGGAGTATTTCGTTTCTGCAAAAGACATAAGGACATCAGAATAGTATTTCTTCAAAATTCGTAGATTGTTTTAGGAATCCTTCTAATGTTTTCGACTTGTATGCAACTAAATATTAAATGGTCACATCCTGTTCCTCTCCAATGGCGCAACTATCAAATTCCCTTATGAATATATTTAATTTTAACATAGTCAATTTAAAAGAGCCAAAGGAAATTTTTATGCTTCTATGACGAAAAAGATGAAAATGTAAATAATTTTTGTTCACCAAACAAAAATTATTTACATTTTCATCTTTTTCGTCATAGAAGCATAAAAATTTCCTTTGACTCTTTTGTATATGTGTGTGAAGACGAGGTACACTGCATTCCCAACTGATTATTTTTGGTAAAGTGTTCTTCCAGAGGTGTCTATCTAGTAATGCTCTCTTATAGTCTTATCGAGAGATTGACAGCACTTTTTTCCAAAAAGTTAGATTTTTCATCTCCAGCAATTGCTGTATGTAGAAAAAGAATATAGTGGTTCTATACCATTTAAGAATACTAACAATGGACAGAGTTTTCAAATAGTGATATATATTTTCTTTGTAAACTTGAGGACAATGAAATGAAGCAAGAGGTTAGAGGATGTAGTTTCCAAACTTCATTGTCGTCATCATTCACTTTGTCCACTTATCACTTTGGTTACAAGTTTTACCATTTCACATAAAAAGGTTTTCTACGTAGGATACTTATTTTACTTTATCATGTTTTTATTATTCTGTTGGCTGTATTTTAAAGAAATAGTTTTTCATTTAAGTATAATATTTCAATATCCAAAAAAAGGGGTCTGTGAACCTTGTGAACTGTTTTATTTCATGAAACATACATGAAATAAAGTATTTAGCAGCCCGTGATATATTACATTTTGTGCATATATTAACCTTAAATGATTATTGTAATTTCAGTATAACATATCCAGTGTTGATTTTGCTTATTCCTATAATAATGTTTTAAAAATATTTTTAGCGAAAATTGTTGGCTGAAATTTGTTTTAATTTTTCAGCTACGTTGTTGGTGAATGGGGCCCATGTAGTACAACCTGCGGACAAGGATTCCGAAACAGAACTGTAAATTGCAAAATATTCCTTGAATTTTCGCGTACTATAGCGACAATACATGATTACGAATGCCCTGGTAAGTTTCTATGATAATTATATTTATTAGAACAAAATATTTTTTTATTTATTTATATACATTGATTCAGATGTATTATCAAAGAAATTATTATTATCAATCAAAGAAAGATCAACAATGAAATCAAATATCAAAGAAATTATTATTATTTATTATTAAACAAATACTAGGCCATTGCCCACTAGGTCATTAGGCAATGAATTCTCCAATTCTTCCCAGGAATACAGTTAAAATCATTTAGTGCAGAACACTCATACAGATGAGCAGCAGTCATGGTCCGTCCAAAATTATACAAAACACAATTAGATGAAGTTATCAAATTAAAACGAAACAAATAGGCATTAAGACAATCGTGTCCTGTCAAAAGCCTAAGCATGTCCACAGCAACAGCAAGATGTGAGTACGGGACACAGTGAAGTCCACAAAGCTCCCACCACGACCTGTCTCCAGTAACTTAGGAATTCACACGACGAAAAGATTATCTGAAAATTCTCTATCTCTAATTTAGCAGATATGCAGGAGCAAGACCTTTGTTGAATACCACCTCTCTCTTTTTTTCCCCCAAAAAGTCTGCTATCTCGTAAACCCCGGATCAAAGAATATTAATTTTTAAATATTTTTCAAAAACATTTGCTTCAACTATTTTTAAAATATAGGACACTCTAGGACCTGTCTCCAGCAGCTTGGAAAGTCACACGATGAAACGATTGTCTGGAAATTCTCTTTATGCGGAATTTAACAGATTGCGGGGGAAGGTCTCTACAAGACCTTTATAGAACACCAGCTCCTTTTTTTTCCCTAAAAATGTCCACCGTCTCGTTACCCTGAATTAAAGAATATTAATTATTTAAGATTTTTCAAAAACATCTACTTCAACTGTTCTTAAAATGCAGACCACAGAGCACACTCTAGGACATATCTCCAGCAGCTGGGAAAGTCACACGACGAAATGATTGTCTTAATTCTCTTTATGCGGAATTTAACAGATTGCGGGGGTAGGTCTCTACAAGACCTTTATAGAACACCGGCTCCTTTTTTTTCCTAAAAAAGTCCACCGTCTCGTTACCCTGAATCAAAGAAGATTAATTATTTCAGATTTTTCAAAAACATCTACTTCAACTGTTCTTAAAATGCAGACCACAGAGCACACTCTAGGACATATCTCCAGCAGCTGGGAAAGTCACACGACGAAATGATTGTCTTAAAATTCTCTTTATCTCTAATTTAATAGAATGCAGAGAAGATATCTAAAAGACCTTCCTTGTCTCCCAACTTTCTTTTTTTATCCCCAAAAATCCGCCATCCCGTTACCCCGAATCAAAGAAGATTAATTATTAAATATTTTTAGAAAACATCTATTTCAACTGTTCTTAAAATATAGAACACATAGAAATGATAAAATACATAAAATATCAAAAATTAAGATATTTGAATACGAATTATGAAATGGATAAATTGTTACATCAAGAAATCATGTCTTTTAATAGTTTCGAATTTGAAACTGATACATTTTTAAACATCAAATAAAGTTAAAACTTATTTTTAATCACACTTGTCGCAATTTTTTCCCCTGTGCATACGAAAAATTCTTTCAATAATTTAAACAAGTACCTGACGTTTTCTACAAATATGCCATTGAAGAAATTTCCATCTCAATAACCTGCACATTTTTTAAATGCATTTTTAGTGTTTAAAATACACATTCATAGAAAGAAAACAATATTCAAAAATTCCAAAAAAAAATCTTTTTTTTTATTTTGTAAAGAATTCGAAAACACGTTCATGCGAATTTTTTTTTAACACTCAAAATAAAATTTCGAACATTATTTTACTGCTTTCCAGGTTGGGGTTTAACGAATAATTTTACGACAAAATTTTAAAGTGAACCGAACTCCCCCTTTTCAAAAACAACAAGCATTCAAACTTAAAATACTCCAAAACCTCAAACGGTAATATTTTTCCTTGGGTTTATATAGCGAACCGACGATTTTCTTTTGAAGAATTTTTGCGAATAAAACAAACCTCTCCCACTATTTTATTGAACGACAAACAACTTTTGAGTGCACTCTAAAGGAAGGGAGGGGGGAAAGGATGGGGGTTCGGAAAAAAAAAAAGTCGTCAAATAGAATTCGCGTGGTGTGCGAGAGACAGTCACATTTGAAGATCCAAAAATTAGAACGCGCTCGAGTGTTTTTGCTCGAAGAAAACTTAACTTCAACCGCCGCAAACAACCGTTTGAATGAATCTTTTCAATGAACACGGAAATTCTTTCTCAAACGTTTTAGAAGGGGTAAGGAATACACAGATTATGTATTTTTTTTTTCCACTTTGCAACCTTGCTTCCTTTAATTTTCGACCATTGAGTGTGTATTTAATGCTTCAGTTATCGTCAAGCACTTAATAAGGAATATGCTTTTGGAATCATAGCAGAAGGTTGGGGGTGAGGGAGGGGGTGGAAGGATATGTGCTCTTGAAAAACAAAGAGGTAAAAATTTATAAAGGATTCCGGAGTACCTATTGGACCGTGGAACCTTTCTTATTCACCGCTAAGGATAACTCACTCACTCCTTTTGTAAAAGAATCTTCGACGTTTTGTAGAAGACAGTTGCCGCCTTCTGCAAAAGAACTAAAAAAAAAAAAAATAAAAAATAGAGGGGGAAGGGAAGTTCTCATAAAAGGAAAAGATTAAATAATTGATCGTATTTGCAGAATAGCAAAAGTATTCGTATTACATAGCAAAGAAGTAAATAAAATCATAATATTGTCTGTTGGAAGTGCATTTAAAAAAAAAAAAAAAAAAAAAAAAATTTTAAAGTCTGAAGGTAAATTTCCTGAGGGTAAACATGTTTCTTCTTTTATTTAAAAATGAGTATCTTGAGTTATCGATTCAAAAACGTGATTTCTTGATTCAGCTGGGGTTTATTTGTAAGGAATGCTTTGGGACATATCCATTTTATTAGATATTCCACGAAAATGAAATGTTTTTTTCAATGCATGTTTTCCATTCACTTTATTTTTTTTTTACATTGAATTTAAAGAATTTTTTTAACTAACCCATTTCCTGGAATTTTATTCATATATTACCTTCAAAACTACATTAAAAAGTATAAATTCAATCATTAAAAAGCCTTAGGCAAAATGCGTTTTATGCACTTTCGTGCATTATCGTTAATAAACCAGATATTTTTGTGAGGCATTCTTTATATAGAAATTCAGAAATGGAAATTCTTATAAGAAAATTGATTAGGAGTTTTTAATGCATAAACATCAGTTTCTCACTGAAGAATAAAAGTTTTAAAAATTATTTATAGAATTTAAAAATTAAAATGAAAAATAAAAACCAGACAGTATTTAAAATTTTATAGAGAAATCATACGATTAATGCATGCATGTGTGTGAAAAATTTATTTTAGTACTGTATTTTTCTTTTCGATTTTACAAAAATTAAAACTTTCCACATAAATTTAATAAAAATTATAGTTACCTACTTCTTTTTATTGAATATTTTCATTAATTAATTAATTAATCAATAAGTAGTTAATTACTGTAAGTAATTAATTTCATTAAGGAAAGTGCCCAAAGAAAAACAAGTGTAAAAAATAAGAAATGAATGCGTTTTAAAGTATTGATCATATTTAATTTCAAATTAATGAACTCTTATTAATAATTGTGTTTGAAGCATCATTTCGAAACATTATTTTATCATTTTCGGTTTTCTTTAATCTATAAATCAGATTTTTAGATGGTTTTATATTAAAAATTAATGTTAGCCACATAAAATTTCTTTTTAGTTTTATAATCTGCTATGGAATTTTTTTTTATTTCGTTATTTCTCTTTAATACTAGACGTCTACCACTTTTTTTATTATATTTCGATGTAAATAATTTTTCTACATTTGAATTGTTCTTCATGTTCATTTTTTTCATATTTTTCGACTGTTCGATATTTACATGGCCTTAATGTTTTCTCTATGCAAAATGTTATTATTAATACCTATTTTTTAAAGAACAATTGTTAATTATTTATACAAGTTTAATAAAATTTTACAATTATTAATATCAACATCGGAGACTGATGGCCGAGTGACTAGTGCTCTGACGCTCGATGTAACAAGTTTTCGGATTCGAGTCCCTGCGGTGCTATGGATGTTTATAGTGGTTCGAAATACACTTTAAACCATAGACCCCGGTATAATATCACTGTAGAGCGTTGAACTAGGGCTGACAATCTTACCCAGTAAAAAGAAAATATCTCATGTTCCGTAATCTGGAGGTAGGCAGAAGGCCTACTAACTACCCATAACTTATTGACTAACCATGGGGTTGTCACGTCATTGAAGATTGGTTTAATTTGTCGCTCTACTGTCATTTTGCATATACTGTGGGCTAATTAGACCGGGAATTACAGTTTAAAATAGATTCCGAACTACTAATAAACATCCATGCCACTGCCAGGATTCGAACCTAAAGCCTGTGGTATCAACCGGTAGAGTTCTAGCCAATTACGAGAGCGCCATTGAAGAAGTATCAATATTACATTCAGATGAATATAACACGTGTTATGCTTTTTAGGTAATAAATGTTGATACACTTTACAATGCATAAAGTGCCTAGTACAGTAGATGGTATTACACGAGTATGGGAGTTCCAACTGTTCTCGCTGAAACTCTTCATTTCACACATTGATGCAGTGACAATAGGATGTGTTATTTACTCTAACCTGGAGTTAGTCGATATGCATCTGCCACTCAGTGCTTCAGATTGTAATAAACGAACTGCACATTGCTTGTAAGAGGCACTTATCCGATATATAGTCATAAACTCTTAACACGCCTTCACCTAATATTGTAAGTACTTGCACGTCACATTTGGCAAATGATGATCCGGTAAATTATCCTATTCGATCTACGTACCTATCGTGACTTGATTACTTCTACTGAAAACATATCAATACACTGTTGTACAACACCTTCTTTAAACGGCATCATGGAACTGGCGGTATGCATGGCTTCAGCTTCTGGAAAAGTTCAAGTCGTGCCCTTGTGCGTGCAGAATATGTGAGAATTGTGTTACAGTTCTTCTATGATAGTACGAACACTTCCATTGACCTAGTACTTTGTCATTTTAGTTTGTGCACATTGATTTATAAATCGCATACTCACATACGTGACGTCCTTTCATTTGTGGTATTTTCCGCGTCAGAAAAACATCCCGATCATGTATTGCTGTGTAATTCAGAGTCGTCTAGATGCAACTTACCTCTCCTAGAAGTTTGTAAACCTGGTACTAGAATACATATATTTAAAGGATATCTATTTAATCTCTACATTTATATTTTTTATATCATCTACATAAAGAACATTTACTTAATTTTAAACATTCCAAAGCTTAATACCATAGTCCAAATAGCATACGTTAATCTTCAGTGGGGACAAGGATGAATGCGTTAAGTTTTTTTTCCTGATGAAAAACTTATTTACTGCATATTTTCAATACAGTTTAATATATTTTATAATCTAATTTCAGATTACATAATTGCATTTGCTTGTATTAATTTCCATGACTCATTTCTCTAGGAACCAAGCCCGTGAGCATCGAAAGCTGCTATCCTCGGCCGTGCTCTTTCGATCTCAACAAGCCAGAAGAGCGCAAGAAGTACAAGACTCACGTCGGTATTGAAGTGACATACTCGTGGAGATTAAATGGTTTTACGCCTTGCAGTGCAACCTGCAAAGCAGGTAAGATGGGGAAATGTTTTTTTATCTTCGAAACCTTCTGAATGAATCTTCGAAACTAATGCATGTTTGGATTCAGAGGGGGGAAGACTCTCTACCGATGTCATCTTCCTCGATAGCATAAAAGAATACATTAAATCGGAAATTTAAAAGAAATCAATTATTATATTATTTTTTTTTTCAATATATCCTTGATAACAACTTATTAATTAAGAAAGCAGCTATTTGTAATTTCAGTTGTACATAGTTGTTATAAACTTTTAATCACAATAAATGTCCAAAATGGGAGCCATTATCTTGTTTATATAAATTAATACAGTTACATTTCTTTTTTTGCATCAATCGCAGAAGCTCAAAAATTTTCTTGCACCAATCTTGCAAGTGTTTTCTTTCATGTTATCAGTTTCTTACAATTTCTATACAAATTTCATATTGTGCGCAAGAAATTTCAACGCCTTCACAAAGCGTTGGCATGTATTATAAGAAAATACAATTTGGCCCCTGATAATGTTTTCAATAATTTTCTGATATATTCGATCAAGCGTTTTTTTTTTTATTTTTTCAATCTCATTTTGAACATTTATTGTGATTAAAATTTTATAATATTTGAACTGTGCATATTTGAAACTGCATAGTTCAGTAACTAATGGGGGTGGGGAATGACTCTTTTCCGTTATCTTCCTCAATAGCATAAAGTAATCCATTAAATTAGAAGTTTAAAGGAAATCAGTTATTGTACAATCAATTATCGATATACCTCTGATAATAACTTCTCAATTAGTTACTTGTAATTTCAGATATGCATAGTTCAAATGTTATAAAACTTTAATCACAATAAATGTTCAAAATGGGAGCCATTATCTTGTTTACCCAAATTAATGCAATGACATTTTTTTGCACCAACCGTAGAAGTTCATAAATTTTTTGCACCCGTCGTACAAGTGTATTAAATCGGGGTTTTTTCGGAGGGGGAGGAGATGAAATAAATTGTGATGAAAAATAAGTTTCTTTAATTTGCGTGCAAAAAAAAATTAAAATATTCAAGAATCAAAAAACTGATTTTACAAATCATAATTTAAGTGTAAAAAGGTTTATCCAAGATTTTTAAGGAGTAGTCTGTGTCGTAATAAAGAACAGAAAATTTATTAGAGTATCATTTATGGGAAATAACCAAAAGAGTCTTATTGTGATAAAAATATTCTTATTGTAACAGAAATATTCATTTAATTATTTTTATTAATACAGAATAAAATTATGATAAAACAAAACTTAAGAACCATTTAATAGTTACAAAAACAATTTTTTTTTTGTACATCAGTAAGCTTTCCGTTTCATATGTATTTCAAGAACAGCCCATTGACAGCCAATAAAGTAAGGACATCAACTTATGAGAGGTCTTCCAAGTATAACTGCCTCTCATTTGTGTGTAGTATATATAACCCTTCATGTTATTAGTTTCTTTCAATTTCTACAAAAATTTCATACTGTGCGCGTGAAATTTCAATTTATTAATTATTATTTCAACCATGTTAATATTTAAAAAAATGCTGTTTATATTTATACAAAATTACAATTATTGCTGAGTTGGATATGTGTCATTATCTATAGAACAATGATTTATGTTCATTTATTTGTTAAAAACATATCAGCAAGTTCATGTGTATATTGAATTTAGGTTGCCAGATATAACTTAACCATTTCATGTATATATATAAAACCATTGAAAATGAAATATGAATGTTTATTTATTTATTTCACGAGTATTAATTTCATTCAATAAAAAGTTGAAGTTTTTTTACACACTTTAGAACACTTAACAATGTTTCTAGTTACATTTGCTAAAATGGACAGTAGACAGGGAAACTATCAGAAAAAAATTCGATTGTTTATAAAGATAATTGATATAACAGACTTCTTAATGATATCTTCATTTATTTATTTATTCATTCATTTATTTAGAGTTTTTCTTTAATTTATAAAATTATTTATTAAATTTTTTAATAACTTTCAACTCTATAATGAATATCATTTATTTATTATAACAAAATATTTAACAAATGCAAACATTTGATGGTAATTTAAAAAAATATACTAATTTTAGCATTAGCTGATTTACTAATTTCCAAAAAATGAAGTTCAAATCATGGTTCTATGATAATGCGTGTTACTAGCTATGTACAAAAAATTGTTTTTGTAACTATTAAATGGTTCCTATGTTTGGTTTTATCATGATTTTATTCTGTATTAATAAAAATAATTAGATTATTATTAATTGCATATTTTTGTTATAATAAGAATCTATTTATTATAATAAGAATCTTTTCGTTATTACACATAAGTGATTCTCTATCAATTTTTCTGTTCTTTATTACCACACACACTACTTGCAAATCTTGGGTAACCATTTTTCATTTAAATTATGATTTGTAAAATCAATTTAAAAACTTTTGATTTTTTAATATTTTTCCTTTATTTTTCATGCAAATTAAAGAAACGTTTTCCATCACAATTTCAGCCACTTTTTGTTGTTGTTGTTATTTTGTGGAAAACGAATTATTTGAAAAATCAAATAATCCAGGCGGCAAACGAAACCGAAACTCTAGTCTTACATTCAATCAAAAACTGGAATGTGGTGCCATCTACATGTAGGAGTTTAAAACTTTCAATGATAAAATGCATTATATTTTAAATTATATTTCTCATTGCTGATTAATTTATAATCTATGTAGCAGTAATTAAAATGAATAGTCAGAATGCTTTGATTTAATAAGTTATGTTATTCATAAATTATTATCATATACATATTAAGAAAAAATTAATTAACTTAATAATTAATTTTCATTTATTATTAATAATATATAACTGAACTGAAATTTTTAAATATTTTTTCAAATAAGTCATTCTTTTTCAGTTGTATTTTGATCAAAAATATTATTTTTTCAAAGGTATGAAAAAAAATAAGGCTGCATCTTTTGATTTATAGGAATAATGCATTATAAAATTATGAATAATTAACAGCAGCAGCTATAATTATTCATAATTTTATAATGCTTATTCGATTCTTACAAATTATTTGATAGACATCATATTAGAATGAATGTGAATGAACTTAGAAGAACTCGTAATAAATTTATAATTTCAATGTGAAAAAATTGAGAGTTAAAAAAAATTAATGAATTTTGAAAGAACTTGAATGGATTTTTGTTTTAAAGAAAATAATAATAATAGTTTCTCGTGGAAAAAAAATTCAAAATGATCTCGAATGAATTTAGTATGAACTTGAAAAAATAGGAGAATATTCGGAACATCTCAACTTTACCTTGATTACAGGTGCGAAACTTGTTCGTTTTTGAAAGCAGTGATTGCAACGCATGCGTACAACATATTCGAACTTGCGAATGGATTGTTTTAAATAAATAAAATGATATTTTACAATGAAAAAAACTTAGAATTCGAAATGATCTTAGAAGGAATGAGAATAAACTTAGAATTCTTAATAAATTTAAAACTTTAATTTGAAAAAATTGAGAATTTAAACAAATTAAGAATATATAAATGCAAAACTTGAACGAAATTTAAAAAAAAAAAAAATGATAGTTTCTCGTGAAAGAGCGAATTCGAATGCAACGGATTCGTACCTGGGAGTTGATTGGTTAAGGAAAATAATAATAAGTTGAAAAATTTGAATTTTATAATAGTGAAAAAACTTGAAGTGTTAAGTAATAAAATTAAATAAAGTTGCTATTAAGTAATAAAAAGAGATAAACGTTTCATAGCAATTTAATTATTGGAGATAAATTACTAAATTTGTATTCTGATTACTTAGTATCCTGATTATTATTTACTTAAGACCTGAGATTAATTTTGTGTGTTGATAAATCACATTGAATTAATATTATGGGAATTTTATTTTAGCAATGTTTGAATGGATTCTTATAATTCATAACCTTCTTTTACCCATTTTTGTAATTATTAATCTAATCTAATGTAATATATTTATAGTTGCAGCATATTTTTATTCAATTGATTCTTATTTTACATGATTGTAACTGATTTCTAATCATTAAAGAAAACTTCATGATACGGTTTATAAAGCATTTCTATTATCCATTTTCGTGATTCGTTAGTGGTTTTAATAAATCGATTAATACAGAAAAAAAAAGGAGTCTCACTTCCAATGGATTAGATTTAATAAAATATGTTTTGGTTGGGGAAAAAAATCATTCAATATACTATATATTATGTAATAAAAAATTAATTTCTATACAAGGAATAAAATTCTGTAATAAAAAATTTCTATAATAAAAAAATAAATAAATTATTGATCATAATTCTAACAATGCATATTTCAGACTTAAACATACAAAAACAGTTTCTAAAAAATCAACTGTATTTGAAAAACACTGATCCAATAAGGGTTAATAATATGTCATTTATTTCAAATTTATTATTCAATTTTTTTTTATTTTATTTATTCATGACAAAAAGTTAAAAATGTTATTCACCCCAAATGTTCTCGGCTTCTGTAAATAATTAGAAATAATTCTACTTTTTATAGAACGATCTCGCGTGTGACATATCACCATTAAGAATTCTCTCTTTAACACAGTCACATCATACTTCAATAAACCTGTGCTAGAAATGAAGCATGAAGGGGGTATAAAAAAAACCCTCCTCACAATGAGGCATAAAAGTCACGAATTGTCATCGAAATGAACTGAAGAAAATTATGAGAGTTTAATTAAATCTCCAAGGCAACAAGGAACCATGAATTGTGATCACTTCTTTTAATCTAGAGCATTTTTAACCCTCGGCAATTTGATTTCAAGCTAGAAAGATGAGCGGGACGACATCATTTAAAACTCCACTGTGATGCGTGTCATGTTCCGGCCTAGCACGCCAGTTCACGAATACTGATGACAGTGGTGTAAATAAGAATCCAACAGAAATGGTTTATTGTGTTCATTCATGTCAGATAGTTAGGGAAGGTTTGAATGTGAAAAAAAGATCTCACTGTTAGCAAGTTAATAATGATAATAAATAGTAAGTGATAAGACTACTATTATTTCTTTTGATTTCTTTATCAATCAGTTTTTTTTTTTTTTTTTCAAATGCTGTTTTGTTTCAGATTTTTTTTTTCACTAAAATTTAAATTATGCATTGTTAGAATTTTGATCAATAATCCTATTGCATTTATTTTTTGTATAAATTTATCTATTAGCATTAGCATTAGAATCAGAACTATGATGCTATGATTTATCGCCAAAGCTTTTGAAATTACCATATGATACGTTGCTCTACTATTTCCAAAAATGGCGTCACTTTCATTCATTAAAAAAATTTAAAAAAAAAAAAACGAAAAAAATATGCAAATGTCAATAAGCAACAAATAACAGTCTCTTCGCCATTCTTTTAGATACCGATGGATATCGAGTCAAATGTCTGTAAAACAACATGACCAGATGTATGATACCACGAATTTAGAATAGGAATAGTTTTGAATTAAGAATAACCGCCAAAACTTTTGAAATCACCATACGATACATCGTATTAATTTTTCTAAAATTGCCTTTACTTTCACTCATTTTGAAAAATAAATAAATAAAATAACTGAAAATAAATGCAAATGTTAATAAGCAACAAATAACCTCCTCAATCTTTTGGGTACCGATGGATATCCAGTCAAATGTCTATAAAACAACGTGAAATCGCAATAAAACAATTGTTGCCAGGCGTACGATATGAACTTGTTTTTACTTACGAATAATATCCAAAGCTTTTGAAATCATCGATACATCGGGCTATTATTACAATTATCTTCACTTTCATTCATTTTGAAAAAGAATAACACAAAGTAAATGCAAATGTTAATGATCAACAAACAACCTGAATCAATTCTCCAATTTTTTGGTTACCGTTACATATCGAGTCAAATGTCTGTAAAGCAACATGAATTTGCGAAAAGAACTGTCAGACGTACGATATCATGAGTGAACTTGTTTTTCCTTAAGAATAATGCAATATAACCCAAAATATTATTTTTAGTCCAGAATTAAAAATTAATTTTTGCACGAATTAACTTTGGATGTTTTTGGTTTGATTAATTCATCTCATGCACATGAATGAAGCGGTTTGAATTCAGGAAGTAGAGTTCGAAACCTGAATAAGCTCATGTTTATGACAGCTATCAGCATGTTAAATCTGTTAGGGGTGTAAGCTTTTTCAGTGGTGCTGGTGGTAAATATTCCTTAAATGAACTTTTGCATTAGTAGAAACGTTGATTTAACCAAAGTGGTGTTCTCGTTATAAAATAATCAACAACTTAACGATTTCACAAAACAAACATAAAAAAAATGCTGAAATCTGCCCGGCAAATTTCAACTTATCATGTGTGAACATTCGAGAGCGGATGAATAAACTCAGAAATTTGCTAATCTTTAATAATGCACGAGATATATGAAGCAATTGACTGGAATACTATAAGAATGGCCAAATTCAATAGCCACATGAATATAGCAATGTTGAATAGATCAAGAACTTCATAAAGAATGAATTGATCAACACACTACGAGTACTTATAGCCATTGGAAATACAAATGTTTAAAATCCCAACCCAAAACATGAAAAGTGATTCTAAACCATACTATAAAACACTTCAAGCAAAAGCCAAATTCTCCAGAAAATTCCTGAAGATTAACGTTATTCATGAATCATTTCAATAGTTAAGGGGCCCACAGTACCATCTTCCGCCAAAATTTGTAATTGAGTTTTATTTGTTTGGCCCTGCTTTTTGGATAACGTCACGGACCCCTAACCAGGACAACATCATGTTCACACATGATAAAAAATGTAAGTACAGCGTAATACCTCTGCTTTAAAAACAAAACTTAAATTATTAAATAAATTGTAAAAGAAAGATAATAAATACAGTTAAGTGAGTTATTATAATTACAATATGTCGCATACATTTTATTTAAGCTAAATACTTAAATAAATAGTAAGTAAAATAATTAAGCGTCGGAATTCTGAAGACTTAAACAAGCTTGTCCGGATCTATTCTTCAAACCATACGCCATTGTAACCATTGCTTAGTTCACTTTCGCTCGATATATGTTTCAAATTTGTATCTCATTTTACTTGACAATGATTTTTTAGAAACACCGAAATTCAGAGTTTTTCATTACCGTCATTTTGGGTAATTTGGGTACTAAATACGTGCTTCTTATACTAAGATTGCATCTTAGAACTATGTATTTTTTTTCAATACAGAAGTATTCTGGCACGTAAATTATGCAGTTTAATTAGTGAGTGAGAAGATCGTTGAACTACTTATTTTTTTTGTTTGCTAATTTCTAACTTATTTATTGAAACTGAAGCTTATTATCAGTTGAATATTACGTGTTGAAGAATTGTTTGTTTCTTACTAGTTTAATTAATAATTAATTTTACTAAAATACGGTTGAATATACTTTTTATTTGACTTTAGAGACATAAAAATCTTTTTTTTAAATTAAATAAAAAATATGTACATTATAAATACATATATGTATTTTAAATTTAACTATCATTTAAAAAATTTATTTTAAAAAAGTTAAAAAATTAAATCTAGAGATAAATAAAATTACATAAGTAATGTTTTATCTTATCTACAAACATGATTCTTTTTTAAAACTCGAAAAGCAGTAAGGTGGGTTTCCACAATATGCTAAAATCTTACGTAGAAAAATGCCAGTAAATCGGAAACTTAATCTGCTGTCCACTGATATTTCCGATTGGTTGGCGTTCCATGACGTAAGATCATAATATCCAATGGAAACCTTTAGTTTTTCTTCAACATGATTCACAATGAAGGCTGGAATTGAGATTGTCGATGTGTGGCCAAGTGATAAATTGAACAGCTAGTGTTCAGAAGGGAAGAATCTGCCAAGAGAATACGTTGAAGTCACTGCTTTCCAAAATAAAGAGACTGGTCAGAAATTGTGGCAGCACATGTAAGTATTTAGCATCAACAATTGGAATACGTGATTTGGAGAGATTTTTCCCTGTTACCTCCCATACTATAACTAAATGTGAAATGAATTTCTTCTGGAAGTTAATTATTCTATTAATTGTTGAATATTTGATTTCCAGGAGATAGTTCTTCATGGAACATACTCTAATGTGTTTATGAAAATAAATTTCGGAAGGCAGCAGTTAGAATTCAGGTTTCTTATTGATTAAAAACCTTCAAATTTTCTGCTGAATTTTAAGTTTAAATCTGGACATCGCCCAACTCGTTACCCAGTGATAGGTGCAGGAGGGTTTAGGTTTAAATACCTTGGCAGATTCAATTGCAGATACTGATTTCAAAAACAAGTAGATTTAATGGTGATTATGACAATGTGTATAAGCGTCTCGCATCGATTTTCATGCTGTCTGGTGGGAATTTTGGGGGGTTTTCTCCCATTTAACCCACAAATATTTTGCAATCAAATTAATGAATACTAATCAATATGGTTTATATTACAGCAAAAATATTTTTCTTTATATTTACCTATTGGTTCTTAACCTATTCTTTACTAGTTTATTTTCTAGTTCTTTCTATTTCTAGTTTACCTATTCTTTATATTTACCAAAAAGTTCTTAACCTCGATACATAAATATAGATTAATTAAATGAATATTAAATGCAAATTCTGAAAAGAAAAAGCAGAACAATGTATTTTCGCGAAGACTTTCTGCAAGAATAATATATGTCATATATTATTCAGTTATTATTTATTACATTGTGCGATTACTTCATTCAAAGATCGATTTACTCACATAAATAACCGATCTCGTTGTGTTGCTTTAAAAATATTAATTATTTATTATATTATTATTATTATTCTCGTAATGCGTGGAAATATTTTTAAAATATAATCTGAAAATTATTTTATTTGAACACCAGTTTCACTAATATTTGTCCTTCTAGGAACCCAAGAATCCATAATTCAGTGTGTCCGAGACCATGACCAAGCAGTAGTTAAAGCAACTCAGTGTGACATCACCAAAAAACCTGAAGCCAAAACCCAATTTTGTAATGACCATCCTTGTCCTCCTAGGTATGGAATAATTTCACTTCTAATTCAGTAGTAAATAGTGTTGTGTTTTATACTAGAGTAATTGTATGTGTGCGCGCATTGTATATTGTATAATACAACTATACACACTGGATAACAGTAAACAGTCAGCACACAATTAATGAAAAAATTAATTGATGAAATTAAAACACATTCAAGATGAGAAATTTTAATTATGTACAGAAAGCTAATAAGTAAAGGATGGCAAGAGTAGCATGTTGGGTTTCCTAACCGAAAGAGTCTGGTTCGTAACCTGAACCGAACCGAAAACTTCCCATGTATGTACCAGGAATGGCACAAGATGGTTTTTCCAAGATTGTAGCACCCTAGATACTACACTTGAGAATGCTTGTTCAAAATTAGGTCTGCAAAATGTACATGCAATGTAGCAGGCCCCCTAATGCATCCTGGGTAATACATGAAGCCTATATATCTGCATTTGTGGACAACGATTTCAAAAATTAAATGGTCAGGAAAGGCTGTGTAGTCTCAAATGACTTCAAACTTGTCAAGCTGCTCGACATTTGAAAACATCAACGAACAAAAGATCTTCCTTTAAGACAACAGTTTTATCCATTCTCATTGTAACATCTCGGCCTGTACTAGACCTAAAACGGCTTCAAGAAGAGAGCCCTTTTCAGGTTCATAGGAACATTTTAATTTTTATTTACAAACGTTATATATATATATATATATATGCAGAATTCTATTTACAAAAAAATTAAAATTAAAGATAATTTGATTCACAAATTCAGTTCATTCCAAGGACGGAGATTTTCAGAGTTTTCTAGTCTACGATGAATCTAATGCATCCAGTCTGCAGCAGACCTTAATTATCACACGGCGTGATACATGAAACCAAAAGGGGCCCACTTTGTAAACAGTCGGAATCTCTGACCTGTTCTGTCACTTCACAGAGAAGGAGAAAAACAACACTTCTTGTCCACTCTTCGCAGAGCACTCTTCTCCTTTTCCAAAAACCTTCCTTTAAGAAAATCAGTTAAGAAAGGGCGTCCGCTTCCTTCACTTCTCATTGGTGTGGGCACTTCTTCATCTCATTGCCTGTCACCAATCAAGATGCAGCAGCAACTCATGACGTAATTCCTATTCCATCTGTAAATGTTTCGACCTGTGAAAGGCCAGCAGACAATCGCTAATTTCATGATGTATCATTATCCATGACACTGAATATCTGCTGATAGATTTGAGTAATGGGTTGTTATTACGCACTTGAAGAATGTATTTTCCTTTCCCCTCGGAACAGAAAGGCTATTTTTCTTCTCGTGGAAAAAAAATACGACACTGTGTAGTCTCAAATGACTTCAAACTTGTCAAACCGCTCGACATTTGAAAACATCAACTAATAAAAGATCTTCCTCTAAGACGACAGCTTTATTTTTTCTCATGCATGTAAATGGTAAAAGCACATCCTAATAGTGCTTAAAATAAAGTTGTTCGAGGAGGCTAATTACCTGTTAATGATATGCCTTGCGTAATTATCAAAAATGAAATGGTGAATATTAAGGGAAAAATGCAACTCCTGTTTCTAAAACAACTTGGGTATACCACAAAATTAATTTATTCTTATATAAAAACAACTCGTATTTCAATGAAAAAAAAATTTTTTTTTCTTCTTCTCAGGTGGAATATCTCAGATTTCAGCCCATGTTCCAAGCCCTGTGGTGGTGGCGAAATGACACGAAAGGTGCAGTGCATTCACGAAGTGCTCAGGGGTCCTGCCAGCACTTTGGTTGTGAGCAATGACAATTGTCCCCAGCCACCGCCGCTCGAGAAACAGTTCTGCAATGTCTTCGAATGTCCATCCAGGTGGAAAGTGGATCCGTGGTCCAAGGTGATGATGCCATTTTTCCTTAAATGATGTATAATTCGAGAGAAGCAAATGTCTTTAATTTTAAAAGTGTCTTTTTAAAAAACATTTCTTTACTACATAGAAAAATAATGAAATCTTTAAAACAAAAAAATGCCTTCACTGATTGATACATAAGTTTAAAAGTAGTATATGTACTAAAAAAAGATTGTCTTTAATTTGTTTGGGGAATTTTGGTTACGTCGATGAAAAAGCAGTCACTACACAGGTTTAGTGTACGTAAGGGATAAATTTAATTAAAAAGTTTCAAATAAAATTTATTATGCGTTGATACAAGTTAACATTATTTGTATGCCATATCTTGTCCTTGAGCAATGAAAGATTTTATAAACTTGCATTAGTATATTTAATAGATTGAACATTAGGTTTCAATGTTCAATATAACATATTAAACATACTGAAAAATGTAAATGCCTTTTTAGTCTGGTTTGTTTAGCTACCTTCAACCTGAAGCAAACAGTCGTCACCTCTCAAATGATGAGTTTATAGCTGCTCGTACGTCCAACGTTTATCCTCCGGAACTCAATTCCATAAACCATTCTATTGCTGATTTCGCAAGGATCAGTGAAGGCAATGCAATTTGGGGTTATATGACTTTCCGCCAGCGTAAGCAAGTTCACCGAGGTCATACACATAGTAAAAATGGATTTAACCCCAGGACGTATTATCCCGAGTATACTATATTCGATATACTATTTCGAGTATACTACAATATCGTATTTTTGAAGACCCGCGAATTAACTCGTGGGAAATTTAATTTTTAATTCTGCTGTGAAATAAGTATTTTGGATTGCATTGTATTATTATAAGGCAGACACGACTTCCCTCGTGATATAATAGTCTATCTATCGAGACTTTGTATTGTTTTACAGACGTTTGACTCAAAGTCTTTCAAAAGATTAGAAAGTAAATATATATTATTTATTGCTTATGATCACTTTCCGTTCATTTTTTTTTCAAAATGTTTACAAATGAAGACATTTTTAATGTTAATATCAGCGACGTGTCACATGGTGTTCTCGAGAATTCTAGTAATGAATTGGAGAAATTGGATTCTAATCCAAATCCGACTTTAATCCAAACACATAAATTTTTATTTAAATTTCTATAATAAAAGATAAATAAAACAAAATAAAAACCTTTTGATCCTAATCATTATAATGCATATTTTCAATATTAGTAAAAAAAATCAATCAATCCATTGATCAAAATGACATAGACTAGATATCAAGATGTTATGCATCTACTTTTAAACTGCTTTATATTCTAGTCAGAAAATTGTATTGATGATGTAAAAAATTGTGTTGCAGTGCTCAAAGAGTTGTGGTGGAGGTGAGAAAGTGCGCAAGGTGCGGTGCATGAAGGAGAAGGCTTTCGGGCAGGTGGTGGAGCTGGCCCCTTCCCAGTGCTCCAAGCACCGCCCCAAGACCCAGAAGGTGTGCAACACCAAGCCCTGTCCCATGGGGAACGACATCGTCCCTTCTCACGGAAGCTACGTGCAGCAGCGTCCGCAGAAGACGGTGTTCCTCAAGGTCGGCGGCAAGGCGGTGGTGTTTGCAGGCACTAATCTCAAAATCAGATGTCCCAGTCGCAACACCAACAAGACCGGCATTCTGTGGTACAAAGACAATAGACAGGTAAAATACTAATAAAGCTTTTTTCAACACTGCACAAAGCAATTCTACATTATTTACACTACATAGGACATTTTACTAAGGATTCCTCGCGAAATCTCTGCTAAGACAGTAGTTCTGACAGTAATCATCTCCACTATGACAGTAGTTCATTCTTACCTGTAGATCCTTTGATATAGATTGGAAGAAAGATACCTTTTCTTATTGCTTGGTTATTGATGATAATAAAAAACTTATATACGCATAGATATATTGACATTTTACATGATTACGACTATGTTAACTACATAATTATTATATTGTTAAAATTATCATTTCCGTCCGACTGCCACATACATATTTCTTCTTCACTTCTATTGCCTTTATATATCTATACCACTCTAAAGACAACGGATGTACCTGTGACGGATGGACGATGACCCTGTTTTCTTTCAATTACCCAAAATGGATACAAATCATGGAATGTTCGTTTGCCTCTGGTTTCCAAGAATTTCAGTTCATGGGAAAGTAAGGATGCATAGAATTGTACAACCGTCTTTGTATGTCAATATTGACATAATTTTGCAAAGAATTTAACAGTGAAACGATAGATTTTTAAATAGAATCATCATTACTCAGAGGATCATTAAGAAATTTACTACATTTAAAGATGCGTTTCAACCGTATATTAAAATCTCATATCATTAAACGCCAGCCAATTAGATGCCTGATCTCCTACCCACTCAGGCTTCTGATTCATTGAAATTCTAAGAAGTGAGATTATGATATCCGATGGAAAACCACTTTAACAAATTGGAAGGAGAAAAATAACTCTCTGAAGGACTTCAAGTGACAATTAACCCTCATTTTCTAGTTGATTATTTGTATTTCATTAAAAAAATCTAATAAAAAATAGAAGCATATACTATGAAATTCTATGAGAACTTAAAATTAGTGTTCATCATTGTTAATTCTTAACTGACTTGAAAATAAATTAATGTATGAAAATTATTAGAGAGAAGAACTTAAAAATTATTATATATAGTTCCAAACATATTGGAATAGCGATTACTAAATTACCTTTTAACGATTGATTTTAATGTAATGATGTTACAAAAAAAAAATAATAATAATTTATTAAAGTTTAACGTATTTTTTAAAAGCTAATTGTTTTTAAAAACTCTATAGCTTTAAATATAAACATAGATAAATTTATTAAAATAATAGTAGAAATATGCCACAAAAAGGTTTTCCTCCTAAAAAAATATCATTTATCTTATATCCTTTCTGTTATATGCAACTATTTTCAAAACATAAAAGTTCAATAGCAATTTATGAAAAAAAACATATCTTCAAAGAAAAAGCTATAACACATGACATGTGATGAAATAACATGACCACCAATTATTTTAATTATATGTTTTTAGATTGAATCTACAAAACGTCTGAAGGTGTCCATGAAAGGAGCACTGCGTATAAGGAAAGCATCTATGAAAGACAGCGGCAAATACACCTGTGAATCTGGCAATTCTAAAGAAGACATCTTCATTACTGTAAAACCTCTCCCTCCTGTTATTACTAAAATAGACGAAGAGAGAACAGTAGAGAATCTCCAGCCGACACTGACCGGTAAGCATCCTTTGGAATATTCAATGTAAGTTATTTGGAAAAGAATTCTTGATATTTTAAAATCATTAAAAAAGTTAGTTAGAATATTCACATGATTTTGACATTGATAATAATTAATAAGAATAAAAATTGAATTCTTAATGTTTATAGGGTAAATCATAAGTAGGGTAAACCATAGGGTAGTATAGGGTAAACCATATAGTTTGTAAACCATACTTTTTTTATATGCAGAATACCATTAGATTTTTTACTGAAGACATTTTCGTAAATTCGATTCAACGAAAAGTCTTTTTATAATTTAAAGAAAAATTAAATTCGGAATGGTATTATTTTTATGTAGAGATCTCTGTTTTTCCTTTCTATCCATGTGAACTATGAGACTCGAGAAAGGTCACAGAAGCCCTCATGCAAAAAAGTGATCAATGCATCAACTACACTCATGTCCATAAATTAAGGATAATTCAGAATCACACAGAAATTAAACTCTAAAATAAAAATTTCACCTGTAGAATTATCACACATATCTTGAAGAAGAATATGCAAATTACAGTAAACCACCAGATGGCGCGGATAGTACCTCACAATGACGAGAGTGTAAGAGAGGTGTATATAAGGAATCGTGGCAAAGAAGTAAAATTGTTCACAAGCGCTTTAAAAGCCTTTCAGTGCAATAACCGCATAGTTATGGCACATAGGAAGCATTTGGATGATTTTTTACGTGGTAGAATTATCGCACGACTGGAATGTGGACGTACCCAGCTGGAAGTATCCGAGGAACTTGAAATCGCCCAGAATGTCATCTCCAGGCTTTGGCAACGATTCCAAGATGATGGTAATGTGAGTAGATGTTACAGCACAGGTCGCCCCCGAGTTACAACTCCGAATGTGGACCGTTATTTAGCAGTTACTGCCAAAAGAAACAGACGGAGCACAGCATCAGACCTACCTCTTCAGCTACCGGTACGACTGTTTCAAGGCAGACCGTGTACAGACGCTTAGGGCACATTGGTCTATATGCTCGTAGGCCTATCAGATGTGTTCCACTTACCGCAACTCACTGTCGCCTGCGATTAACCTGGAGTAGAGAGCATGCATTGTGGACACCGCAACAGTGGTCTTGTGTGATGTTTTCCGACGACTCCAGGTTTAGTTTGCAGTCTGATTCTCGTCGGACTTTCATATGGAGAGCACCAGGTACCCGTTACCACCAAGAGAACACCATTGAACGACACCGTTACGGTGGTGCAGGATGGCTCGTTTGGGGAGGAATTATTCTTGGTTCCAGAACTGACCTGCATGTTCAGAGTGTAACGATGACAGGCCACATCTATCGGGATGTCATTCTGGAACAACATGTGCGTTTGTTTCGGGGCGCCATGGGTGCTGAATTTCTATTTATGGATGACAACGCCCGTCCTAACCGTGCAAACATTGTAGACGAATGCCTTCAATTGGAGGATATCACCCGTATGGATTGGCCAGCATACTCAACGGACTTGAATCCAATAGAGCATGTGTGGGATATGCTTGGCCGACGAATTGCAGCCCATCAACCCCCTCCCACCTGTCATCTGGAACTTCGGAGGGCACTGCTTGATGAGTGGTGTAATATTCCCCAAGATCAGATTGATAATTTGATACTCAGCATCCCTAGGCGTTGTAAGGCCTGTATTCCATCGTCCGGGAGACATACTCCATATTAACCATCATACTAACCATGTTATACTGTTTTTTGTAAATAGGTTCTTTTTTGAAATTTGCTCCAGGGAGTAAAAATCGCAATTTTTATTAATTATGTCAAACATATAGCATCTTTTTTGCTCTTTACCTTTTGTTTAATAAATAGACTTTACAAATAAGTCAAATTTGTTTTGCTTCTGTCTCTTTCTTTGCCTGAACTTCGTTATCCTTAATTTATGGACTTGAGTGTACATTAAAAAACAGATTCTAAATAATTTTATCATATAATGTTATGTTAATTTTATATGTATTTTAATGTTGCTATAAATAAGCAAGATTTTGTGAAGATTTACTATAAAATCAGCAAACTTTTACAGAATTATATTTAGACACAATATTAATATTTAAAATACTGCATATTTTGCTCTTTATACCTATCGTTGACAAACTTTCCAGCCGATCTTGCTTCATTGCTAAATATAAATATTTTTTTTATAATTGTTATCTTCAAGAATTATTTTTCTCCTCTTGCTACACTTGTAAAATTGTTGTCTGTTAATCGCTAAAAGATCATATATGAAACTATCAATTCCAATGTATAAACGCAACAGTTGTATTAACAAATGCAAGATTATCTACTAGTAAGTAGATATTCTTGATAATGTTGGTAGTAATGAAGATATTCAATAAATAATACATGTAATAGTAATGGTAATCAGTAAGTGGCAAATGTAATAGTAATGACATTTAGTAAGTAGAAAATGTAATAGTAATGATATTCAGTAAGTAGAAAAGTAATAGTAATGATATTCAGTAAGTAGAAAAGTAATAGTAATGCTATTCAATAAGTAGCAAATTTAATAGTAATCTTATTCATAATAAGTTAGTAGTATAATGCTATTCCTGATAAATTTTAATGTGTTTATAGACTACCATCTTTTTTTCTAAGTATTTGTTAGTGGTACAATCAATAATTTAATAATTTATTTATTTTCCTGATGCATTCTTGTACCATTTTATTACAGTCACTCAAGACAGAACATCGGAGGAAAAGTACAGTCACGAAAAAAGCAGACCCTACAGTCCTCCAGAGACGAAACACCACGACCCATACGCAAATAATAACCAAAACAGAAATGTGCACAAACCCAAAGTGGATCTTGGTAACAGCGTCGAAGGACACCATTGAAGACAATCGCCGACAGTATCATTATAAACCAAGTTTAACCAATAATGAAGGAAGTCATCAAGACTTCAGTGAGTATTGCTTTATCATATATGTTTCCTCATATACATATTTATTTATATTCAATTATAATTTCCACACTTAAAAGAATTCAATAATTATATTCTTAGAAAATTAACAGCCAAAAACAGGAGTATTTCTATGCATCTGAATCTCATGTGATTAAGTTTCATTCTATGTATTATGTTAAATGTTCTATTTAAACAAATTGGAAAAATAGCTGTTTTATAAACAGGTATTTAATTAGTATAAACAAATATTTAGTTAATATGTACAAGTTATTTTCTTCTTTTAGGTAATAAAGAAAAGCCTTTTTCGACAGAAGGTACAGTTATTGAGTTCAGTACTTTAGGAAGGATTCCTTTGTACATACAAGCACGAAATACAGAAAAACCACAAGTACATCCGATGCCGACTATTAAACCAGTTGACTCTGATGAGCTCGTACCACATAGGTAACGTGTCAATAACCTTAAAATATTTTATTGATTTTGTTCCATCTTAAAGATATTAGCACATTTCATATACTTCAATCTTAAATGGTTTACTTAATTCTAAATAGAGCAAGGCCTCCAATATGTGGACCACTCATTATGCATCACAGTACTGCAATGAATCAGACTCAATATAAAATTATCAATTTTATTGCAATATTTTATCTGTCCATGGAATTATTTCTTTTTATTCTCTCTTAATTGATTATTAAAAATGTTTCTCATATTTGTATTTTTTATCGTATCTTATATTTGTATTTTTAGGAAGACTACGAGTTAAACCTACGAAGTCTACTAATCGAGTTACGAAAATTTATTTTTAATTCTAGACAAAAAAAAAAAAACCAAGTACTTGGGTTACTTATATTATTCAAAGGCTGTCATTCAGGCACAATCTCAATGTTGTTTTGTAGACATTTGAATCTATATTTTTCAGCATCCAAAAGCTTGACGAATAGCTGCATTTTATTTATTGCTTTTTACGTGCATTTAATACAATCGTGAGTTTTTTTTATGGGCAAAAATTAAGACATTTTTAGTGATGTATTACATTAGGATTTTATAATCTATAACAAGAAATAAGGCAATTGTAGTAATTTTGATTCTAATGCGATTTCAATCCGAATGGTTAAATTTGTACAAGAATTTATATTATTAAAACAGATAAAACTTTATTAATCATAATTCTAACAATGCGTATTTCGATGTAATAGAAAAATTCTATACTAACTCTATTTAAAACCTATCTTTTACGGGATGAAAATAAATACCCTTAATACTATGTGTATACACTAAGAATCTCAAAAAATATATATATTGTGTTTTTGGAATTTTTTAGTTAAATTCGTTCAAAACGCTTTATGATCACTTTCTTCAAGGCAATACACCGGAATTAATAGTCATATATCCAAACTTATACTGTATTGTTATTTATGTTTCAAATTATTGCTTTATTATTACTAATAAAGAAAAATATGTTTCATGATTAAAAATATGTGAAAAATAATGAAATTAGAGAATTTTTACTTACATTTATACATTACATTATGTATTTAGATAAATTAGCATTTCTTAATTATTAACTATTGCAGTAATTAAAAATTCTGGTTAATTATGAATGAGATATTTTGTATTATACCGTCTTCAATGTGTTCATGGAGTAGTAATGTATAAAAAAGTCATGCTTTAAATACTTCAGCATTGCAATATTTACAATAGTTTTCACACATCTCTAAAATATATTACATTTCATGTTCAGATATTTTTAGATCAGGCATTTCATTACATTCATATTATGATTCATGCATATTTATAGTCCTTTTCCAAGATATCTATTTTTAATGCTGATATTTTTAAAAACTAGTTGCAATTTTATTTTTCTAATAAAAGTTAGATAAATTTTCTTTAAGTTGATTAATCTATCACCTAGTTTTGAGAAACTTTTGATATTTTTTTTACATTTAGATTGTTTATGTCATTCTTTAATTTGTTTTTTTAATTTAAGGGCTCATGATTTTGACAAAGATCGGCAGAGACTGAAATCCAAAACCTATGGTGGAACTACTTCCGAAGAAAAGCTGCCGAACCAAGTTCTCCCTCCGCCGAGATACGGAGATACTTGGAAGCAGACATATGACGGAGCCCAAAGAGCGAAAAACAAGTACAAAGAAATACAATTCGATCGCAATGATTTGGTTTCAGATCAAGAAGAGTTGAATGTTGGCACACCTCATGGAGGAAAAGGATTCCCAGGTATAATCTTCGTAATAGTCGAAATAATTATAATTTAGTAGTAATTTTCTTTATCACCACAAAATATCAGGTTGTAACGAAAGTCCAACCTGATATCCTCATTGGTGTGACGTTCGTGGTATGTCAGGTCTACCAATGTACAATAAAAAACCAAGTCTATCGAACACGCAATTCTATCGAGTTATACATATATTCCAATGCGTTCAAATTTCTGTCTTTGAGAGTGAACAGGAAACAATATCTTACATGCTGATTAATCATTATAAATTTTGCCAAGTACTTGATCTTTTTAGTATCAAGTTAAAGGCTAAGTTTTTCCAATAAAAAAATGCTTTGCTAAAATGCATTATTTTTTGTACTATACATTTAGTATTTCTGTTATCACATGTATTTTAATTAAATACTTCTATTAAACATGATGGAAAGTTATTTTTAATGATGATTTCCTTTTTTAATAGTCAATTAAAAACAATCGCCAAATGAATGTAATGTCGCCAAATGAATATATGCATGTTTATTTATGGATCAACTATAAATATTAAAAATTTTAAATATATAAGCTTAGTATTTATTATTGTATCATTCGGTATTGCATTGCTGAATAGAATATAACCGTGAATAAATATACAATTTCAAAAATAAGAGAATAAAAAGCATGAATAAATATATATAAACAATACTTATATGTAACTTTGATTCTGTAAAAATATCATTAAAATTTTTAACTTTATAAAAATAGTAATGCCATAACCAACTAGTAATAAATCTCGATTTCATATTTTTGTTAATAGTAATATTTATATTTCAAAGTTTCTCTCATATTTGATCATTATTCAAAGAATTTTTGTCTTTAGAAACGTAATATGGTCTAGACTAATCAGTTGAACATTTTCTTCATTTTACAAAGGCTAAATGATTTCATTTCCTTTTTTTTAATCATGTTTTTCAAAAACATGCTATTTGTCATCTGAATCAAATTGCAACTGTATAACAATACGATTTGATTACAATTACAATTGTATATTCTTTGTAAACAATTTCAATTAAGATAGTTTACAGCAATTCTTACAGCAACCCTCGTATCGTTATGTATTTTGTTACTCTATTAATAATTTATCATCCTTGTTTAGAAGTTGAATCTGAATCACCCATCCTCTACGGAACCTCACACATCAGGTGTTTTTTAGAAACATGCTATCAGTTCTTTGAATCAAATTGTAATTTTAAAACAATTACTACGATTTGATTACAATTGCAATTATATAGTCTTTGTAAACAATTTAAATAAGATCTCTTACAACAAGCCTCTTATCGTTATATAATCATTCATCCTCCTTATTTAGGAGTTGAATCTGGAGCAGCCAGCCTCCACGGAACCTCGCACATCAAAAACCTCCTCATGAACCTACCATCCCTGGGCACAACCCGCGATGCCAGCAATGGCCAGGAGCATGACTGGGACAGAGAATCTGGAGACGCTTCACACGAGGAAGATTCAATCTTCCCAGATCCAACTGGCATGGTGGCCAACAGTTTTGTCCTGGGAAAAGGAAAGGCCGAGAACTTGGAATTTGATTGGGTTATTTCTAAATGGTCAGCTTGCTCACAGTCGTGTGGTGCATCTGGATATCAAGTAAGATTTAAACTCTTTAAACTTAAAAAAAACAGTCTGAAATTTTTTTTGTAGAATAGTGACTATCTATTTTATTGATGAACTATTTTGCTATTAATGATGAAAAAAAGATAATCGTAGTATCCCGACAATACACCAATTTTTCTACAGCTGAATGTTTTTCCTAAATAAAGATAAAGTGGGGGTGGTGGGGTTATAATAGAGATTAAAGTAATATGTAACTTTTTAAATCATATCTCGAAAATATGTCTTTTTAAATTAAAAAGAGTGCTATTTGAAAATCAGTTTAATTGGTGACGATATTGCAGCTTCTTATACAGACAGCATTCTAAATTTTTGTTCTTGATTTACTTCAATTTTCGTCTGTAATGAAAAGCTTTTCACATTTTTTTTTATATTTATATTATCGTTTATTATATATATAATAATATATATTTATATTATTTTTTTATATTTATATTATTTATATTCTCGTATAACAAAAAAAGTACATTGTTATACGAGGATATATCTTTTTTAGAAAAAGTATTTGGTAAACAAAATCCCAGCTCTCATATTAAAGTTGTTGGCTTTTTCATGTTTTCTATAAGCCCTGCCATTCTAGAATCATACTTTACTGAATTCATATCACAACATCAAAAAACATACTCATTTGCTCTCGATCATAATAAAGTACAAAGCTATTATCTTGTAAATGGATACTTAATATTTCGAAGAAAAAAAAAGTTTTATATATCTTTTTACAAACTAACAAAATATTTTTTTCTGATCAAAATTAAATTTATTATTAAATTTAAATAATTAAATTTTAAACGATTAAATTTTAATATTAAATAATTATCAAATGAATTAATTGTTATAATGTGCAATGTATATTTAACTTTAACTACATGGTTGCTATTGGAATTGTATAGCTAAGATGACACTAGCACAGTAGATCTTATTCACTTGTTAATTTGCATTTACATCGTTGCTATTTTTTGCAGGTAAGATCTGCTCAGTGTCTCGTGAGACTGAACAATGTCTCCAAACCAGTGGACAGCACTCTTTGTGAAGATGCTGGACTCTCAGTACCTTCAACATTGCAAAGCTGTGGCTATGAGGATTGCCCACACTGGGAAACGGCTCCATGGTCTCAGGTATAGTGTCCATTTTATTGTTGTGTAACATTTTAGTTCGGTGTTTTTATATACAATAATAAGAATTATGACGTGTATTTTGTGTATTTACCCTTAATGTTGCACAAATAAGGAAATATGTACGATAGTTTTTCTAAATGTTTTTCCTTTCTCTTTCTTCTTTCACCGTCCTTTATTTTTATCAAACGCCACTCAAAGGTGATCACTGATCTAGGTCACTGATCGAGGGTAATCACTGGAATGATGCACCAGAGACTGCTACGATAGATGGTAGTAACATCTATTGTAGAATAGTAAATCTACAACAGGTGGTAACTCGGGGGCATCATTCCAGTGATCACCCTTGATCATTCCAGTGGCGTAGTGCAGTCCAGTGCTTATAATAATTAATCAGAAGATAAAAAATTTGAAAAGGGCAAGACCGTACTTGTATGGTAATATGATATTGAACACCCATATTACATTCAAAGTCGTCTCATCGATTAATAATAACATTTTCAAAGTTTATATAGATATAATTCTACGATTAATACGTCATTTTCACGTACATTTTTAGAGTTTATATAGATATGATTCTACGATTAATAATATCATTTTCACACTCTTCAGAGTTTTTATAATGATTCTACGATTAATATGTCCTTTTCATATACATTTTCAGAGTTTATATAGACACGACTCTATGAATAATACGCAATTTCTTATCCAATCTAAGTGCACCTTTTTCAATCACTTTGTACATAAGATTGTTCTGGAATAATAATAATATTAAAAAGAACCCATTATATTACAGGATAATAATAAACAACATTAAATTAAAGAGAAATCTTTTTTTAAAAGTGTCTTTTTGCCAAGGAAGTTATCTAGTTTTGTAAGACTGTTGTACGAATTCTGTATGAATGCCCTATTGCAGTGCCTGGAGTCCCAGTGCTTCACGTGGCACACGTCGTACGAGAGGCGTGCCATCTTCTGCCGCTCCGCCAACGGGACGGACCTCCCCCTTTCCCACTGCGACGAGAAGACGCGACCGAGGCGGAAAAGAGAGTGCTACAACAGCAAGTGCAGGAGCGCCTGGAAGGTCGGAGAGTGGTCCGAGGTGAGAATCATCTACCAATTTACCCCTCCTTATGTTCTATAGCATTGTACTTGCATGTGTCCACAGCCACATTCGATTTGATATTCCAATGAAGTCATATCAGCAACTTAATGTCATAGATTAGTATTAGCTCATGTAGGGTGTCGTAGTGAAACACTAAATATGCCATGCTCTAGCGCAATCCAAGAGTCAATACCTCGTTTCTTGAGATTTTAAATATGTACCATTTAAAAATTACTCAAACCACCGTATTAGATTGTTCCATATGAGAAGAACTTTTAAATACAGAATATTTAAAAGCTTACAAATACAAATTGTGGGAACATATATAATCGAAATAGTTTGATACAATGAACATTTGCTATGGTTACTCAGACTACCGTATTAGATTGTTAAATATGAAAGGAACTTTTAAGTACTCAATTTTTAACGGGTCTCGAACACAAATGGTGTGAACATATTTAATCAAAATATGTCCCATCTACATCAATGCACGTTTGCCATGGATTGCAAAGCATTTTTATGCCAGTATCAAAGAACACAAATTACAGTCAATACGTTCAGTAAAGAAACTATTTTGACAACTTCTTGACTAACAAAGTGTTTATTCTAAAAAAACATGATTCCAAATATTCGAAATATTAATGCATTCAACAAAATTCTCAAATCGATTGAGATTTTGAAATATCTATTAATTTTCTAACTTATTTTGATTAATTTAATTTCAATAACCACAAATTTGCACTTAACTTATCCTAAGACGAAGGCAATCTTTGCCAAATGTGAATTATGTATTTTACCAGTGAATCACCTATTTACCCCCTTCCCCCCTCATCACACCTATTTTAAAAATTATTCAAAGTATATCCATAAACCAGAATTCCGAATACATCCAATTTCAAAAGGCATTTGTAAAAAAATGTATATTAGTGAGATTTGAGTATTAGTAGCATAACAGTCTCAGTAAGTGGGATGTTGATTGCATTTTTATAAGGCATTCTAGTTGAAAGATCTGGTTATTTGTGCAGCAATTTAAAATATAAAAACTTCCATTGTGATAGACATACTACACAGCGTTATACACAAAGTGTTCTCAGCGTTCAGGATTATTTTGGTAAAATTCGGAAACACCTTCTTTTGTGTCATTAACTCACCAATAGCACTAACAGTAGTTAAATATTAATGCCCTTTCTTAAGATTTATATATCTTCCAAGAAACTGAGATAAAAGATTAAGCATTATAAAAGACGCGCATGCTCATAGTTAAACACAATTTCCTAAAATATCATCTGCCTTCTGTATCACAAGGTATACACTGAAGTGACAAAAAAACTCATGGGATAGCAATAGCAAATAACAGTAGTTAAACATATAAATGCGCAGTGCTTTCTTAAGAGCTTTATTTCTTCCAAAAAATTTTGAGATAAAAGATTAAGCATTATAAAAGACTTAATACTCTAGAACTTGTAGTTAAACACAATCAGAATCCCTCAAAATATCCTCTGCCTTCTGTATCACAAGGTATATGTCATAAGCATAGTAAGTGTGAATTAATGTAGCAGCTCTCAGATTTATTAGATTCATCTGCTTCGTATAAGAGTTTTAGGGGAAAGAAAGTTAATTTTATGTTACTGTTGTAAATTGTGCCTACTCCAACGGAACATTAAATTATGAAATCTAGCCAACAATCATGGCGGATTCAAACTATAAATCATAACTTCTCATTTAAAGTAGATGAAAAACATTTTCAAAACTCTACTTGATTGTGGCTGTGACACACACAAATACACTTGCCATAACAAATAGTTTCCTGAACGTGCTTAACACTTAAATGATTAGAAAATATCATGCATTTCTGCATAACTATCAAAATATCTTATTAGCTTTAATATAGTTTATGAAATTTTAATTCAAATTTTTGTCAGATATTTAAACAAAAGATATCATTTATACTAAATTTATAATTCTATGACAATTATCAAACAACAATAAAATATATTACATCCTCCTTATTATTAATAACCAATAACTATCCTAAAATAACGTCTTTTTTTACTTTATCAGAGGATTAGTTTTAAAATTTGTAACTTTTCAACTAAATAATTTAATAAATAAAATTATTATTTTTATTTTATTTATTTTTTATTTTTTTAATTCTTTTTTTTTTTTTTTTTTTTTTTTTTTAATTAATTTTTATGCCCTTATTTGCCCATGTTCTTTTTTACTTTATTAAATGGTAACAGGTCTTAAAATTCGTAATTTCTTAACTAAATAATTTCATAAATTAAATTATTATTTCTTAATTCTTTTTTTTTTTAATATTGAATTAATTTTATGCCCATGTAAAAACAATTCAATAAATAGCATCAATGTTAAAGTTTATTAAATTATTTAACTTATATAAAAAATTAATTCACTTTTACAAACATAATAATATTAATTTTGTAAGAAGAAACTTTCTTAGCAAAGAAAAATTACATATTAAATTATATTAACTTTATTAGTTCAACGTTATATCTGCACAAAATTTTTACATTTTTGTAAAATAAATATTATAATATATATCTATATATATATATATATATATGTGTTCATATGTTATAGTCATAGTTATAAATTTATATCGTTCATTTGCAAAAAAATAAGTAATATTAATAAAAAAACTTTTAAAAAAATTTGTCAAAAACTTTCAGTTTTCAAGTTCAAAGAGAAACAGAACATAATACTAGAGTTATGTCCTTACTGAAAATGAAATATCATATAACGTAACTTATAGTTACTTGTAGTTATTAAAACATGTTACAATAACTACAAGTTGTATAATGTTATTATAACTTGTAGTTGACGATGAATGTAGTGATATTTTTTCTGTTAATAAACTAATACCAATCTGTCAAAGTGATATTTTTTTGCGAATGAACGATATATTTTTAATCTGTGATATTATTATAGATATTAGTGTGTGTAAAAAATTGTGCAACTCAATTGTTCATTTTATTTGAGCATTTTGCATGATTAGTCTGTTTTTATTTACATTGATTTCTGTTTTCCTAGTTATAGTTTTGAATTCCACTAGTTACTTGTATGTCCTTCCTGTTTGTTCTTGATTTGCCACACATCGCTAGATGCTACCAAAAACGCATGCTTAGATGTAAGCATGTCATTTAGACAGCATTAATTAATTAATAAATTATAAAATTAAGGTAGAAATGTAGGTTTTAAGGTTGCTCTTTGTTTTTGTTTTTGCATTGACGTAAAGCTGACATGCACTGGCATACACTGCTAAAAATTACACACTGCTATAAACTACTGCCAAACACTGCTAAACGACAATAACAACAAAAAATTAACATACTTTATTTAATGTAATAAAATTTTTGTGTACTGCATACCGATAAAGAAGGTGTCATATTAAACAGAAAAGATATGAACAATATTTAACTAAATTTACAGTTAATTTTTTTTTTTTTTTTTTTTATGAATTTGTAATTCACAAAGTATAAAATTATATTAACTTATTTTCCAAAATTATTGACAAAAAGTAAGGAAAAAATTAATTAATAAAAAATGATACTATTTAAAATATGTTTTTATGCCCGACTCGTGGACAATTAGGGCGGAGGTTCAATCCACTGGCGAATGTTTCTGTAGACACTGTCTCAAAAAACGAGGAGGCTTAGAGGCAATTGTGATGTTCAGCATCTTGCCTCGTTAGTTGGATTACCTGGTGGGCGTTTTCGGGTTTTATCCCATACGATAAGCAAATGGGGAGTAGTTCTTCCTAATAAAAGTCTTCCGGAAGGCACTGCCCTCCTTCTTCAGCATCACGGAGCCAAGTCAGGCTTCTACCTACGGGTGCTTCATCACAACAGAAGCTGTATCCCCCCTCCCTTTCCCTCCTTAATTAGACCAGATGGGTTCTTGTATTTGGTCTAGATATTGCTGTCTACCAAGTAGAATAAAGAAAAAAAAATCGTCTTCTATTTTTTTTATGCTCATATTAATTGTAGACATTGGTATACCAAAAAAGAAAAGATTGAATATCATTTTTTAATGTGAAGAGAAACAGATAAATGCAAAGATGTATCAATAAAGTATGCATCATGCTTTGCACATTTCCTTGTCGTCAAGTTCACTGTTTATAATAATGACACAAGAAAATATTCTCTTTGTTGTTTTATTTATTTATACTAAAATATCTAGCATTAGATCAAGTATTCATCGTTTCTAATAGTTTGTATAAGGACCATCGATGCTGTTCTATAGGTATTTAAAAAAAAAATTGTTTTTATTTCATTTAATTCTTTATTCATTGGTGCAATAACCCCATGGTGAGCCAAGGCCGTCTGCCTACTGGTAGATTTGGAGACAGGCGTTTCTTTTTACGAGGTAAGGTTGTCAGCCCTACGTCCAACGCTCTATAGTCATATTAGACCGGAACATACTACACTCATGGCACCTCCGGAACTCGAACCTGAAACCTATGACATCGACCGCCAGAGTGTTTCATGTGCCTTTCCATGAATATTACATGAGAAAATGCCTAGAAAGCAGCTATGTCAACTTTATTTCTATATTATAAGGAAAACTTCTTAATTCTTAATACGACTCTTGTACAGTTTAAATTTTAATTTGATTAATTTAATTATGAATTTTTGATCAAAAATATTCTTAATTCTATTGAATACAAAAAGATTTCATAATAAGTTATTTTTATAAAAAAAAAAATCATTATTTTTTTTTTCAAAAAATAATTTTGAAATGTTTATAAAATATTAAAATGGATAGCCTGCGATATCTTCTTAATTATGTCTTTGTTTCCGCTAACATTCTTAAATAGGCTAATTAACTAGAAATCAATACGTAATAACAAATGAAAAGAAAATAAATCTGATAAGTAGTTTCTTTCTCTGTATGAGAATTTTTTTTTCTTTAACAAAAAAAAAAAAAATAAATAAATAAATAAATAAATGTGCAGTTATATCAACGTACTACACATTAATACTAAGCTGTAATTGTAAAAAAATTTTTTATTTGTAAAAAAAAAAAAAAAAATCTTATTTTTGAATTGAAAGAAAAAAAAAACTAGATGAACTTAAAGATTAATTAGCTAATTATTGTTAAACTAATTACTTGTGTTTTTAAAGAGCTGCCGAAAATATTATCCAATTTATTTAAAAGTTACTGAAGTAATTTTTTATACCATACTTATGATTTGATTCTCATACAAAAGAACAAAAATTATCCAATAAGGATTTCAATGCTTCGATAAGAGAGCCAATTGAAAGAAAGAACCATGAGTTCGAAAAAAAAAAAATTCGAAATAAGGGCCTAATTAAAAAAGATAAAACAATGCAATTTTATAATACATAAAAACTCGTAACATTTTGAATATCTTATTATTTTCAGACAAATATATTAATGAATGAAATGGTAACTTTTTTTTTCTTTTGCACCGCAAAGAGTCCAATTTTTTTCAATGTTGAAATTGAAATTTCTTTCAAAATTGGCGCCATTCAAAAGTTAATGAATTGTTCCTTCAAAATCGCCCAGTATGGAAGTATATATACTACATACTGGTAAATGGTACTGCGTACCGGCGTAATGGCGTACTGGTACTGTGCAAATATACAAAATAATAAAAATAACTTGTTATTAAATGTTTCTCGTCGCAACATCATGATACATAAAATAAACAAACAATTAGCTATATATATTAATACATTATATATGCGATTGGGTCTGATGGCCGAGTGACTAGCACTGTGGAGCTTGGTGCCACAAGTTTCGGGTTCGAGTGCCGATGGTGTCATAGAAGCTTGCAGTGATTTGGAATCCACCTTAAACGGTAGGTCCCTGTCTATATAACTGTAGAGCGTTTGGCTTAGGGCTGACTATCCTACCCTGTAAAAAAGGAAACATGTCCTGTCTCGAAATCTGCCAATAGGCAGACGGCTTTGGCTCATCATGGGGCTGTTGCGCCAATAAAGAAGAATATGCAATTAAAATAGATATTTTTCAGCAGTTGATTGTCAAAAGCTCTTTTATTGTTAGCTTTTGACTATCAACTGCTCCTTAGCTTTTACTTACTGTTTTTACTATTCAGTAGCTTAAACCTGAGAAATAAATAATCTAATTTATGAATATATAGCAAATAAGTTTTGCAATCATTGAAAACTAATAAAAATTTTGTATATGATAAAAAACAAAGACAAAATTAAGAAAATTAGTGACCAATTTGTGATAAAATTATTAATAAATGCAGCGATAAAGAATTTTTGTATGAGAAAGTAACCAGAAGTTAGACTTGGTTGATACTGTTAGAAAGATAATTAATGTTTTTTGAAGTTGATAAATGTTAAATAAAATTCCATTAATGAGTTTCACAAATATCACAGCATGAAAGGAAGAAAAACGACCAACAACTGTTTATTGTCTGAAAAAATTCACGAAAGAATTTTACCCAAATAAAGGCTTTAAGGTGAGTTAAAAAGAATATTTTTTTTAAAATAACATTGTTCGAAAACGGAATGTGTGATTTGTAAAGTAATAACAAAAAATTAATGTGTATAATCATTAAGATGCGTGAATTTTAAAATGTATAATCATGTAAAATTCGCTTAAAAGAGAATCTTGCAAAACTTTTTTTTTTTTTTTTTTTTGACGTGTTAAAACAGTTATTTTTATTTCAAATTCACGTTACATAATAAGAAAGTTTTTACTTTAATATGGCAGAAAAATTAAATGAAATGGTTAATAAATTAATAAACGTTAACAATAATAGTTAATAAGTTAGTAAACGTACCCAGTTTTAAAAAGCACAATTTTTCGCAAGCGACTTTTCGACTTTCATTAAGATAAAAAATCTTTGAAGCTCGCGTTTAGAACAACGAACCCAATTCTTACGTACCATTTTTTAAAACACTTTTTGATTTCAGTTGGTATCTCCAAAAATTTAAAAAGTTTGAAATGCCTAAATGGGCTATCTTTCTAACTCGGATTCTCGCAGATTTTTTTTTGGTGTCCTTCGCAACTTCCAACTCACTGTGATTTCCGAGCTGACAGTTTTTAGTAGTGTAGATATATTAGGTGGGAGAAAAGAACTCCATTATTTTTACGCCAACTTCAAGATTTTATTTAATACATTTCGGATTACCAATTATGGTCAAATATGCACCGTTTTGTTCTATAATGTGTTGCCGTTTTAAAGGTAGCTTCATAATGTCTCTTTCATAGAAGTCTTGGTCTTTATTGGTGAAAATCTCTAGTAATCGATTTTCACAATCTTGATGTCAATGATCTCTGATTGATGATCTCTGACGATTGGTCAACTTCGATTACTTCTGAGATTTTATCGACATTTTCGATGACGGGCCTATCTGTGCGAGGTGCATCCTTAACATCAAAAATATGTGAATGGAATTGACGAAATCAAAATTTCACGTAATTGGCTGTTGCAGTATCAGGACCATAAACACCTTTCACAATTTCTGCCATCTGGCTTGCATTTTCGCCTTCATCAAAGAAAAACTGTAAAATGTACCGAATTTTCTCTTTGTTGACTTCCATTTTTAACACCCTGTAACTCACAACTGCATAAGCCAAACAAAAAACAGCAAAAGAATTTTTTAGTGCGAAATGTCACCTTTCTAATGAGCTTAAATCTGAAATTGTTTGATCGATCACTACAGCCGTCTACCGAAAAAAATAATGAATTTATTTTCCCCCAACCTGAATATATATTGTAGAACCTCAATCCATTGAAAAAAAGGATGAAAGTGGATCAACAAATTTCACTAATTACTTGTTCAGATCTTATAGAGTGCATATCGAATTATAGTTGCATACAGTAAGAAAAAAAATGTTGAAATTTTTTTATTTAGAAAGCTATATAAAAGTAAATTCATCATCATCAACATCAGTGGTTCAACAACCCCGTGGTTGACGAAGGCAGTCTGTCTGATGGCAGATTTCTAGACGGTAGATGATTCTTTTTACTGGGTAGGGTTGTCAGCCCTACGACCAATAAAAGTAAATTAAATCTTAAATTCTAAGGTTGTGGTGTATAAGTAGGGCAACCAGATTGTAACTGGGTGTGGTTGAGTTGAGATACTTGAGGCACAGGTTGGAGAACTCACAGCTTTATTTGCATACGCACAAACACCCCACACTTACAATTACAGATATACAATATTTAACACATTTAAAGACAGTTAATTCTAGATTCATGGAAGGTTTCCACTTCTAAAGCGAAATCCCGATACTCAGCTACGCGCAGGATGCGCGAAAAATTTCCTCTCCTAGTGAGAGTCCGTAGGCCAACTAATACACAGCTTTGCGATAAATATATTTCTTCTCGGAATGAGAAACTATAAACTAAAAGTTTCTCAACAATGCGAAAACGCAAATTGCGCTGTATTTCCTCTCGGATGAGAGTCTCGAGGCCTACTGACCATTTTCCACACACACGCACAGTAAGCGTTCTTGCCAGAGCATAGGAGGAAGCACGGTTAGAATAATACCACATCCATCCATTCATTTAATTAAAATGTGGGAAATTAGGTTTGAACTTGTTCGGTTTATTTTTAAAATCAAACAAGTTTTTAGCACTTAAAACACACACACGTACATATATATATATATATATATATTCATTCAATACTTTTATTAGAACAAAATAACAACGACTTTTTCTTATATCAAGGTCTTCAAATTTTCGAACTTACGTTATTTACGTGATAAAAACAAAACTACATTTACTTCAAAAGTTTACAAATTTGCAGTGGAATAATTTTAAAGAACTTTTCATCTTAATATGCATCTCACCTTTTCCTTAACTTCAAAACTAAAATGTATAAATAATCGCCTAATTAATGCGCTGTGTGTGTTGCCAGGAAAAGAGAGAACTTTCTAATTGAGAGCGAAGTTATCGTCTGCTTGTAAGTAATCGCTCCACAATATGCAAATTGTGTGCTATCAGAATGTGCACCTTGCAAAATCCCAGGGTCTTAAAATTCGATACTACAAAGCTTTTAGATTTAACCACAACATGTCTTGAATTTTGTTACAAATTATAATTAAGATTTCTTCTGGAAATTTTCTAGTTCTCTTGGAAATTCTTTTGACGCCTCTGTTTATAAGAAATTTGTTATTCTTAAAAGATTTTGTTATAATTAAATTCATACTTAATTAATACCATTGCCAATTTGCTTTTTTGAAATTAATTCTACTAATATAACAGGCAAGTGTATAAATTTCTATTACAAATTGTAGTTTATGCTTTTTTACATTTTTTTCATAACTTAAAAATTCTAAAGTAATCATAGTAGCCTGATTGCTGAGTGACTAGAGCTCTGGCACCAAGTGCCATAGGTTTCGGGTTCAAGTTCGAGTCCCGGTGGTGTCATGGATGTATGTAGTGGTTTGGAATCCACTTTAAACTGTAGGTCCCGGTTTATCATCACTACTACTACACAACACTGCATCACTGTGCCTGGAGCTGAGTTGCCCCTTTACAGTTTGGGAATGATGTGAGTAAGAAGAAGTCTGATTGGGCTCTGTAACGCTCTACTGTCATATGAGACCGGAACCTGCAGCTTAAAGTGGATTCCGAACCACTACAAACATCCATGGCACCGCCGTGTCTCGAACCCGAAACTTGTGGCATCCAATGCCAGAGTGCTTGTCACTCGACCATCAGGCCCAACTGCATATCTTTATATATATAATTATTTTGTACATGTGTTTATCTCCGAAAAAAACTTTGAATCAAAAGTTTAACTTTTGAAGACTCGAATCCGAAACCTGTGGCACAGAGCGCTAGCCACTCGGCCATCAGGCCCCACGTCGACTATGACTGTAGAGCGTTGGACGTAGGGCTGACTACCCTACCCCGTAAAAAGTAAGCAGAATCTGCCAGTTAGCAGAAGGCATTGGCGCACCATGGGACTGTCACGCCTATGATGATGATGAAAGTAATCATGATTTTTATTTTAAGAATCATTCGACAATTTTGTAATCAAAAAATAAAATACAACAAAAATTAAATACATACACTGAATAATTTATTTCGGCCAAATTTTATGTAATTATAATTTATAATGCAAATTTTATACAATATTTTACCCCCTCCACCTACATTCAGTTTTCTTATATATATATATATATATACACTATGTGGAAGAAAGTGACGGGACACGACACTATAACGACATAAACCCATATTTATTAAAATTGATAGGAGGTAGGGCCTCTTTTGGCTGCGATCACAGCTGAAACCCTTCTGGGCATGCTTTCCACTAAATTAGTCATAATGGCAAGAGGAATTTCCTTCCAAATGTTTAACAGAAAGTTCCATAGTTCAGGCTTGCTTTTGGGGAGTGGGGTGCAGACCCTCAACCGACGGTCCAATTCGTCCCAGAAATGTTCAATTGGGTTAAGATCAAGGCTCTGCGCCGGCCACTCCATGCGTTTAACGTTGTTGTTCACATACCAATCAAGAGTCCTCTTTGCAACATGGCATGTTGCGTTGTCGTCTTGATACCAGCAATCATCCATACCGTACGTTGCCCACAAGGTAGGAAGGACTGATTGTCGAGAATATCACAGTATCTATCGGCATTCATCGCACCATCAACCTTCACCAGTGGGCCAGCCCCATACCAGGAGAAACAGGCCCATACCATCAATCCTCCTCCACCAAACTTTACAGTTGGGACGACACACTCGGGCAAAAGGCGTTCTTCTGGTAAACGCCATACCCAAACACGTCCATCAGAACGGAAAAGGGTAAATCGTGACTCGTCACTCCAAAGAACGCGTTTCCAGTCATCCAAGAGTCCAAGTACGGTGGTCCTTGGCCCATCGAAGGCGCGCTTTCTTGTTGGTTTTTGTAATCAAAGGCTTATGGGCCGCTGAACGTCCAGTGTAACCTAACTTATGGGCCTCCATACGACGAGTCTTGGTCGAAACGGCCACGCCTGTGGCTTGTCTAAACTCATTAGCGATGTTATCCATGTATGTTTGACGGTTACTTCGAATCTACCTGCCGAGCATCCGCCGGTCCCTGCTGGTGAGAACTGTAGGTCGTCCACTTCGGGGTTTGTTCTGACAGTGACCCCCAGTCTTGTAACGACACACAACACGTGCTACAGTTGATTTTATGCAGTTACGGAGACGGGATATCTCCCTAATTGTCACCTTGGCAAGATGCAATCCAACCAACACACCTTTCTAGAATTCAGACAACTCTTCCCGTGGTGGCATCTTGACAAAAAACAACTCTAGTCGACTCCACAGAGTATTTATAGGATATGGCTGACACGTGATACCTATTATTGCGCATGTATCAGTTGTATTGTCGACTTTTCTACTTTTCGAGGAGTGTCCCGTCACTTTCTTCCAGATAGTGTATATATATATATATTTTATCAAAAAGCTTACAAAAACGAGATATTACATTTCATTTCATATTTAAAAAATCTTTCATTTAAGAATAAATAATTTTTTCACTCTTTCCAAAATAACTTTGACCTCGGGCAAAGAATATAGGATGTTAGTGCCAATGAAGCTTGAAGATATACTAAACCTGCCATGTAATAATTGATAATTAAAAATTTCAATAAAGGTAATTGCAAAAAATAAACACTTAGAGTTAGGTATTAATAATAAAAATAAAGAAATCTGAAGAAAAATTAAAAAATGTAAGAATGATAACATTCTCATTAATAATTGATTGCGATAGTCAATTAAAAGAATTAAATTAAAACTGCAAGCAATTAGGAACTCATTGCACATATACAGGGTGATTATAATTAAAGACCCACTTTCAAAATCCTGTAAAAAAAAAAAAAAAAAGAATCACTCGTCACAATGAGTTCAAATGTGAACAGAAGATACTTGAAGAAGGGAGAAACGGTACGACATCAAAAAAAGTTCCAAAGTGTATTAATAGATGGTGCTGTATGCCGCATAAAGAAAGTGAATTCGGTTGCCAGTGTTATTTTGAATCGAAATTACAACCTTATTTGGCATGAGTTGCACATTAAATCAACTGTAGTATTAAATGTGCTTGATTGTTTTGGTTTTTTGACGGAAAAATGACTTCCAAGTCATTCAACAGTTGTGACAGTGTTAGTGGAAAGCCCTTCCACCATTACAAGGTTATATACCAAATTGGATGGGAAAAATTGGTGGAACTTTTTTTTGATGCCATACCGCTCAAGTATCTTCATTTCAAATTTGAACTCATTGTGACGGGTGGTTCTTTTTTACAGCATTTTGAAAGTGGGACTTTAATTATAATCACCCTGTATTATAGTAACTAGTTAAAATAAATGTAACCAAAAAAATTAAAAGTTATTAATTTCTAACCAAAAACTTAGAAATTTTAAATTTCAATCCAACGAAATAATATCGATTTTGAATTCTTATTTTACTATTGTGAGGCGTTCGCATGTAGGTCTCGCTACTGTTGATGAACAAGGTCATTTTTCCAAATTTGTTCCAGAAATAATTTTTGACAATGTTTGAAATTTTTCAACAAAAAATAAAATATCGTAAGAGTCAAAATTTTCTTTATGCATGTGTTTACAGTTTTAAAACATTATTTTCTTAATGAAATTTAAATATTAATTGTTAATGGTTTGATAATGTTAATTTTCACACCGAAAATATTATAACTAAATTATGTTTGGCCATAAATTTCGTAAATCAATCGTTCATGTGACTTAATTATAGAAAGATTCTTGAAAAAGTTGTTATATTTTCTCTTTGTTTTCTTGACCAGAAAAATTCTTCAAGAAATATTATTCTAGAAACAAGAGGCTGTCTAGACTTCAAAAGTTTAATGCGTTTGTGATGTTAAATGTGTCACTAGCTTTCTATGCTCTTCTACCAACATTTACAACGTTTCATGTTGTCTATTATGTGTCTACAAATTTCACAAAACATTTTTCAGTTTCTCCGAGAACATTGGAGCTTCAATACGTCTTATTAAAATCAACATCATTAATACGTCTTTTTAGAATCAGCATCATTAATACGTCTTTTTAGAATCAGCATCATTAATACGTCTTTTTAAAAACATCATTAATACGTCTTTTTAGAATCAGCATCATTAATACGTCTTTTTAAAATCAATATCATCAATACGCCTTTTTAAAATCAGCCTCATCAATACGTCTTTTGAGAATCAACATCATTAATACATCTTTTCATTAATGCATCTTTTTAAAATCAACATCATTAATACGTCTTTTTAAAATCAACATCACAAATGAATACATTTAATTCTGGATATCAAAATAGTTATTGCATGAGCTAAATTGTTCCTGTTCGAGATTTTCTTGCTATAACTAATGCAATAAATAGGTAAAAAGCATACTGGTTCAAAAAGATTAAAAGTTTCTGAATAAGATAAAAGGCATAATAATTCAAATGGTAAAACGTTTGAAAGCTAAACAGTTTTATTGGCTTCGAGCAATCACTGTTCTACATTAAAGGAAATTAAAACATATTCTGGACCTGATGGCCAAGTGACTAGCGCTCGGTGCCATTGATGTTTGTAGTGGTTCGGAATCCACTTTAAGCTGTATGTCCCGTTCTAATATGACTGTTGAGCGTTGGACTGACAACCCGACAATCCTATAACTCCGTAAAAAGTCAGTGTCACGGAGCCAAGTCAGACTTCTTCTTACGACTGCTCCATCACAACAAAAGTTGCCCCTCTCCTCCTTTTTCCACCTTCCATGAGACCACATGGGTTAATGGACTTTGTCTAGATGTTGCTGTCTACCAAGTGGGATAAGAAACAACAACAAAACATATTGTTACATTAAAAAAAAATTATCACAAACATAGACACTGCTACTTCCAAATAAATATGTAATTAATGAATAGTTGATAATTCTACATTCTTTTCAAATCAAGTAAAACCTGTTGTCACTCTGTAAATTGAACTTCGAGTGGTGTAAAGGTCCATTGATCTGCAGATTAATTTACAATTTGTTCATCAAAACGAATGGATATGCTGATATAAATGTTCTTTTCACTCCAAAAGTTACACAAATGGCTGGCTTTGATTTTCCTTTCCCCCCAATGATTGACTGTGACTTTCTGTCATCTCCTACAGTGGTAAGACACTTACGTAAGTAGAAAGGAATTATTATTAATTCCAATCGCTGCTTCCAACCCATTGCATTTCTGGTAAATATCAAGATATCATTCGAACAAATTGGCCATTTTATACTGGAATGGTCGAATATTTTCGCCAGTATTAATTACTTAAACATACAATTCAAATTTTGGAACTATTAATTCACTTTTAATACGGCAGTTTTCTTGAGATTTTTCATTGTACAGGAAAATTAATGTAAGATAATTTTTTTCCTAGTAATTCTACTAAGCGTTTTTGTATTGAAGGATAGATTTCTAGCTTAATTTAGTGTTCTACTAATGTCTACTGTGGATTCGTCCAATTCAATCTTTATTTTGCTGAACAAAATAAAAAATAAATCATCGCAAATAGATTCAATATAGATAAAATTAGCATAGATAATTTTTTAATCGTAAACTAATAAATCATATTAGATTTAACATTTAGCTTTAGGCGTTCAATTTGAGAGAGTTTTTTTTATTTTTATCCTCTTGCAAGTAAATCTGAAAGTCATTTGTAGCAAAACTCTTTTACAACAAACACTAAAAGTTGCTTAATGTAATTTTTCAACTCCATAATCAAAAGCATTTACGTTAAAATAATCCATCAAGAAAAATGATTATAAGTTTCTAAATAAGATAAAAGTCATAATAATCCAAATGATAAAGGCTTGAAAGCTTAACAGTTGCATAAGTTTCGAGCAATCACTGTTCTACATTAAAGGACATAGATACATTAAAACATATTCATGGCCTGATGACTAACGTTCTGGCTGACTATTCTTCTAACTATTCCAATTGCTGCTGCTTTTGCGCTTCAAAGCTTCTGCATCTGTATTTCTGTGTGACCGCTTTACGCAAACACTCATTGCTGCATAGTATGGCATAGTTGAAAAACAACACATGCATCGCTTTTTAAGCCAACCTGATAAAAAGGGGAAAAGTCGGGGTTGTAAATGATGATGGGGGTTTTGCAAAATGATGGCGGACTTTTAGCATCCAGCGTTGTGTGACTGCAATGGTGTGTTGTTTCTTTGTCTGAAAAGCCTGCTGTCTTCTGCCCAGTGCACGGCCACCTGCAGTCGCCAGGGCTTCCAAAGCCGAATTCTACAGTGTGTCTGGCACGGGAGCACGCGGCCCGCCGGCAATGCCTGCCGTGACCAACAGCGGCCCATAGTGATGCGGCCCTGCAAGGGACCGCCCTGCCAGTCGAGTGAGTAAGTGCTTGATTTAGTAGTTTAGATCTTAAACACCTCTCCTTAAACTAGACTTTAAAAAAAGTCCTCAAGAAAAATACTCGCATTTTGACTCATCATAACTGACTGAAATTTTAACAGATCAAAAATATCGTAATACCATAATTTTCTGCCTACCGTCCGTAGTGCCATATAACCGCAAGTCCGAAAAAATATAAGATCTCGTATAACCAGCAGTAGACTTGCACCTGCTCTTTAACGTACCGTATACCAATTAAGTTCTGTTTTTATATCCATACCAGTTTTAAAGAGCGTTCGGAAAAAAATGTTATAAATTTGAGCTAGCAAAAAGATAGATATTGGATGAAGATAGACACTGAAGAGCTACGGAAACATTTTTCTGACGATATATAATCTCTATAATTGCTAGAGTGATGAAAATCTTTATCCATAATATAGGTAGTTATTAATTTGGCCTTCTATAAAGCAATTTTAATTCAGTCTATAATTTCATTCCGAGACTTTCTCATCCACTAGCCACACACTAATTAAGGATGAACATCGCCTTTTGTTAAAGCAATAACAAAAATCGTGAACAGCATAATAATTGTGATTTGTATTTCAATTAAAGTAAAGAACATTTGCTGCAAAGATAACCGTCTATAGGAATTTTAAAGCTATAATTTTTATTGAAAAGCGGATGATCAATACCTCTTATCAAGTTTAGAGGCATCATGAACTTAATGTAAATGATACTGTATTATAACAATGGAAAAAAAATTCACATTTTAAGCTTAAGACAATAATAAAAATATCATAGCATCATCCCTGAGTTGTCCATTTACTTTTTGTAATTTTATAATATTTTAATGATAGCAATCGGAAACACCCATACAAAATTTTAATTTTTTTTTTTTAAATCTAAGAATTAACCTCTATCCACCCTTTACCAATGTCTACAGCTGGATTCATACCGAGGACTGCAATCTCAATACTTCAGGTAGATTTCTACAGGATACTACAATCTCAATGCGTATAACGCCAGGCAACCGAACACCTATTTTTATCCCTAATCGCTCTCAACTTAATTATATTTATTTTTTCGACGGCATGATTCTGCAGAACATTGGAAAGATGATTCTTCAACTAATTTGTTTTGCGATGGTCAGAAAATGTAGCTTTTGGTAAGAACCTTACCACTGAAAACCCCGGTTATTTCACTGTAAGATTTCAAGAGCTTATTTATTATTTTTTCCCTCCGACACGGTGTACAACAAAACTTAAAGCTGGATTCACACCAAACACTAAAGTCACACATCGCAGAACGTCAGCCAATCAGAAGCTTAATCTCTTGCCCTTTCAGACTTCTGAATGGCTGACGTTCTGCTACATGCAATCTCAGTATCTGATGGTAAATTAGCATAGACCAATCAACCTATTTTCCAGTCCAATTTTCTGCACTACAGCAATTTCAAGATGCAAAACTTTTGTGATATATTGGAAAAATGCTTCTTTAACAATCAACTTGAATAAGATTCGTAAAGTAAACCGGAAAGTTTGATACTTTTCTTCGATGCGAGCCACACTAAGATCAAATTTTCCAGCTGTCACACTATAAAACAAATTTGAATTTCTAATTGGTTAAAGAGACAACTTTACAGTGTTAGACAGAAATTTTCCGTCCTGAAATTGAATGTATCATGCAGGCAATCGGACTGAAGAAAAAGCTTCCAGTTGTCTGGAGCCCTTAGTCTTCAGTGTGAAGATTCACATAGAAGACTAAGAGATTTAGACAACCTGGCTAAGTAGGTAACCAGATAATACTGCAAACCACGAAAGGTGGTCTTATCTGCAGTTACTGCAATCTTAGTATCTGGTGATAAATTAGCTTAGACCAATCAACCTATTTTCTAGTCTACTTTTCTGTACTACGTTTTCAATTTCAAGATGCAACACTTCTGTGATACATTGGAAAAGTGCTTCAGTAATAACCAATTTAAATAAGATTCGTAAAGTAAGCCGGAAAGTTTAGTACTTTTTGTCGATAGGAATCACACCAAGATCAAATTTTCCGGCTGTCACACTATAAAACAAATTTTTTGCACTAAGCTTTCTATTTCAAGATGCAAAACTTCTGTGATGCATTAGAAAAGTGCTTCTTTTACAACCATCTTAAATAAGATTCGTAAAATAAGCCGGAAAGTTTAGTACTTCTTGTCGAATGCGGACATACCAAGATCAAATTTTTTGGCTGTCACATTATAAAACAAAACTGGATTTCTTATTAGTTAAAGAGACAACTTTCCAAGACAGAAGTTTACCGTCCTGAAATTGAAGTTGAATATATCAATATCATACAGGCAATCGGACTGAAGGAAAAGCTTCCAGTTGTCTGGAGCTCTTGGTCTTCGGTGTGAATCTGGCTAAGTAGGTAACCGGATAATATTGCAAACCACGAAAGGTGGTCTTATTGAGAATGTTGAATTTCATTTGAAGTTGAATGTTATCATACAGGCAATCTCACTGAAGAAAAGGCTTCCAGTTGTCTGGAGCTCTTAGTCTTCGGTGTGAATCTGGTTAAGTGGGTAACCCGATAATACTCCAAACCACGAAAGGTGGTCTTGTTGAGAATGTTGACTTTCATACTTTTTATTTGCTTATGTTTCTTTCAGACGGCAACTGCACTGACCGCTCCAGTTACTGCAGCTTAGCAAAAACCTTACACTTGTGCCGCCTCAGTCGCTACCACCTCCAATGTTGTGAATCGTGCAGGACTCGGGAAAGTAAAGGTTAGACTTTCAATGGAAAGCGGCAAAAATGGACACACCAAATACATGTGACTGATGGAAAAAAATATATATAAATATATATACATACATATATACCATTTGTGTATAAAAATTCTTGATGGATCCGAAGGATTTGGTCACCTTACTTAATAAGGGGAGAAATACGATTTTGAACTGTTTCAATGAACAATTTTCATCAAGAAATATTGACGTTGAGCAAGGGTTGCCACCAATTTTTGTACGTCAAATAGAAAATAATGGCACGGTGGATGCGTTGGGGATATATGATTCATCCAAGAATAATTGGTGTTTTTTTACAAATAAAAAAATTGTTCCAACCAAGAAAAAGTCATTTTTATAATTAAAAAATATATTCGTAGATTTTATGAGAATCACTCTATGATAAATTCTATTGTAACTATTAAAAATAAATTTAAAAAAAAAACTATATAAATTTATAAGACAAACTTGATGTATAAAGTCTAAATTATAATGATAAATTTACTAACAAAACTTAAGTAATTATATCAAATCGCCATGTTCATAAAAATACTAAAGCCTTTTAAATTCTTGAAAATATTTAATTAATTTCTTTAACCGAAAGTTAAGTACATGTCCTTTTTCATTTATATGTTCAAAGAGAAATAAATGGAATTAATTATTGGTATTGGTACATCTTAAATAAGGTTCATTACAATCAATTTTAAAAGTCATTTTTAAAAAGAAACTTTTGCTAGTAAAAAAAAGAAAGAAAAGAAAATCTCCTCAAGAGAAGATGCTATAAGAAAAAAGGCTTTTGTTACTTTTAAACTACGTGTCTAATGCTTCCGAATTCATATGTAGATGGTGGCAACCCTAGTTCGATCTTAAATTCTGCAAATTTCTTCAGTTTCCTTACTGAACCAGTTAATAGTCTAATTGCTAATATCAGTGTAAATGTCTTTGGTATTATAATTGCAAGTGTTATCGTTACAACACAATTTTCACCAAAGAGGCTCACAATTTATTGTTTAGCTGTCCTCTCTCCTTTGGACAATAATTTAATTTGTAGTCAACATGAAATACTATTCAATTTTAATTTCCATTGCATAAACAGTTTCTGTGACTGCTATAGGTTGCATATCAAAGTATCGAAGCGTTAAAAATAATTATTCAATAAAATATGCAATTCCAAATACCCCTAATATTAGGCATTTTTGAATAATATCGTTACTTTTGATAAGTTGAACTATCAATTCAACTTGATTTCTTTTTTTGATTACAAGAATAAAAATGTACAATTAAAAGTAATTCTAAAACGAATACTCAATATAAACTAATAATTACATATAAAGGGGAAAGTTAATTACAACTGTAAGCTTGTTTCGAAGATTGTTAATAGAACCAAAATGAAGAAATAGATAAAATGAATTATTTTTAAATCTTAAACAATATTCATTAAAGCAAAATTTAAAAAAAATCATTTTTATGAACAAACTTTTGTTAAACTGCCGATTTCTTTTAATTTTTTTACTTGTCAATTAATAATCTAATTGCTAATATCACTGTTTAATGTTGTCTGTGGTATTTTAATGGCAAATGTTACTAATTTTTACCAAATAAGCTCATAATTCATTATTTATCTGTGCTATTTTGTTTGGACAATTTAAATTGCTTTTTAATACTTTCATTATTACTTCTTAAATTTTTGTCATAGCTGGAAATTTCTTAGCAAGAAGTTCAATTATTTGTTATACGACTAGAGTACTGATGGACACCCAAAATTGCCAGATTTAATGTATGAAGAATCAGTAGGGGTGAAAAATTAACTTAATTAATACATAAATTTAAGTAAAAAAGAAATGCTCCCTGAATATTTGGATTTATTTTAAATACTTTCATAAAACTTTGTCCAGTACAAATGACAACTATGATATAGAAATAATTAAATTTGATTTAATCTTTCAAATCTTGATATTTAATCTGTTTTAATCAAAAATTGTTTTAGTTATTAATTTTTCAGTTTTAAAGTTTTTGATTATGATTAAACGAATAGAGATGGCATTATTGTAAAATTTTTAAATTTAAATACATGAATGAATAAAAAAATATGAGAAAGAGCAACCTACAGCAGTCAGAAACATAAGCTAATTATCACAAATAGAGCTTGAAAAGCCTTTAAAAATAAGTAGAGATCAGTCCCTTTCCAAAAGTTAAAACTTTCCAAGCTCTACTTGTAGACTGATGTTAAATGTCAACAAGCTGTTTGTGAAATTTTTTTTTCAAATGAGCTTATAGTTAATGACATACCTCACCACATGTATCTGAAACATACTATTTAGCATTCCATATATTACTTTCCAATACGAGAGTGTTTCATAAAATGTGTACGAGTTGTATAAACATTCCATTAGTAATTGTGACTTCTTTCATATTTAAACTCTTCTCATATAAAAAAAAAAAAGAAACCATGTAATTGAGAACACTAGAGGAAAAGGAAACATAATTAAAATTGCTTTCATTAAACCTATCTGCTGCAGGTTTAGACTTTCTAATTTGCAAACAAAGCTATACAGTAAAATATTGGAATTAAATTACAAAATAATGCAGACAATCACAAAAGTATGCAACAATTCTGACATTTTTTTTTTATTATTATTAAAAATCATTTGCACAAGTATTACTTTAGATTAATATTGTACAAAAAGTAATAAGATTATACATACCATAATTTCCTACCCATAATTTGCGGATGATACATTAAAAAACACTAGATTTTTTTTTTTTTTTTGACGATTATGCTCCATTGTATACATTGATAAAAATTATTTTCTAAAAATCTATTTGAATGTACTTTTCAAAGGCAACAGCAAAACTAAATACTAAAACAGCAAACTAAACAGTGTGAGAAAAATGATTAAAGATTTGTTAAAAAAAAAAAGGAACATATGGAACTGCAGATAATGAAAGGATTTCAAAATAAGACATGTGCGTAAGTGCTAGTAGATAAAAAGGGGGAGGAGGGTTGAATAACAAAAAAGTTTAAAAAATCCTTTATGGAAGGTTACTTGTTTTATTTCCATGAAAAATTATTGTAAACATTTTTTTTTATCATGATTCTTTCACATATTTCTAATTCGTCATAAGTTAATTTTTTATATTATTTTGATATTGGAAAAGCTTTTAAAGATTGAAAATTGATATGCTAATTTAGGATCTCAATCACATGAAGAAAAACGGAGTGCAAAATTATTGATTACTAGCATATATGACACAGCGTTGCAGGGTTAGGGAAAATAAAACATTTTTAGTTTGGGTAAATTTTATTAAGAGAAAATATCTGTACAGAATAAAAGGTTTGAGGACTTAAATAAGCAAGCATTATCCAAGATTTCACAATATTTTTTTAGAATATAATAACATTAGATAATTTACAGCATTAGTTTTCAATTTATTTCCCAAATTATTATTTTTATTTATTTATTTTATATTAAAATATGTTTCAATTAACACCAGTGCTATCTGGTCATGGGAAAATCTGATGATTAAAAAAATTGTTTTTATTTAATTAAAAAATAATAATTAAAATAGAAATATTTTCATAATTTTTGCAATGAAATAATAAATTGAGTGGGGAAAAACTGAATAAGTGTTACAGTTTCTAAGTTATGCTAAAACATATACTCAAACATCCGTTTTGTTTTGCATATATATATATTTATTAAACGTCAAAAGACGTAAAAGGACGAGGCACAATTTTTCGTTGATTAAAAGAAGGAAATTATGGCAAATTTTTTTTAAAACTCTATAACAAATTAGCAAAATTTGGTTTTATTTTTTAATGGGGGAAATGTGATAGTCAATGTTGGAACATATCAAAAATCTAAACTGGCAACTAAACCTGTGGTCTGATAAGATATGTCTTATAGAAATTTGGTTAAGTCTGTCATATCATGGCTTAAAGAAAAAAAATAAAATAAAAAGATGTTCGTATGAGATGAAAATATTCTAGTACTAATACCATTAGTGCTAGTATTATTTCTACATTAAAATTATACAATTAATGATTTTTTGTCCCCTTGGCAGTGTATAGAACATGCTGAATAGTTTATTAAAAATCTTCCAATTCTTGTTCTAAAAAATTCAAAATTAAACTCAGACATTTTCCCCAGCTATTAGAAGTAATTTAAGCTATTTATAGATTTAATACTTTCGTTTTAAATTAATATTTTTCTCATATGCAGTTATAAATTATGAAATAAGATAATGTTTTAATTAAATACATGAAAGAACAGTTAAACAAATGAAGTATAAAAAAAGTTGTATTGATAGCCTGTTTTAAATATTATTAAACAAAAACCTGTTTAACTTTTAAAAAGCGACAAGCTCATTCATATTGGCAATTAGAAAACCAAAATTTAACTTCCACTTAATATTAGATTTTTATCCAGATCTAAAGAAATTGGTAAAATTTGCACACTGCCTTAAAACAAAATCTTAATTATTCTATTTTTGAAATAGGCTTTGAAACAGAATACAAAAATCAATAGATTAAAAACGTTATTTTGTTTCTATTTAGTAAATTTCGTTAAATGTAATATTTCATGCTTAAAAATTGGCCAGTGAAATGAAGCAGCATTTAAACATGCCTCTGATTATTTTTCACATTGTTTTGAAAACAAATGGATTAATAAAATTGCATAAATTTTTATACCATATCTCAATGAATCCATATTATAAAGCCGAATTAACTTGTAAATCTTAACTCACCATTGTGAATAAAAATGTTTTAAACTTCAATTGCTCTGCATAATTATAAAAAGTTCATTATCAAATTTAAATACTAACACTGAAAACTAATATTGTTTATTATCACAAATGAAAGTAAATTATGTGTCTTGATAATGTGTTGAAATATTTTTTTCCTGCAAAAAATATGGTGTTTATAACTGTTTCTTTAGTTGTAAGTAGTCATTATTGTGATGTGTGCTTTGTATTAAGATCAAATAAAAGTTTCTTGATGTGTTCTCTCATCAATAAAACCCTTATAAACATAATTTACAAAGTTTATTTACTTCTAATTTTTTTTTATCCTTTCAAATATTTATCATTCATTGGAAATCAGGATAAATTATAGTTATGCTGTTTGTTAAGTCAATCAACATATGTGCAAATAAATTATTTTTCTTATTTTAAATATGTTTTAAACATTACAAAGTTTCAAAGCATTGATTTGAAAACTGGGAAAACTTTTGCTCTACTTTTAAGAGTGATGATTTACATACAGTTTAAAATGAAAGAAAAAAAAAAAACATTTTTAAGATATTTTACATATTTAATTATAATCAAAAGTACTATAGCAGCATTAAATTTTCATCATTCTACAGGTGATTGAGGTTAAGAAATGTTTTTAAAATTTTACTGATTACAAAAAACATAAATAAGGACAAAAAAAATTATTACAGTTCATCAATCTGTCTGCACTCTTAAAATTTATTACTTCCACAAATTAATATGAATTTTAATGAAATACTTAGAAATTATGAATCTACTGGCAACATGATTAGTCTTGAAAAACAACAACCATTCACTAATATTTCCACCATTTAAATATTGATGTTATATGCTCAATGAATTTGTTAAAATTGCAAACACAACCAACTCAACTGTATTTAAATTTTTATGTGGATACTTATACTTCTCATGTGACAATGAAAAGACAATAAAAAGATTGAAGTTTGATATTTAAATTACTCCTAATACATAATAGTTAATTTCCCCATGAATTATTAACATCAGCTTTTAATGAGTGACAGATATGTTGCTTTAATATTTCTTATAAACAAATATCAAAATAAAACCTACAATTTACAGGATTTTTATGACGCATGAGAAATTAATGTATTGATGCCAAATTTTAAAATATATAGTGAAAATTAAGTCATATTCTCACAATTTGTATTTTATGTCAAATATTTAATAATTCTAATGAATATTCTGTCATTTAAGTAAAAATAAAACAGACCATATTGAAACATTTATTTTCAACAGTAAAAATGGATTACAAAATATATAGTTGTGGAATTTTATAACAATTTTGTCAATTGACACTTTTTTTTATTGCATAAACCAAAAATCACAAATTTCAACAAAATAAAAGAAAGCTTGTAAGCATATCTCAATATAATTAAAACAAAAAAAATGTCTGCACATTTTATAACAAACATACTTAAATTCTTTAAGCTTATTTTACTTAATTTAATAACAAATTACAAAATGTTGACCAGTTTTATTTCATTTAATAAAATATTTTATTGTGTTCAAGACTAGATACAATTAAAGCTTACCTGTAAGGAGTTTTTTGTCGAATGACTTCATTCAAATGTTTCTATCACAACAAAAGAGAAATTATTCAGTCAAAAACTAAAAGTTATGATAACATGGCAACTTCAGCAAGATATATTTGTTTGACACTTTTAATGATACATTATTTTTCAATGTGCTAAAATCTCAATAGCTAAGTAATTATGCATAAATAATTTAATGATGCCTTGATTTTTAAATAAATTAGAATGAGTAATTCAAGAAATTTTAAGGTAAAATTACTTTTTTTTTTTCAGGATGCTTAATTTTTTTTTTTAACAGGCTAAATAAAAATTAAGCAATATATATTTCTCTCAAAATTTTTATAAATAACTAATTTAATTTAATCATAAAATTTGCTTCAATTTGAAAAAAAAACATTATTTTCAAATTGATGCAATTCAAAAGTTGCCAAATTACCGAAACTTTTTTTTATGAATGGCACAAGGTCTACAAATAATTCTATTTTAGAAATTATTGCACGCTTTACAAAATAAGTACCAACTTCATTTAAACATCACAGATTTTATTTCCATAAAAAAAAAAATATTGAGCTTGATAAAGCTCAAAGCAATAACATATAAATAAATAAAACAAAAATGCTATATTTAATTATTTGAGAGAAAACCTTCTTACAAAAAGAATATATAAGTTTCATAGAATTTTATTTATATACAATATATATTTTAATTTCTAATTGAAACTTCTTAAAATTAATACTGCAGAAGGCTTTTAATACTCATCCTTTTTCATTGTTTTAAAATGAAAGTTTATAACAAATTTTAGAAAAATAAATGCAATAAGATTTTAAAAATAATGCTACTTCAAAAGCAACAAGAGGAATATATGTATATATAGTCTGACCACAGATTGAATGGAATGAACATTCGGTTTATCGGTGGAAAAGAGAGAATCAATTACTTGTCAGGGATGCTATACAGATACATGTACAGCAAAGGTGCTTTTAAAGAAAAAATATTGTTACCTAAAACTTGATTGATTAAAAATTCTTTTTATTGCAATTAAAATCCCTCTTAAATGATGCCTGTCCCACTTGATCAGTAGTCGGACTATAAGAGCGAAAAGCAGCAAAGCTTTCATATCAGATATAACAATCTTGCAAGAATTTAATATTTTATACCATCAATTAAAATATGATTACATCAGTAATCAATTTGTACTATTTTAGGAAAAAATATTAAATTCTTGTGTAAAAATATTTACAATGACATCAAAAAGTTAAATTTATATAAAAACAAATTATAAAGTGCAATATAAAGAATAGTGTTGAAAAAATAAATTTTAATGTGCAAGACCAGCTTACATGTATAAAATAACTTCTTTTAATATTTTACAAATATGAGATCACTAAGATTATAAGAGATATTTATTCAGAAGAAAACTGTTGAGGCTTAACTGCTGTACGATAATACCTTTTTGTACGTGCTAAGCTGACTGCTGAGTGAAAATCTTGTATAGAGAAGGGTGAGCTAATAAGGGACTCGTAAGGATACTTGTGAGCAGTTTTAGACAAGAAATCCACAGCATTCTGCAAATGAATGCTTTTGTAGCCCTGAATGCCTAAGGATTCAAATATTGATAATATTTATAAAAAAGTTACATAAGAAAAGAAATCTAAAATTACAATTTGATAAAAAGAAATTGAACTGTGTAATTCATGGATGATTTGAGATCAGTCATTAAGTATCTGTAGTTGAGATAAAATAACTTCTCTTTACTTTGGCACTTAATAATTTGATGTTATTTATAATCTGGCTCAAATCAAGACTATGCTTTGGTAGAACGTCTCTATTAGATGGTGATGCAATGCTGCTCACATGTGACATATTTATATTGTCTAGATGGGTTCAGAATGTGTGTAAACACATTAAATATGTGCATGCATTAATCATTTAAATTTTTATTTAGACTACATTGTCTTTGATATCATCCTTTAAACTATATTGCTTGATTATCTGAAAAAATTGTTAATCTGCCATGGCTGTGGTCCCAACTGTATCAGATTAAAAAAGGTTACTGTATTAAACCTAAAACAATATTTTTCGCAAACATTTTAGGAATTTTATGCCAGAATAATAGAAAAATAAATATCGCTATGGGTATTAATACAAATATTTGCAGCTTATCGATAAGATTGGGAGCATATAGGAAGTTCTACTTTTACAAAATTAAAGGAATAAGAAATGATTTTATTAAGCATAATTCATATGCATCAAAATTTTTAATTCAAAGCTCACTCATTTTTTAAATGTTCATTATAATTTTACAGATATTTTATTATTAACCAAATACATATGTTTAATCAATTTAATAATAAAAAAGCATTTTTATAACTTACCTCGAATAGTTATACATTTATTTAGTATTATATCAATATTAATTGATTTATTCTCTTCATATGTTGACCCAACAAAAATATAAGTGCCTCGGTGACAAAGAGCATGCAAGGCATATGGTATAACATCCCATTGTCCACAGACATCTATAACAACATCTGCTTTGCCTTCTTCAATATTTTGATTATTGCCACTATCTATAAAGAAAATATATTAATATTTTAACGAACATACTTCCAAATAAAACAAACAATAAGCCGATTTATAAATAATTTTTGTCTCAAATTGAATCAAAATAAAACAATTGTAAAAAGTACAAAAGTTCATAAAAAATATTGTTACTATTGAAATTATGAAATCAAACACTATATATTACTTATGAGAGAAAATATTTACAAAACATTTTTTCTTCAATTTAACTTAGAAAAAATATCCACAAAAAGTGAAAAAAAATTTACAGAAACTATGCTCAACATTGCAACTTAAAACTTTACCATTAGACTACCAATTCCAAACTTAGTCTCAGAAAAAATTTAATATCAAATATGAGTACAGTAATAAATATACAAAAAACATTAAATAGACAATAGGAAGTAATATAGAAAATATAATGTATAAACCAAATATTAAGTCATTTGGTCTTTCATGTCAACTATTTATAACAAACAAAAATATTCTAAATGATAAATAGTAAAGATCAATTTCATGGTGTCTGAACCATGCAATCCTATAGGAATTATAGAGCAGATAAAAGGACTGGAAAATGAGAATATTGCTTGGGAAACCAAAAAGGCATTTCTTGTAAATGCTGAATCAATCAGGCAGACCTCCTGTGTAAAGAAAACAAGGAATAGAAACAAGAAGAGACCAAGGTCAATTAATCATTCTTATGAAACAGGTTTCAGAGGACTTTCATCATGATTGTTTTTCATAATATAGAGAGACTCAGATACCAACACGTTGGTGAGAAAGTCCGAAGTTACAGATAGGGTACCCCTAAGAGAACTTGTTTAACATGACTGCCAATATATTCCATGTTTTTTCTTATATAGGGAGAGTGTGAGCTAATTGAACAAAACTATATAAAAAAATTCCAAAAATTTTACTATTTTAATTTAAAAAAAGACTTTATCTTATTCACTCAAATGTTCATTAAAAATATCATTATTATCAATGAATAAAAAAAAAATTATGAGCTGCAAATATGAAAAAATATTTAATAAAGAAACTCAAAATTCTTTCCCATATGATTCTTGTACTAAATTATTTAAAATCATAATCCAATAATTAATTTTGTTGCATTTAAATATAACTACTATAAACTTTTTCATGATTTTTGGCTATGCACAAGTTAAAAATACACTGAATTCTGTAAAAAATTCTTGGTGTACTTTTAAGTTTAGATGTACAAATCTCTTGTTTTATATGAAGATATATTAAAATTTGAATGAAATTATACTAAAAGCTATCTAGATTCTATATTATCCAATTAATGAGTATATTAAATTTATGTTCACTGAATGACAATTAGCAAACCAAAGAAATAGACTTCCAATATATATATATATATATATATAGAAGAATTTTTAAGATTAGAAAGCAATTGAAAATCTGTGTTCATTTAATAAATAATAAGATATACATAAAATAAAAATTTTAAATTTAAATATGTGAATAAAATATTTTTAATATTTTTATTTGATCAGTAGATTTGTAATAAGAAGCAAGTTCATTTTTGTCAAAAATGAAAAAACAATTTCAATTATTATTATCATAGTTAGAACAAATGATATTTATATCAATATTTATTTTTTATATAGCTAATGAACACCTCTACTCACCATATTCTTTTTCAACTAGAACTGGTATTCCACCAAATCTTGGTACTAGTCTCAATCTTTCTCGGGAAATATCATGACAATACACTTTAACAAAACCAGCTTCATGTAGCAAAGCACATCCATACAGACCCATTAAATTAGCTCCCTGTATTACAATGTAAAAGAAAGATATGTATCAAAATGAATTAGATAAATAAAAAATATATTTATAATTAAATATAAGAAGCTTTAAACCTTCCAAAATATAGTCTTAAATTCCTTATAAAATTACTATTTTTTCATGTTATATCATTACATAAAACAATTATAATAAATTCATAAAATAATAGTAACCTGGATAATAGCGATAGATTGTTTCAATTTTGAGTTGGATGTAGCAAAACTAACAGCATGAACCATAGTTGAAAGTGCACAATTGGCAGGACTAGCGACAACATCTACAACGTTTGAAGGTACACATACAACATCTGTCCCTTTCTTTAATACCATATGTGTTGCAAAGCATCCATTTAAACCAGTTCCAGTACTTAAACCAGAAGAACCATACTGAAAAAAAAAAAAAAAAAAAATTCTCATTTTGATGATTTTGTAAAAAATATAACTTCACAGTTTTATTGCCAAATATGCATGAAAATAAATAAATCTTTTACAACAATTTATATAAAAATAATTATGAACTGCATAACACTGAAAATAAATATTAACATTTATTTGAAATGTTTTTTTAATGTTTCTCAATAAATTGAACTATGCAATAAATAAACAAATTATCCCCTGCAGAAATTGCCGCAACACTTTCCTAACACCTAAGCACATTCTTGAGTGCCCAGCACTCACTTCCCATGTTTTGCAATTGGGTATGGTGCCAATCGAGGCCAACTTAAGAGAAGTCCTGTATAGTGAAGCGGCGCCATTGCTTGCGGCTGCTATTGAGAAGATTTTTGACTTGATCTAACATTGATAATTATATTTTAAATCCATGGACACAATAACAACAACAACATTACTTGTAAAAGATCTCTATACAGAATTTTATATTTATACATATAATGTTTTAACAGGAGGGAATAATAAAACTTGATTGAAACTATGATAGAACATTAGAAATAAAATCAAGTTAAAATAAAACTTCATTTATAAAAAAAAAAAAAAAAAAAAAAAACCTTTCTTCATGGTAAAATTCAAAGCTCAATAATTTCCAGTATCATTTGGGAAACTTTTTAAATTAATATAATTAATTTTTGCAATTTTTTTTACTTGAGTACTTAATAGTTACATACAGCATTATATAAAATATATATCATTTGCACAAGTAAAAATTGCAATCTGTATCGATTCAAAAGGATTAAACAGATAATATTGAATGTACACATATAGTATCTGTCAATGATGAACATTTAATTATTGGAAAGTTAGTGAATTATCTAGATATACTATCTCTAATTTCACATTTTTATTACCCGATATGTATGAAAATAGGCAAAACTTCTACAACTAATTATACACTACATGATAATAAAAACAAAGATTAAATATAATTTGAAATGTTGGTTTTAAAGGACTAAGATAGTTATTAACTCATGAAAAGGAACTATAATAAATAAACTATTGCTTATACATCACTTCTATTTAGATTTTTAATAATAATATTATACATATAAACATAAGAATTGGAAGTCTTTACTACCATAAAATGGAAAAGAGAAAACATTACACTTTCCTGGAAAGATTCATACAGGAAATTGAGCTAAATTTGAATCATATAGGAAAAAGGAAAGAATACCATCCTGCCCAAATGATAACGATCAATAATTATTTACTGCTAACTATTTACTTAAATAGCCTTAATTAAGCACAAGTAAAACTTGAATTCAATATTAAAGCTGCCTCAATTCCAGATTTGAATAAAAATTAATCAAAATTATACCATGTATATCAATACATAATTAGCACAAATAGCACATTTACAGTCAAACTCTTTTTAACCAAACATCAATCTGTTTTTCCAATAAACACAAACATGACTTAAAATAAATTTCAACACGAAAATATTTGCGACATCAAAGATTAAAATTTTTTGATAAATAAATCAAGTAAATACAATTTTAAAAACACAGATAAATAGTATAAAGAAAGGAGCATAGATGGAAACGATTAATTTATTCTGGCTATTATATTTAAAAAAATTTGTAGCATTTTTTTTCTCTTAGATAATTATAAAAAGAAACAACAGATTGGTGAAAGAATTTCTAAACCCGAATAAATTTTTATATACATTTAAAGAAAGCCAAAAGAATTAAATGAGCAAAATTTATTATTATTTTTTTAATGAGATTTTTAGGCAATACCCTGTTTTTCGCTGTGCAACACTCTTGCATGTCAGACTTGCACATAGTACAGGATCCACATTTATCACTCATAGTAAATACTACTCTATCACCAACAGAAACAGCAGGTAAACCATTCTGAAATCTCTTAGTAAAAACCACCTCACCAACTCCTTCATGGCCTAAAACACTTAAAAAAATTTTGTTTAATCACTAACTTATAATAATTCATCAAATTTTTTCATTATTTATATAAAATAATTAAATGAAAAAAAATCAGATTAATATGATAAAATGAATATATTTTACCACGGTGGTTTTAGTTCTCGTTTTCCATCTATGCTTACGATATCTGATGAACATATAGTAGAAATCAATATTTTTATTAATATCTCTCCATCTTTCAGTAAATCTTTGCTAGGAACATTACAGGTCTCAACAACATAACTTGGATGTTTATGAGAACCAAAGAAAACTATTCGGGCACCTGTTGCACCTGCCGCCATTGGTGTTTACTTTTTAAAAGACTTTTAAAAAGTATCCTCAACAGTTACAGATAAGAAGTTACTTTTGACATTTCCTTTAGAATTCAATTACTGCAACATATGAAAAAAATAAAAACAACGAGACTTTTGTTTTCCTCGTACATAACATCCTTTTTTATTAGTTGTTTCCTTTTTGTGGATTTCCAAATTAAATACTATATTTTGTGATTCAACAATTTAATAAATTTGAGATAAAATGCGATTTTTGAAAGCTTTTTTCATTTAAAAAAATTGAATATAACGAAAAAGCTTTTGTTAAGTTTTATTTCTTAATTTTTTTATTTCAATTAATGTGAAGTCTAGTACAATTTTTAATAAAAGTCATGCATTGTATTTTATTTTATTTATTTACTTATAATTAGAAAATAGGATAAAAAAATATGCTCCTTTGAGATATAAAAATTTGCTGTTTTATTGAAGAGCTGGAGACTTATATTCTTCATCAAGATAATGTTCGACTTTTTACTTGCTTTTCTAGACCCATAGAACAGCTGCAATAATTATTTTAATCAATTTCGTAAAAAATGGACACTGAATATTATACACTTACATCAATGATTTGTGATTTTAATTCATTTTGATCATTATAAATTATTTATATTAATATGATATACATTACTGTCCCTAATTTTTTAAAATTGAGGTAGCTAAATGATATATGTTCTATGCCAATAAAAAAAAAAATTAATAGATTAAATTAACATTAATTGCTCATAGACTAACAAACATGAAGTAAATGTTTTATTTACCATTATATTCCTAATCGAATCAAACCTGTTTTTGTGCGGCAGATTGGGACTATCCAAACATTTTCGAGAATGCATTCTTTAATTTTATAATTTTTTATTACCTTTTTCATAATATGTTTTATAAACATTTTTCTCCACAGATTTTGCAAAAAATAAATAAATAAATAATAAACAAAAACTGAACAATTTACATTATTTTTTTTATACGTATTCATGAAATATAAATGTGGAAATTTTCCATTACATTCGATAACTAAATTATTTTCATGACGCTTCTTCAATAGTAATTAAATTTTAAGGCAAAAGTGCGAATGAAATAAACATTTTTAAATTCCTCATTAAATTTTTAACTATGCAAAAGGGGAAAATATTACCACCTCTGTATAAAAACTTAGAAATGTATATATTTTTTAATTTTATGAAATTAGTTGAATTTAAAAAATGAAATATAACTCACATGCATGCAACTTTATTTCATGAATTTATAAATTCATTATCCTAAAGTTTTCTTTTCATTTTAAAACTTAAAATTTTACAAAATCTTCGAGGATAAAAAAAAAAAAAAAATCACATTGGAATATATCATAAAAAGAAATTTTTTCGTAATACAACGTATTTATAAAACTTCATATTTTCTGTATTTGTCCAAATTCTGAAGCAATTAAAAATGCTTGACACAAAACTACTTTTAATATAAACTCATTAATGTAATCCCAACTTATAGACCATGAGGAAGTGAATAAATACTTTGTAGTGATGGTATGCTTTGTATCGTCTTCTAGCACTGATTTTATTATTTTAATAATACAAAACATTAAAACTTTGAAAGTTTCTTTTATTAGCTAGGAGAAAAAAATCACTGATTTATATAGTATAGGTTTCAGATTAAAGGGGTCAAACAGCCGAGTGACTAGCGTTCGATGGCACAGGTTTCGGGTTCGAGTCCCGGTGGTGCCACGGATGTTTGTAGTGGTTCGAAATCCACTTTAATTCGTATGTCACGGTTTCCTATGACTGTAAAGAGTCACAGAGCCCAGTCAGACTTCTCACCCACATCATTTCCGAACTGTATTTCCGTCTCAACTCTAGACACAGTGATGTGGTGTGGTGTAGTCGTAGTAGTACTAGGTGCGTATGTTACCGTAGAGCTGCGAACATAGCGTCTAGCTTTCATTAATAACATAACCCCTCAATTTTCCTGTCTCTAAATAGTTAAACATTATAAAGCATCAATTTATCAAAATTGCAGTTTTTATTTAAATTAACATTAATTAAATATTTTTTTCAAGTTTACTGTCAATAATAATAGCATAACATCCAGTCTTTAGGTGTCTAAATTGTTAAACGTTTGTTTTGTATTACAACATCTATTTTATCATTAAAATCGCAGTTTTTGTTTAACGAAATAAGAATGAACTAATTTTTTGTCTCTTAATAGACAAAAATAAAAAAATAACAGGTAAAGTAGGGGAGAATTTCACGTGATTGTAATAACTTTAAATTTAAAAAAATATCAAATGTTATACAATCATTCAACTTCATTTGTCATCACATTTCTGTGCACTTAGACTTAAATTCATAAATAACAAGTAATATATATAAAAAAAAGTTAAAGTCAATTCCTACTTTTCACTAAGAAAACTATTTCACTACTTTTTTTTGCAGAAAATCCTTTATAAATAATTTTCATTCCTTTGTTTAAGTTTATCTGGCGGTATAAGTTGCATATATCTATTGGTAGATATATGCAACTTAAATCTAAAAAAAAAACTAAAATCAATCAATCAATCAATCAATTAATTAAATTTAATTACTGAATTAATATTTGAAAAAACTGTATTAACATCAAGTGTCATCCACTACAAGTTCAAAAAAAATGTATTTGAACTTGAGTGGAGGAATAAAAAGTATTTTATGAACGATTGAAAATTTGAACAAGATATGTATAGGGAGAGTGTGAGCTAATAAAAAGAATTAAAAAAGTTTAATCGAAAACATTTTACATAGACCAGTGGTTCTCAAACTGTAAGGCCTCAGAGGAAGTTGAAATGAAGGAGTATAATTTTTTTTTTTTTTTTATTCTTCTAGATACAAATTAATTTTTTTTCCAAAGTAACTTAGAAGAACGTTTCGATGAATAAACTTTAATTATCATTAATTTCAAAACTGGGAATAATTGCTCTCTGGTCAGTAAGAAATATCCGATTCTATATTTAATAAAAGTTTCAGATTTCTTTCAAATAAGATATTGATACGATTTGTGGATTTAATTATTTCTACTGGGGTCTGGCACTCGGTACCACAGGTTTCGGGTTCGAGTCCCGGCTTTGCCATGGATGGTTGCGAGTGGTACGGAATATCTGTTAAACTGTAGGTCCCGGTCTGTTTAGCCCTCGTGTGCACAAGATGGCTGTAGAATGACAAACCAAACCAAATCTTCTTTGGCGCAACAGCCCCATGGTGGTCCAAGACCGTCTGCCTATTGGCAGATTTCGAAACAGGAGATGTTGTCTTTTTACTGGATAGAACTGTCAGCCCTACGCCCAACGCTCTACAGTCATGTTAGATTGAGAAGTGGATTAGGAACCTCTACAAACATCCATGACACCGCTGGGATTCGAACCCGAAACTTGTGGCACCAGAGCACTTGTCACTGAGCTGTCAGGCCCCAGATTTTATTATTTAGATACTATAAATCCTAACTTAAAATCAAACATAGTTTGGTTTGTCGCTCTACGGTCATGTTATGCACATGAGGGCTAAACAGACTGGACCTACAGTTTAAAATGAATGCCGAACCACTAACAGACATCCATGGCACTGCCGGGACTCGAACCCGAAGCCGAGCGCCAGAGCTCTAGCCACTCGGCCACCAGGCCCCTTAAAATCAAACATTACTAAATATTGTTTTTTTGAATAAAAATAAATTTCTGATTATTGATCACATGAAAAATCAGATAGCATTTTATTTATGATTCATAGTATTTAATTATCCGATTTTTTTTTATATATTAGGAAATTAAACATGTACTAGTAAGTGATAGATTGATAGATAGTAGTAGATTGATTAATTTTAAATAATGATTGTTTTACAGAATAATAGTATTAATACTTTAATATTAAACTAAAATGTGATTGGATTCGTATATTACTCATATACAATATTTTTCGAATGTTTGATTATCGAAATTATGAGGTTATTCTTTATTGAATACCAGCAGGATCTGTATTCCACTTATGTATATCACGAACAACCTACTAATGTCTGATGGTAATTGCTCCGCATTTTCATGTCATATGACGGAAAACTCCAGACAGCTAGTCTGATTGTTCATGCTAGACACTTAACAAGCGTTGTCACAATTACCAGAGAATCTCTTAGCGACTACTAATAACGCCACCAGTAGATTTGAACCTGAGTGCTCTCGTACTCTAGGTGCTCACATTACCACTAGATCGATAGAGTCGCTGGACAATTTAGAGTTACTAGGGCTGCTACATTTCACCTATAGTTTGCCACCGCAGTTTTGAACGAATACCCCTGGGATCGTCGTTGAAGGTTTGCACTCTCCTCTTCAATGAAAGGGCATTCCGGCCTATAGATTCATCATGCCCCAATAAGCTATCTCGCAGGTCGTTCGGACCCGGCTCATATGAAATAAATTAAAAGAAACGCCATGGCGTTTAGAAATGTTATGAAATGATGACTCATATTATTATGATGACAATTAAATTCATTACATGATGATAAAAATAAAAATAGGGTTGGAAAGAAAGACCGAGATATAATTCCTCCTTATTCTAGGGGCGCAAAAATAAAGTGAGAAACATTGGAAAAGGCTCAAGAGAAAAAAAAAATTAATTTTGACCTTACTCTTCCCATCTCAATAGATAAAGCTTTTTTTCATAAATACACAAAAATAAATTCAGTATTAGGAAGCCATTTTATAATTATGGATAAGTTTTGTGACGATTTTAAAATGGGGGTGGGATGAAAACTTAAGTTATTTAATGGTAAAGCATGCCCGACTCTTTGCCAACGAGCGTGCAAGAGGGCTCAGATTAGAATCCGCTGACGACATGAATTGTAACCGTTGCTTTCAGAAAGGGGAAGACTTTTATGGCGATTGTGACAACATGGATAAAAAATGTAACATATGAATAGTCAAACTTTTCAGTGAGTTTTTCATGAATGTGGTCCCAAATAACTGGCAAAGGCGAGGTGATTACCATTTAAAGTACGTTCAGATAATAAATTATCACCCATCTGTTGGTTGTTCATAGTAATACATAAGTAAAACACTGATATTCAATAAAAAAAATTTTTTTTTCTTTCTAATGCAGCTGGCAAACACAGACAGTTTGGTCTTTGGATGCCTTAAGGCAAGTGCTGCAGAGACGTACTCACTTTGCATTACCCAGGGGGCGAGTGTAACTTGAAGATAAGCCACGGACGCGGATTAACAATGCCCCCAAAAGTCTACGATCCTATTTTTTTTTTTTTTTACTTTTAAAGTGGGTTCCGAACCACTACAAACAACCATGGCACCGCCGGTACTCGAAAAATATTAAAGCCTGTGGTTTTTCCGAGCAAATATAAGTAACCACATGGCCATTCAAGCCCATAAAAATATATTAAAACAAGGATTTTTTTCCTTTTGGTATTTAAAATATTTGAGTACATTCGTCAAAAAAAAAAAAAAAAAAAAAAAAACCATTTAGACTAATCATTATTAATAACTTATAACATACTCCCTGGTCTACAATCCATGGTGGGCAAAGACCATCTGCCCTCTGGTATATTCCGAAACAGGACCGGACTTTTCTTTTTACGGGATGGGGCTGTCAGCCTTACACCCAACGCTCTACAGTCATAATGGACCCTGGAAGCCTGATGACCAAGTGGTTAACGCTCTGCCACTCGGCACCACAGGTTTCGGTTTCGAATCCCGGCGATGCTATAGATGTTCGTAGGGGTTCGGAAGCCACTTTAAGCCGTATGTTTCGGTCTCAAAATGACCGTAGAGCGTCACAGTGCCCAATCAGACTTCTCAACCACATCCTTCCCAAACTGTAAAAGGGGCATATCAGCTCTAGGCACAGTTATGTGGCGTGGTGTAGAAGTCATATTAGACTGGAACGTACAGTTTAAAGTTGATTCCAAACCAATACAAACATCCATCCAATCTAGCACCTCCGGGACTCGAATCCGAAACCTGTGGCACCAAGCGCCAGAGATTTATAACTTATAAACTATTTAATATGGAAAAAAAATCATATTAAATTCAAGATTGTGATTTTTTGGGATAAAAATTAACTTCATCAAAAGTAATTAAATATTTGTAATTAAATTCAAAAGTAATTAAATATTTGTAATTAAATTCAAAAGTAATTAAGTATTCAAAATCATAAGCACTCAATATCTATACTTTATATGCATAGAAATAGACATCAATATATAGATTCTTTATTTTGAATTAATAGACAAAAACGATATTAGAAAAATAGTATGCATAAATATACGAATTTTTTTTAGACTAATTTACAAAACTTATTTTTTTTAAACAGATAATACCAGAAATGTAGTAAAAAAATCTTTGCATAAATTTTGAATATTTAATATACAATGCTGCCTATGTATAATATTTTGATTCATTAAAAATTTCAATATTTACTCAAAAATAACTAAAATTTTATTCAAAAAATACTTTAGGCAATCAACACAACAAGAAGATAGACTAACTGAAAAGAAATTCATAAAAATGTCCGACATTTTAGATAGACAGAGTGAAAAGAAATACTTTACAACAAAAAACACTTTACAGAAAAAAAAAATGGTTGGCAATCGTATATTTTACTACATTTGCCATTGTTCTTCAAGGATATTTTACGAGTTATCTCTCTTTTATACATTGTTGATTGACAGCAATAATTCTAAGCGCTTACCTCAATCCTGTGTAATAGGTGTTCCTTCTTTTCTGTCAAAAATATTTTCATTTTATAAAAGCATATGAAACACGCATTGTTCAGTTATACATAAATCTAAGTGCTGTAAACATAGCGCCAAGATTAATATCTAAATGAATGCTTGAAAGTCAACCTGAGAGTTTTAATATGCAATTTATAAGCTGTTATATTTCACAAATCTCTTTTCAGAACGCTGTGTGAATAAACAAATCTTAAGTGCAGTGTTAACTTTGTTATTGCCGTTCTTAATTTGTAACGGATGTGAAAGGTCAAAAGTTATCAGCAAGTTAATTAGCTCACATAAAATCAGTCGTTGGAGATACAAACGAACTATCTTTTCTCATTATGTAAGAAATTACATGTTTTTATGACATTATTTATAATTAAACCTATTAACACCTTAACAAATCAGTTTTTTTAATAGTTTTATTCCAAAACATTTTTTTTTTTTTTTACAAAAATCAAAATTTTACTTTGTTAGGATTATGATCGATAAAGGTTTATCCTGTTTTACTTATTTTTTTATGATATCAAATTATTCATTCGGATTGTAATCGAATGGATTTAACAAACTGAACTATAATCCTGTGATTCATCAGCAGGGCTTTCGAGATTAACATACGATACACTGTTGCTATTATCACCAAAAATATCTTTGATGATTTGACTCATTTTGAAAAAAATAACGGAAAGTAAATGCAAGAGGTCATAAGCAACAAATAACACATCAGCTTCTCACCAATCTTTTGGGTCTGATGGATATTAAACGGAGTCAAATGTCTGTAAAACATAAAATCGCGAATAGATTTATATCATGATAAATGATTCGCTGTTGCTAGGTGTACTAATTGTAGGTGTTGTAGGATGTAGGCTAATTATAGATGTACAATAATTACGAGTGAACTATGATTTGCTCGAATTTGTTTATATCCACTCTTTGCTTACGAGTAAACTAGCGTTTTCACAAGTAATTACGAGGAACTCGTGTTTGCTTATCAATGAATTCGTGTTTTCTCAAGCAATTATATAAATGAATTGGCGTTTACTTATGTTTACTCTTTGCTTACCAATGAACTCGTGTCAAGCAATGAGTAAATTTGTGTTTGCTTATGTTTACTTGTGTTTGTTTACCAGTGAACTCGAGTTTTTTCAAGCGATTAGGAATAAACTTGTGTTTGCTTGAGAATAATACAAAATAGCTTAAAAAAAAAAAAAAAAACCTATCTTTTATAGTCTAGAATTAAAAATTTATTTTCGCACAAGTGATTTTTCGGAATTCTTCAGGAACTGTTTACCCTATCTTTTTTTTTTTTTTGGTAAAGTTCAACTTCATTCTTTGAACATCTCGAAATTAAAAGTTTTTCTTTTTTACCATGAACCTAGTTGTATAAACTCGATATGATGTTACTGTCTCATTGTCTATCAAATGTGATATAAGGATTATTGATAAGCTTGTAAAGATTATAATTGTCGACAGCGACAATAATAGATTTTCGATGACACAGCTTTTTAACAGTTTGTCGATAATTCTAATTACAAGCAACTTAACATGGCTATGGGTTTGGTTTATAGCATCACTCTACGGTCATTTTCTACACACTTTGGTCTAATTAGATCGGGACCTGCAGTTTAACGTGGATGCCGAACCATTAATAAGCATCTATTCCACACCCAGGATTCGAACCTAAAGCTTGTGGTATCAACAGCCAGAGCGCTAGCCCATTGGCCATTAGGCCGCTTGCATAGTTATGGAGTAGATTTGATGGTTCTTATACATTTCTATTAAAATATTTAATAAGGAAAAACTACTTTCCCACAATACAAGTATGTTGGTGAATTTATTAAATACGGCAGATATTAACAGTCACAACAAAATGTTAAATGTGCTTGTTTAATATTAATTTGACATTACATATTTCTATATAGAATTTATCTGTTTTTGAAGAAAGCATAGCCTATTAATAGGCCTTTATCAATAATAAAATAGGTAATTATGCTAAAATTAAAAACCTTATTTTTTTTCGAATACCAGGCACTTTAACCTAAATTATGACAAATATGTATATAGAAGATTCAGCGTGTATCAGGAGGAGGGAGAGCTGCTGCACTGTGCATAACAGACACTCTCAAAGTGGAATCTGTTTGCATCCTCCACCTAGAGTTCAATAAAACTTTCAAGTTGACAAATTTATTTTGCTTGTCCTTGATATAGACAACGGAGTTATCAGTTTAGCTTTGTTTATCCAAGTTTAGTCGAATCCAACTTCTTTAATTTTGAAATTCAATGGGCTATTTATCAAACTACTTAAATCCATCTTAACTTAAAAATTAATTTGTAATTATTGCATAGTTTATAATGGACAAAATAGAAGAATTAAATTATCAAAGATTGGATAGTATAATTCTAAAGAATGAAGAAATGATTAAAGTAAGAAACCATTGAATGTAATTTATTCAGATAATAGAGAGTTTTTGCATACCGTACGTTAGTTACCGTAGGACGTCCGTTATGCAAAAACTCTCTATTTATCTCAGTAAAAAGGGTTATTTTAACTTATTTATACAAAGTATAATTGTATGGATACAATTATACTTTGAATAATGCAATTCAATTATACTCTGTATCTGAAATATTTAATAAAAATAAATAGTTATTGTTTTTCCTTTAAAATTTAACATTAGATGAAAAAAAATCCACTTTTTAAAATGTTAATATATTTTTTTAAATCATTAATCCCATTTACAAAAACTCTGTGACTAGTTCAATTAAGAGGTTATTCATTTCAAAAGTATTCAACTAAAATAAATGCAAAAAATATGCATGCAATGAGAAAGATAGCAAGAAAGAAATAAGAAAAAAAAATCGCTTCCTGTATTTTTCTGTTTATCCCTATGTATACAAACCTCTTTTTAAAATAATTTCAATGACTTTTTTCCCAAAGTGACCTTGACGTCAATTCATAACAAGTTTCAAATTCTAACTAGCACTTGGTTTAAATCTCTTTATGTTGTCTTTATACGGGTTTATTTTACATATACTGATTAAAGAAAATTTTCAAGTAAACACAAAATATTTCATTGAAACTTAAAGACCACTCACTTTATTAAGTACTTGTTTAATTTTTTTGTGAAAGATTTCTTTTCTGTCTATCATTGCTTGCAGTTCGAAGATAAGGAATCAGAATGTTAATGAATTCCATTTTAGAATAAATATACATTTAAAGGATGTATATTATTATTATTTTCAAGATGTTTATCATTTTTTAATGCTATACGTCTTTATACGGCGGAATTACAAGAAAATCTGTTTTACTCAGGAGGTAGATCCTTCCAGGAGAAATTGTTGCTCGTTTACATCTTGTATTCAAGAAATCCCAGAAAAAAGCCACTTTGACTTTGAATGCGGGACATTTTTGTCATATGCTGTCTCAAGTCTACTTGTTTTTCAAAGCAATGATTATAGCCCTGTCACCAGCCTATTTAAACCCTTTTATTTGTATGCATACTAGCTAGTGTTTCTTCTTCATTGGCGCAACAACCCCATGGTAGACCAAGACCGTGTGCCTACTGGCAGATTTCGAGACAGGAGATGCTTTCTTTTTACGGGTTAAGGCTCGTGCTCACCAAGGCGAGAAGATGCAAGCGAAAAAATTTGACCAATCACTAGTCTCACAGCGGTCGCCTGAAACCGGTTTGCAGTCCTCCGCCTGGAGTTGCCCAACTTTCAACTCGAAGCGGTTTTTCACTAGGCGTAATGCTATTTCTGACGTTTCGCTGTGAAGGGGTCGAAAAAATTTGGTCGCTTGCCTCTTGCATCTTCACGTCTCTCGCCTCGGTGGGAACGAGCCTTAACAGTGCACATTACCAGGTTGGACTATTAATTTGCATTATAACCATAATCCATATTATAACTTATACTATTTCGTTCATCATTTTAATACCATCTTTTAGCAGGTATGAGTGATATCCATACAATAAGTAGAATTATCATTTGAATTAATGTTAAATCAAAATAAGATGAACAGAAAATAGTTTTGAAACATTATGGATATTAGAATTTCATGGGTGACCGAAAAGTCCCTACACTTTTAAATATTCAATAATAAAAAATCGGACATAGTAAAGAACATTTAGTTTGAAATAGTAGACCGATCTTAAGATCAGTCCGCAATTCCAAACTAAATCTAAATATCACTAATAATCATAAATATTACTTATAATTATTAAATATCACTATTATTACTTATCGCTATTGCAATCTAAATATCCATACTACTACTTAATCTAAATATCACTATCTAGATTAAAACAATTAGATGATCTTCATTATATTCTTCGAATTACTTTTATTACAAAAATAAGCTCACGAGCATAAACCTCTTATTTTTTGCGGAGATACGTGAAAAGCATTGTTTACCAATCCTCTATTCGTGACATTTACGGACATTTAAGTTCAATTATAGCGGTTAGCGATAAAATAAATCTCTTTTCTACTCGATGTATTGTACTATGTACGATAAATGGGCTCAGCCGTAGCTTTGTAAATATTTGAATTAGAAAAATATAATTTTTTTTTTTATCTTAAGATGAAAATAAATTAACGTATCTCGTACAGCTATTTCCATAGAGTTCTAAAACCCTTTACATTATTCCAAAAGATTTATTTTAAATTCACAACCATTTTCGTAGATTTAATTATATAATTAATTAAATGAGTTTATAATATGTGTATATATATATAATTTAATTTATATTAATTAATTTAATTATTTATTTAATTATATATATATATGGATTATCTTTTCTGTTTAAACATAACATTCGGAAATAAGCGCCCTTACTTATAAAGGATATTATTCTGTTTTACATGTCTTCTCGATTTTCTTTTTTATACTTCTTCACGGTTAAAAACAGGTCTAAGTATTTGTCATTCTCCATTTCTTTCAACAGAAGATAGAATTACGCACTTAATTTCGTAACATTTAGTTCTTTCATAAATTAAAAATACATTTATTTATCTGTCATATTTTAAATTCATTTTTTGTGTGCTTTTTACTTCAGTCTTGTTTTCCTGTCAAATGATGTCTGGTAATATTGGCGCCATGTATTTCAATGGAAGAAAAAGAATTTCACAAACTTGTCAAAAAATGAAATGAATATAATAAATGAAATAAGAATAATATATAATGAATGGTAATGTATGGTTGCGATATATAACGCAGAAATTACAATATATGTCCAATTCGTAATGTAGTAGTAAAAAGCTGAAAAATCACATAGATTCAATGCACCTTATAAGATGGCTGCGTAAAGTGTTGTATGAGTTATAAATGAAATTTATTACATACATTGCTACAAAAAAAAGTACTAAAACAACTAATTTTATTCATAATATTTCATTCATTAAACAATTTAGCATATGGGGTTCCATTTTTGTAGTAGACAAGCTTGAAATTCATATTAAGTGAAACAGTTTTTATTTTTCATAAATCCATGTAACGTAAATGTACGTGTTCATTTAAAACACGTTACTGTTGTTGTTGTTGTTCTAATGCAGCTGGCAATACAGAGAAAATACGTTACTGTTTTTAGCAAATCCAGTCTATTGGCCGCTACGCTGATTACATATTCAATGAGTTTCCATTACCTGAGTTTATATGGCAAAGTTCATTTCGGATAAATCGGATTTACATAAATTGCTACTAAATAAGAAGTTGCAATATAAATTTAGACACAATTTATTAATTTTTATTGTGCAATTATTTACAGTCTTTATGATGCACACTTTCAACTTTCATAAAAATGGGGAATGAAATTATTCAATTGAAGATGCCCTTGACATCTTTTTTTTTTTTTTTTTTTTCCATCATCTCAGTGTAGCTTTTTTAATCAAATTTAGACCTTCAGAATGTAACATTTTCTTCTAATGGACATTGAATTTCATTATCACTGCTCTGTTGTTCATGGTTTTCAAACATGCCATCATTATTATTTTTTATTATTTTCGTTGATCTACGTTCATATCCATTGGGCAATAATTTCTTCAGCAAGGATTTCATTTTCAGAAAAGCAAATTTTTCATTCAATCAATTTTACGGCAAGGTTTCTCTCCTCCTTTATTTATTTCTAATACTCGTTTTAATTGAATTTCACGTTTAATAAGACGTAACACAAACAGAAAGGGGAAAAAAAATTTGTATAAAGTTTTTTTTCGTTCAATAAATCAGTTAAGCACGACTTGGACACTGTAACAATATGTATGTGGTAGATTCTATTCGTTGTACAGGACGCATTACGAGAAGTTGGAAGGCTACTGCACTTCATCAGTATTGTACCTCTACTACACTACACCACATCACTGTGTCTCGAGCTGAGTTGCCCCTTTACAGTTTGGGACGATGTGGGTGAGAAGTCTGATTGGGCTCTGTGACGCTCTACGGTCATATTAGACCAGGACCTACGCCTTAAAGTGGATTCCGAACCACTACAAACTTCCCTGGCACCGCCGGGATTCGAACCCAAAACCTGTGGTACCGAGTGCCAGAACGCTAATTACTCGACCATCAGATCCCATCAACATTGTACCGATATGAACACCCCAAAGAGGGATACATTCTGGGGGATACACTCTTTTCTCTTCGAATCCAACGGGAGGATTTCAAGCCTGCGGATATGTTGAGCCTTTCTTAGACTGGTAGAAAACGAAATCTCAACACTAAAAAGAAATCAGTTTAAAGGAATGAAATTTAGGCAAAGAATTTGTCTATGTAACATATTTATTTAACTCAAGTTTCAAGAACACGGGTTAAAATATGCGCGAGAAGATCCATTTCTGTGTGCTTGAGTGCTGAATGGTTCCCAAGAAATAAGCAATAGAATGCTTCATGCAACTGAACTGCGGAAGATAATTGTTGGGTATATGTGCAGCGATAAATTTGGCATATGAGTGGCAATAGCGATTTTCTTCACATGAAACAAATCCATTTGATAAAGCCTTACAGATAACCACAATTTAGCAGATTCATAGACCATATGTTAAAGATGACAGTGCCACCAGATATTTTTTAAAAAAATATTTGCACACGCGTTAGAAATTATTTATTGAGTACTCTTACTCTATTATATTAATTTATATATCTATATCATCAAAATACACTGAAATTTAGAAATTGTTAAAGTTTTAAGAATAGTAAATTTTTTTTGTAAGTCAAACATCATAAGTATTATTATTTAACTCTAAAAACAGAAACAATAACAGAATAATTTTATTGCTATAAGATATAAATAAATCAGAATTTAGAATTAGGTTCCAAACTTTTTTTAAATGTTTTCAAGTTAGAAAATCTACCTACAAATAAATGTACTATCATGATATAAGCAGTACTGTGATCTTATATTTCTTTTTTTAATTTTCGTTATTATTTTTTAAAGTGAGCATGTAATTAAATATTTAATAAATTAGTCGAAAATAGTTGCAGTTCCCAAATGAAAATATCATTACTACTACTAGTCTATACATTTAACGTAATATTTTACTGTCGATTTTAAAATAATGAACTTTTATAAAGAAATTTAATGTAAGTTCATATCGAAGTAATTTTTTTGAAAGCACAAATTATAATTTTAAAATTAAATTTTCCTTTATACTACTTCTATTAGTTTAGGAGATTATGATATTTTCCCTATTTAAATTAAATTACTTTTTCTTTCCTTGAATACCAGTGCATTTGAAAATTATTCAAATAAATTTATCTTGGGGAAAAAAAGTGAACTTCATTTGTTAAAATTCTGCCGACTGCGAATTTGCATGAAAACAAACGAGAAAAGACCTTCAAAACGCGTGAAAAATGTATTTGTTTTTTGAAACAGTTGAAGAGCTCTCGAGGACTGTTTTTCTGTTTAGTTGCGTGGCAGTCTTAATTAACCCAACAACAGGTCAAGAGCTTGTAATCTTATATTTCTGTAAACTGATATCTGTTAAAGTAGGAGGGGGTTTTTTTTTTCTCTATGACATGAAAGATAACATCATATTTGACATTTTATTTTTGTATTAATTTCTAATGATAACATTTTCTTTTCTTTTTTGAAATACTTTCTAATGATGATAAATTATCTTTAGTAACAAATATGGCTACTTATATGCTTAATAAGATTTCAACAATCTCTAAAATTGCTACTATTTTCCATCAAATAGAAAATAAAATTAGGTCATATACTTGTAGGCTTAATTCTTATATTTTTCTATTCATAGATCAGTATAATTTGATATGTTGCTGATGTACTATACGCCAGGTGTGGGGTTCTGGTTAACAACTATCTGACTTATGAGTCGGATTTTTTATATCGCATATCGACTCTTTTCCGTAATTTTCTTTCGAATATCGCCACTTTTCTGTTCCTTATTTTTTACTATTATTGAACTTTTTCATTACTATTACTTATTTTTTACTATTCCTAATTTTTAACTATTAATTACAAGAATTTGTAAAATAAATTCAATGATTTTTATTGAACTCGGATACCTATAAAAAATTTTTCATAATAAAATATTTTTTACAAATTTTAAAGTCAGGATACTATATGCTTAAAAAACCATTTATAAAAAACATACTTAAAAAACAACTTTTTCTATATACTCAAAAAACATTCTTGTATTCTGTATTTATTTACAAAAATACATATACCGTATTAAAAAATAGCAGTACGAAATTAATAGATACCAAAGTACTATAGAATAGTTAAAGAAAATTGCACATTTTAAGCACAAAGATACTATATTTGTAATACATTTTTTTTTGTTTAACATCGGCGGACCTCTTCTATCACTTATGCAATTTACAAACAGTTGGTTAGTTAAACAGTTTCCTTCCAGGAAAATTATGGACAACTGCCTCGCATTTGAATATCGTATGGGAGAAATCCCGGAAAATTCCCACAAGGTAGCCTGATAATAGATGAGAGAATACTTTTACATATATTGTCACAATCAGCATTGAGTCTTCTTTTAAAACAGTGACTGCAACAACTCTGATTCGAACCAGGGCCTTCCTGCACACAAGTGAGCCATTTGTGCAGGAAATGACACCAAGTCAGGCATTTGTAAAAAATTAAATCTTTTTTTTCTTTTTAATAATAGAATTGTTTTTATGGGATCTTCTTTTATTGTTGATTCAAGATAACTTTTTATAAGCCTTAGGATCAGCAAAATCTCTCATCATTTACTTGGTTGGCTGCTGAAGAAGAACTTAAACTTATGAAATAGTTGCTAATAATTGTATTATTGCTGCTAATAGTTATAATAGAATAATAGTTGCCAATAGTTGTAGTAGAACTCCTTGCTAATAGTTGTGTTACTGATAGATACAATTGAACTAATTGAACATTTAATTTTAAAATGAATTCCTATAATTTTAGAAAAATAAAATTATTTTTGTAAAAAAAAAATCGGGAGTCGGATATTGAAACCGACTCCATTAAAAAAATTCGACTCCCAATTTCCCACTTCTGCTGTACACCGTATTTTTCCATGTATAAGGCGATAATTTATAGAACATTTTTAAAACTAAATTATGAGAATCAACTTATATACGTATCCACTAATCTAGCAAATAATGTAGGTACTTTTCCGTTAGCCGAGCGCCAGCGACCAGTCGCCAAATATCGCTAAGCATAGAACTTTTTTTTATTTCTTTCGTTTATATTTTTTAAGTTTATGAAAAGCATTATTTCATTTAAAATTGAATTGTTTTATGAAAATGAATTGGTTTATTTTCAAAATCGTTTATATTGTCGGTTTGTTGCGAACGGCGCCAAAACGAAAAATCTGATGTTGGCGAAATGTCGTACAAAACAAAACATACACAGTAATAATAGAATACAGTAAACAATTCAATAGAATACAGTAAATAATTAACACATAAAAACAATGATGGAAAAGAAAATTACTTCAATCTTTTAACTTACTTTTTGAATGTTTTAAATACACCCTTTATGAAATAATAATAATAATAATAATCGGTTGAGCCGATATGCAAGTTATTGATAAAATTAAGAATTTAATGTAAGAACAAAATGCGTAACAGCTTTCTTGAAAAATAAAAAAAATTATAGAATTCCAAACGACTTTCTTTTCTTGAAAAATCTCATTTTTATTTTGAAATAAAAATGTCTTCGATTTCACCACACGATCTTTCAGAAAATTTTTACATTGTTTAATTAATTAATTATTAGCTCGAGAAAAAACTTAAATAAACTGATGAAAATAGCTAGTCGAAGAATTTTTAACAAAATTAACCAATAAAAAAAGGTTGAAAATGGTAAAAAAAAAAAAAAAAAAAATCAAGAAAACGAAAAACTTCGCTCTCGAAAACAATACCCATAATTTTATGGGTAAAAAAGTCACATAAATCCTTCAAAGTCAGTGTTGGAATCTGAGTTTCCAAATAGTTCACCAAATTCACCAATTGGAATGTCCAGGATGGATATCATCATCACTTTTAATGTTTTTAGTACAAGAATTTATGTCTTGTACATAAACAAAATCGTTTTTATTATTATTATTTTTCGATTTCTATCCGGGTTTTGTACTTTGGGTAAATGTTTTTAAAAAAACCATACGGAAGTTCCAAATTTATTCTTTTGCAAATTATGCAATTAAAAATTATCTCTCTAATAGTATTTCTACCTCTTAAAATCCAAAATCTACTTCTTATCAACTATAGGGTTATTTCAGCACCTGCATGTGTGGTGTTGTTAGACATTTTAAGTTTTAAACCCTTTTATATCTTTATACAATAACTCGAACCTAGAAAGAACAAGCTACACCGTCTACCCAATACACACATTAAACACTAAGAATACCGCAATGGCCCATTTAATAAAAATATACCTAGAAATCCGTAATAAGCCATACCACATATAAACTTACAGGTTCGAATGCCTTCAGAGACTAATACAAGTTGGAAAATGAAACACATACAAATGAAATAAATCAAAAGCTAATTTCATGATTTAAAAATATAAAAAATGTATTTATTAATATTTACAATTTAAATACTTTAAACGCATCATACAATTTATATTATATTAAAACATGTGAATTTCTAGTAACATCACTCAAATATAATATAAACTAACAATATACACAGTCCAGTCACATTAATGTGACCACCAGTCAAAAGCCTATATACACTGAAGTGACAAAAGTCATGGGATAGCAATATGCAAATTTTCAGATGGCAGTAGCATCGCATAGAACAGGTATAAATGCGCAGTGCTTTCGCAGAGCTTTCATTTCTGTTCAAGTTATTCATGTGAAGAGGTTTTGACATGATGATGACCGCACGACGGGAATTAACAGACTTTGAACGCGGAATGTTAGTTGGAGCTAGACGCATGGGTCATGCCATTTCGGAAATCGTTAGGGAATTCAACATTCCTAGATCCACTGTGTCAAGAGTGTGCCGAGAGTATGAAATTTCAGGCATAACATCCCACCATGGACAGCGCAGTGGTCGACCGCCTTCACTTAACGACCGAGACCGGCGACGTCTGCAAAGAGTCGTAAATTCTAACAGACAAAAGCAACACTGCGTCAAATAACCGCAGAAATCAATGTGGGACGTACAAGGGACTTGTCTGTTAGAACTGTGCGGATTTGCCTTTCTTGGGCTATTCCATAGAAGACCGACTCGAGTGCCTTTACTGACAGAACGACATCGCTTGGCGGCTCTCGTGGACACGTAGCATATCGACTGGATGAATGGAAAACCGTGGCCTGGTCCGATGAGTCACGATTTCAGTTGGTAATGGCAATGTGGCGCAGACCCCATAATGGACCCAAACTGTCAGCAAGGCACTGTTCAAGCTCCGTAATGGTGTGGGCTGTTTTCATGGCATGGACTTGGTCCTGGTGCGACTGGACCGAACATTGACTGGATCTCATAATACCATTTATGGACTTCATGTACCCAAACAAAGATCAATACCAGTCACCAAACCCATTGGTTTGAAGAACATTCTGGACAATACCAACGAATATGTAGATCGCCCGACATGAATCCCATCGAGCATTTATGGGACATCATCGGAGCTGTTTTTTTTCAATTTCACAATTATGGACGTCTATCGAGACAGCATGGCTCAGCATTCAACGACTTGTTGAGTGGCTCGAGTTGCTGCATTCGCCGGGCGATCTTATCCCATGACTTTTGTCAAATTTTTCAAATTTTCTTTTCATAAAATACTTTTTATTCATCCACACAAGTTCGAATACATTTTTTTTTAACTTGTAGTGGATGACACTTGATGTTAATACAGTTTTTTCAAATATTAATTCATTCATTAAATTTAATTAATTAATTTTAATTTTGTTTAAATTTAAGTTGCAGATATCTACCAATAGATGGCGCTAGATAAACTTAAAAGAAATGAATGAAAATTTTTTATAAAGGACTTTCTGCAATATAGTGAAAAAAAAAAGTAGGAATTGACTTTAAAAAAAAAATTTATATTACTTGTTTTATTTAGTTGATGAAAAAAATTATGCCACTTAAGGGAATCGGGCACAAGGGAAGCCCGTAACCATGAAGATGGATATGCAGCACACATGAAAATACAAAACATGATAATGATTAATAATAATAAAGGCAAAATTATGTTTAGATGGAATAATTAGTTGGCATTTTTATTTATAGGGCAAGTCAGGATTTTTAAGTTTTCCACCCACTCTTAATAATCCGTCATTATCTAAAAAAGGAACACAAATTTAACAATTGGATATTTTTCAGAATAGAAGACCTTTTTCCAAGCTTTGAATTTCTTTTATGAAAGTAGTCTTCCGAATCTTTTTTTCTATGCCTGACTCTGATTGTGAAAGTTTACTAGTTGTTAGAGTACCAGAAGCTCGATGTAATGACGTTTATGAATCTTTTGCATCAGGCTATAATTCTCTTGAGTTTCATGAATGAAGAAAAGTTATAAATAATGTCTAAAGGCTCCACAATATGAGTCACACAGTACACACTTGATTTTCTGTCGAAGGCTTCAGCTCTTCCAAAATTTTTATCCTTTTTCTTTGATGTAAGATCTCCAGATGTAAGATTCTTTGATGTAAGATCTTCCGCACCGAACCTCCGGGATACTCGTCGTTCATTAAAAATGGTGATCCACACCATCATCATTCATTCGCTTGAAGTTTATCTGCATGCAAATCACGGGAAATAAGATCGGCTCTATTCACTTCAGATGGCACAAAATGCCAATCTTTCACATTTGTAAATTGTTGTACTTTTGATAGTCGATAAGATGTTTCTAAATAACGGCTCTTTCATTATCCAAGCCAGGATAATTTTCGAATCTATCCAAAAAAAAAAAGTTCGATACACATAAATTTTTAAAGATCTTTTGATTTTATGAACTAATTCGGATAGGAGCAAGGCGGCACAGAACCCCAATTGTAAAATTGAAATATTTTTCATTGGGTCCACTTCGAGATTTTCTGACAGTTAGTTTTGCAAACACTTGTGCAGAAGCACTACAAGACTTTACATAACGCACTGCTCCATAAGTGACTTTACTAGCATTTCAGAAGCCGTGACGTTCGATGATTATTGGTCCACTGGTAAATATGCATCTTGGAATTTGAATGTCACAAATGGTTGTTAAAGCTATAAGGAATTCATGCCATTCTTCAAGCTCTTTTTTAAAGCAAATTGTAGTTCCAGTCCATCTTGATTAGCCAAAGTTTTGGCAAGAAAAGTTTTACTTTTATCACAACTGGGCCAAGTAAACCCAAAGGATCAAAAATCTTTGCTATGGTTGACAATACCATACGCTTTGTGAACAAAATATCATAATTTACTTTCACTTTGAAAGAGAAGCAATTTTTTTTTAGGTTGCCATATATTAATCCTAATTTTTTTATTTTATCTATAAAAAAGAAGTAACCTGCTTTATCACTATCCGTCAAAAATTTTCTATTGCTGCACCAATGATGTAACTAATTCCAAATAATTTATTACTGTTTTAATAAGAGCTTTCTTTTACTAGTATGAACGCTTGAGCGGAGGAGGAAAGGAGGATTTGGAAATGATTTAATTTTCTTCTTTATACAACTCATTAACAGATAATGTATTCTTATTCTCGGCGCTGGAGCATGCGTGGGTAGTGTAGATTTTTATAATGTTTACATTTACAAAAACAAGATCCTTGTAATTTGAAATTGAAAACTGAGCAATCTGTAAAAATTAAAGCAGATATGGTTTTGTTTTACATGACCATTTCTCTCATTTGCTGACAACTTTAAATAATTTGGACGATTAGAAATATGGTGGTTTTTATTATAATTTAAATCCTTTACGTCCAAAAGAGAAACTTTAGACGCGAATTGAAAATTTTAAAACTAGTTTTACTCTTTTGAAAGCTACTCGTGCTTGAAACATAAAAGCGAAACATGTCCCACGCGTTGAAACATAAATATCTCATTTTCAGCTAATTTCATTGAGAGGAACTAACTATCTTCTTGTCTTATACTTATGTGAGATGCGACTTCTTTATCTAAAGTTTGAAATAATTTATCGGAAATTATCAATTGTTTTAATGTTTCGAAATCAGACATCTTTCGTAGTCTAAAATAATACTCAAAATTAGTTGTTAAGCGCTACTCAAACTGCACATTGAGATTCTTTCAGGTACTAAACTTTTCTGAAATTATCTAAGAATATTTGTGGTGAAGGCTCATATTCCCGCAGCACAACTGATTTTATTGTCTCACAGTTCTTGATATCTTTATCATTTTAAATAAGTTATTATATTACACGCTCTTTATCCTGATAAATTTAACAAATCTCAGCTTTATACATCTCGGGTAGTATTTTAGTATTAAATGCACGCTCTAAAGAAGTAAAGAAAAAACTCCACCTTTCCGGTTGAGTGGGGATTTTAACAGTTAAAGTTTTAATAATTTTTATCACTTGATCAATGATATCTGATTTGGCTTCACTTTCACACACATTTGACTTACTTTCGTTTCCAATTTTTGCGAGTTCTAATTTTATTTTTCCATATCCATTTGATGTTGCTCCTCATTTTTTCCGATTCTCTAAAAGTAGTATAATTTTGTTGTTGTTTCTTCATAACAGTGGTCTTCAAACAACTATTCGCAGGACTGCAATTCCATGCTAAAACATGCATTGGATACGATTTGACACATTGACGTCTATTTTAATAATTTCATTTTGGTGTTTTTTCTTCATAATAAGAGTCTTCAAACAACGACCTGCCTATGAAAAATCTAGAATAAAATAAAAGCAATCATTGGGATACATATATATATATATATATATAAATTGGATTGTAATCAGATCTATATAACAGATCTTTTAATCAGATTTATTTATCCGTTTTCCCGGTAACAGTTGTTCGCAATTTTTAGGTATGTTATGTCAACTTCAAAGAAGATTTTTTAGTTGTATCTCAGATAATTTTCATTAGTATTTTGATGGTTGTCAGTGGTAGGCAGGTGAGAGTGCGTACGTGGCAAACACACAATGCTACCTTCCAGACTACTAATATTACCACAAAATTCACAACTTCAGGGAATCACATTCGTAACATTCAGGAAGTTTTCAATACAATATAGTTAATTGAGAGATAATTTGAGATGGCAATGCATGTGCTGAACTTATTTATTACGAATTAGATTTATTGAAGGAAAAAAATATAAATTTGTTATACACATAATGCTGCACATGCATTTTGAAATGGAAATGTAAGCACCGGAAGTGCAAAAAAACTTATCACAATCTTATCAATTAAACTTTATACTCCTTTAAGTAAAGTCTATAAAAAGGGACGGTACTTTTTGATAACAAATAAAGTTTTTACTGGTGACAGTTTATTTATTTGTGCAATTTATCTAGTAAGATAGACTGTCTAGTTACTTTAAAAAAATTCTACAAATTTCGCAAAATCTGGCACTATTTTTCTTGAAATCAATGAAAGATTTTAACTTGCGTAAAGTAATAGATAAAAATGGCCTTTTTTTTTGTAGTATGTAGTGAATTCAAAATTTCTGTTATTTTTCTAGAAGCAGTTGGAATCTCTGAATTATATGTGAAATTTTGAATAACTTCTACTAAAAAATTAAATAAGGCAGTGAATTAAAAAAAGGTCATAAAGAACATTTTAAATTGTTAACGAAAAATCATTTCGATTCAAAGAATATTTCACTTTTAAATTTAAATAATCTAGTATTTTATAGTAGTATACCCAAATACTTGATCAAATAAAATAAAGAGTACAATTTTATAAGAAAGAATATTTTTTAAATTTTTATATCATTTTTTTTTTTTTAATCTAGTATCCATTTAGTTCCTCTTTGAAATAAGAATACAAATTGTGCATGCGCCATTTTTAATACATAAAAAGAGAGGTATAAACCGCTTTTAAATTTGCTTTGAATAGTTTATTGATACACACATCTAAAGGCTGAACTAATGGCGTCAATCCATCTAGAATAACTGTCATGTCTGTGTTGCACTCTGTCAGCAATTTCTTCATATTATCCGTTAGATGTCATCTGAACATGTCCCAAACTAAAAGACTTTTTGAATTATTTAAGGCACCTGGATGCTTTTGCCAAATATTTCTTATCCGCAATTTTACATCATATTCGTCCATCCATCCTCGTGCATATGAATGAAAACAACTTTCGGGAAATTAAATTTCGGCATTATTTTTCTTTTAAAAATTGCCGTAAAATTTTTCGAAACTTGTTTTTTTTTTTTTTTGAACCATTTTTGTTCCATTCACGTCAATTGTTTTATTTCTTATCACATCAAGTATTACCGGAGTTGCATGCATATTTCCAATATGTGACAGTATTTTTTTTTTTTTTTGTAGGCCAATGACATACTTTTCGAAACTTAACAATTAGTTGTCCAACTCTTTAAGAAGTCTTCGTGAAACTTTTGTTTTTTTCTCATATAACTACATTATTCCGTGCCATAAATCAAAGTTGCTTTAAAATTTTCACTTTTACTTGCATCCCTTCTCCCCCAACACACACACTTTAAGGCAAATAAACGTACACTGTTTCTTAAATTAACCCATTTTTGACCCAGTTCACAACACTTTCTTTAAGGATAGGCCATTCCGTTACACAAAGCGCATTTATTCCTTGGCCTATTAATGGTTGTCAATACATTATTCTTCCACTTATGTATAGAACTTTCACTAACATCAAACATCCTCGCTGCAGTACGATTTCCATTTTCTGTTGTAGATTGAATCACTTTGATTTTGAAACCAATATTGCGTTCTTCGTTTCGCAGGTCCCATACTTACTACTGAAAGGGATACTATGAACTTTATTGAATATGCTACAGAGAGCATAAAAAAGTCTCAGCCAACGTTCTGATTTGCTCCATGATAAATCGTCCGCCTCGTACGTCACACGAAAAAGAGGGAAGGAATGAAGTCTGTAGAAATAGGCGGGAAAATCCTATACCACGGCGCCAATTTTGTCCCCCTCCCCCTTTTTTTTTCCTTGCCCTTTATGACTGTAGTTCGAGAAGTATACCATTGTCCAAAGCCTAGAAAAATCCTTCTAATAAATGGCTTCAAAAGATAAGAAACATGTTTTCAAGTTTTTTTGTTAAAAGAAAAAAAAAGTTATGCATCATACGGCGAATACATCTAAAAATTACAAAATGTAGTTTGAAAATATAGGTGCGCGTTATAGGCTGGAATATACGGTACATACTATTTACCTAATAAATTTGTATGTAACTTAGAATATTTATGAAAAAACGTATATGTATAGTGCCGTACAATAACCATGTGACGTGGGACTTTTTTCGGTGTCAACATTTTTTTTACTTAATTGCCCTGTTTTTAACCTCATAAAATTTCATTAAAAAAGGACTGTAGTACAGCTTAATTCATTTGAATTCGTAAAATTCAAAAATAGTACTGCATTTTTGCATTTACAAACAAAGAGAATTACACTGAATCTGAGATATTCATCACGGGAACAAAAGATGCGTAACAGATTCAACGTTATTCGCGATGTATGTTGGGGATTAACAATTATATATGGTTAGTCATCAAATACATTAAAGTGCGCTACATGTACATTTTGTGACGACAATTTATATATGACTTGGCAATTTATATATGCCTTGGTATAAATACACGTTTCGGCTTCACTTATAGGGTTTTGATCACAACTATTTCAATTCAGAAATCCTGTAAGCTATCTAACAAGTCCTTGAAAATATTATTAAATTTTATTCCGAAATCTTGAAAAAAATGTATATAATCGTTGTTTTTATCCTGAATTTTAATACAAACTTTAGCTCCTATTGATGGCATAATTCTAAAATTGAAAAAAAAAAAAAAAAAAAAATCTTTTGTTCTTCGAATTTCGATTTTCCGTTATCTAATATTATCTTATCAATCTGTGAGATATGCGTATAAAAAAATCGCAAATTTATCTAAGATGATTGGGGTTTTTAGGCGTCAAACACTTTTTTTATTGATAAAACTATCTTTCAATGTCAAAGGATAGAAAGATATATTGCCAAGGGAAGCAAATTTAGAATTATTTTCGAGAACAACTCAAGAAAGGTTTATCATATTTCTGGGAGCTTAAGTAAATTTCTAAAACTTTTTCGCGATCCTTTGCTATTAAAAAAAAAAAAAAAAAAAAATGACGACTGAAAATTTGTCTGCTGTTTTGGAAGGTGTAGGAAATCTAAGATTGGTAAGCAATTTTCATTTTTTGGATTATTTTTAATATATTTAGTTGTGATTAGTGTATGCATATTACGATATTATTTTCTTGCTTTAATCTAGTTATTCTAGATTTTCAATACAATTTTTTTTGTATATATTTATTTAACTAGGAATATATTATCAAACATCTCAAAATTTTGGGATTTCTATTAATAAAATTTAAATGACTTCGAATCTTGGATATAGATAATAAATTTTTGAAGCTTACAACAATCAGAGCATATATGTATAAATCAAAATAATATCTTCTATATATATATCATCATCACTGGCACAACAGCTATAGTGGGCCAAGGCCGATTGCCTATTGGCAGATTTCTAGACAGGTGATGTTTTCTGTTTAAGAGGGTAGGGCTGTCAGTTTTACGCTCAACGCTCTACATTCATATTAGACCTGGACCTACAGTTTAAAGTGAATTCCGAACCGCTACAAACATTCAGGGCACTGCCGGGACTCGAACCGAAAACCTGTCGTACCGAGCGCCATAACATCGCTTAGTATTATATATTTATATTTCGTTGATGAGATAAATGATAAAATATAAGTAAGTGATATTCACATGTTATGAATTAAAATTCGCAAATGTTTTCAATTCTTTTTTTTTTTTTTTTTTTTTAATTTTTAGATTTATGTAATTTTTTTAATTTTTAATTTTTTTATTTTGCGAATGTATATTGGTGAGAAAGTGATGCGTAAAGCTACCTTTGAAAATATATTTTCCAGATAATATATGGTAAAATTTATGTACCATTCGCATTTTTAAATTTTTCAATAAAAAATTTAAAGCAATTGTTTTTAAAATGATCCTGATCACATGTATTTTTTTAAAGGGAAATTATATAACATCTTACAAATGATATTATGCTTAGCAGATAGAAATTTCTGATAAAATCTATAAAATTTCGTTATTGAAAATTTTTATTTTTATTTTTTACAGATTATTGAGTAACAGATAACCAACTATCGGTTTAGTTCCACCGTTTAATTGAATAGCTCAATATACATAACTTTAAATGTGTGATTCAAGTATTCGAAATAAAACACCTATTTTGCGCAAACAGCAGTAAAAAAATCCGATGTTTTAATTCAATTAAATAAATTTTATTAAAAAGATTGAAAAAAAAAAAGAATCAAAAGAATCGTATTTCCAATGCAAAAACTAACGAAACTTGAGTAATAAATACAATTAGAACTGTATTGATATTGCATTGATTACATAATTGTTTAATAGAAATTAGCTTTGTAACTACGAATCATTATCACAATTGTATTTTAATGTACTGATTTTTTATATAACCATCACGATTGTCACAGTAACATAATTACAGCAATTTTTTGTTGACAAGAACTATTTATATTTTTTATGGCTTAAATAGCCTTAAGGCTCGTTCCCACCGAGGCGAGAGACGTGAAGATGCAAGAGGCAAGCGACCAAATTTTTTCGACCCCTTCACAGCGAAACGTCAGAAATAGCATTACGCATAGTGAAAAACCGCTTGAAGTTGAAAGTTGGGCTACTCCACGCGGCGAACTGCAAACCGGTTTCAGGCGACCGCGGTGAGGTCAAATTTTGGTCGCTTGCATCTTGTCGCCTTGGTGAGCACGAGCCTTTATGTAAGTTAAAATAATATTCGAAAATTGCATTTTAAATTCATTCGAAGACCGATTTGTAATCCAGTAGTAACATGTACATCTTAGAATTCCTAAGTTTATTTAAACTTCGCCAATAATAATAAAAAAAAAAAAAAAAAAAAAACGCCACCAGTTTTTAATTTTAAAATATTTCTTTCCAAGTAATTTCGAAATTTTTCAAAGATTAATGTTATAGAAGATGTTCACATCTAATCTAATCAAAAGTTTAATAAATTTCCGAAATAACAATCAATAAACGAAAAAAAAAGAACCCCCCACCCCCTTCTAATGTGCAAATACTTGTAATTTTCCATGCACCGTATGATAAGATGGAACTCTAAAAACTAATAAATGAAACTTAAATGCACTAGATTTCAAATTAAATGCTACAGTAGAATTAAAGAATAAATTTAGCTAAATATAATAAATGAAACATCACTTGGAAGCTTTTTATTCTAAACGAAAATATCACGAAATTCTGAACAGTTTTTAAAATATTTTAGCATCAAAAAATTATTAAGGAAGGGGGAATACGTTCTATCCAGATATCTTACTTTTTATCCAATCTTAACAAAAACCACAATCGTATTTTTTGTGTAAATGATAAAGAAAGAAAAAAGAGCTTTTACATTGTGAGGAAACAGACTTTCAATGTCAGCGGTCGATAGGAATGCAGAGATCAAACAAATAAACAAAAAAGTATCTCACCTGCTCAACCTGTCTGGTAATCTGTCTTGGAATCGCTGGCGGCTATTTGTTTATCTCCGGTATGACCGGTGTTTAAATTTATGTGAGGCGAAAATTTCAGGTGAATTGTCAGGAAGGGCAACGGTTTTGTTTTGTATTTTTAACTTTTGTAAAAATGACCACTGAAAATCTTTCTGCTGTTTTAAAAAGGAAAGATGAACTTTGTTTGGTGTGGAATGTTAATAATACTAGGAATTTAATTTATTTTTACTCCTTTTTTTTTAATGTTGTAGAATTTGTTGTATTTAGATGTTAGTAGAATTTGTTATATTTAGGTGTTATTAGAATTTGTTATATTTAGTTAATGTTTAGTTAACTAATTGTTTATTTTAAAATATTATATTATTAAATAATATAACAATTTTATTGTTATATTATTTAATTATATAATATTTTAATTATATAATTATTGTTATATTTTTAAATAATATTTTTATATTTAATTGCAATTCAATATATTTTCTGGAGAATAGTTATGAAAGATGATTAATATTGGTTATGAAATTCTGAAGAATATTTATGAAAAATAATTAATATTTATTAACCATTATTATATTTTACTTTTAGAAAATAATTATAAATATTATTTTATTAGTGTTTAAAAGATAACTTTTGTTTAACTAACAGAGTTTATATAAAGGATAACTTTTTCAAATGATGTAGTTCTTAAATTTTTAGAGTATTTCAGAAAAAAATTAAATTTTATTGGTACTATAAATATTAAAATGATAACTGAAAATTACTGCATTGAATATCTAGTGTTAACATAAGAATATTAATTGCATTGTTCATATTTTAATGAGAAAAAAATTTAACTCTAATTTATAATTTTAAAAAAAAATTAATTTATAATTTTTTACATGAAAATCTGCAAAATTTACATTTCTTAACATATTGCAAGAAAAGTGTACATAAAGCTTCATTAAAATGACAACATATTGTTATATATACATTACAACATACTGTTATAAAGCTTCATTAAAATTGCAATGTACTGTTATATATACTTTATCACGTTTCTCTTACCCTTCTGAAAAATTAACTGAAAATATTTTTATATTTTAGGAGAATCGAAACATTCCTGTGCCTCAACCTAATGGTACGATATTTATTTTTTTAAATTTCTATGTGTTAACTTTAAAATAAAACCTATCTCTATATTTAATTGCATTGTATTTGAATTTGCATAATACATTCTTTTTTTTTTCAATCAGCTATAATAGTTTATTATTAAAATAACATTCTGAAATATATAATTTTATGTGGCTATTGTCTGTAAAATTTTAATTCATATTCTTTTAATTATTATTATATAAAAAAATTTCTTATATTTAAATATTACTACACACATTTCTTATTTTTATTTTTATTTTCAGAGGTTTTAATTGCTATTCACAGTGTTGGTATTTGTGGATCTGATGTACATTACTGGAAACATGGTCGCATTGGAGATTTTGTTGTCAAAGATCCAATGGTTTTGGGACATGAATCTAGTGGAACTGTTGTTAAAGTTGGAGACCAAGTAAAGAATTTGAAACCAGGTTTAATATCTTCATAACTAATATAAAGTGTTTATAAAAAATAGATATTACTTTTAAAATCCTTATTTTATTTTATATTCTATTTCATATTATTTAAATATTATGTTTTGTAAGTATTGACTATAGTAAATCTATTTCTTAAGGAATAGTATTTTATTCTATAAAAAAAATAATTAATTTATATTTAATCTTTAAAGAAAAAATCATATTTCAATATATACATATCAATGCAATCATGTTTATTCTATAAAGAATAAATAAATTATGATTGCATTATGAACTCTGAAATTTAGCAGAACATAAATGCAAATAAAAGCTATACTTAAAAGTAACAAAAGTAGATAAATTGACTGTGATTCAATGACAGTGATTTCTGAATTATTGAAAAAATTAAACAAAAATTATTATTATTATTAAACAAGAAGGGAAAGAGATTTTGAGATAAACCTAACCCTTCATTAATTGTTAAGCCAATAAAATAAGTGGCTAAAAAGATATAAATATCAAGCTTATTAGATAAGAGATACATATTCATATGAATTATATTCAAAATGAATTTTTACACTGAATATTTATTGCATGGAAGCTTTTTTATTTGAAGGTTACATGAAACAATAGGATATTTTATGAAAAAATATTTTGTTAACTGCAATATTTTGTTTATTTATTTATAGGAGATAAAGTATGCATTGAACCTGGAGTGCCTTGTCGAAAATGTGAATTTTGCAAAGGAGGACGCTATAATCTATGTCCTGGTGTAAAGTTTGATGCTACACCACCTGTTGATGGATCTCTTAGTCGTTATTATTGTCATGATGCTGACTTCTGTTTTAAGTAATTTAGATTTTATTTTAATTTTGAATAAGTCCATTATAGAATTTATGTACTAAAAATAAAATATTTGCATACTTCTAATAGCAAAAAACTATACAAACATTGCTATATTATACATACTAAACAAATATTTCTGCATAGTTTTTAAGTAATTGTTTCATCAATTTATTTAATCTATGCATTTCATAAATGTCATAATACAGTAGAACCTCTTTAAGTCGAACCTTGATAAGTCAAAAACCTCCACAACTCGAAATTTCAACCCTCTGTAAGTCGAAATAATTAGTCAATCCCCTCAAGCCATTTTGGTATATATTTTCCCTCTGTAACTCGAAAAAAAAATTGGACCTCTGTGTTTCGAACATTAACAATGTTTGATTTTACAATTTTTTTTACAACTTGATCATTTGAAACTAATTACCTCTATAGCTCGAAGAAAAATAAGTTACCGACTTTTAAGGATTTACCAACAATGCACATCATTGTTTCTTAGAAAACAATGTATGAGTATATAGAAAATAGAATAACCAATTCTATGAAATAGCAACTCGGAATAAATGAATTTTCTGCTCTTTATAGCTTAGATAATGTTATAAATAGAGAACGATTGAATTGTCTAAAGCAAAAAAAAGTTAATAAATAATAATAACTGATTTTTTTAATACATAATATTTTTAATTTTAAGGTTGTTTCGGAATTATTTTGATTTTTTATTGCAGTACATAAAATAATTTTCAAGCTGCAAATAAACATGTTTATTACCTCTGTAACTTGAATTTTTATTTATTTTACCTCTCTAACTCAAAATAAATTCCAAGTCGAATACTTCCTTACAAAATCCGCGTAAGTCGAAATCCTCCATAAGTCGAAAACTCTATAACTTGAATTATTTGGCGTCTCCCTTGAAGTTCAACTGTATAAACAATTTTTCTGCAATTATAATTATCTATGAATGTTTAATAATTTGTTATAAAAAATTATTATATAAAAAAATTTTTTAATGCATTTTATCATATTTTAAATATTTAATTTTATATATAATTTAAAATATAGAGTTAAGCATAAAGTAATGAAATGCTGTCAAGGAAAGGATGCAAGTGCATTTTTTTAAGTTAGAATTATTTCATTTTATGCAGAACATTCTGTAAAATATTTGAATAGAATTAATATAATGTAACCTTATTTTAATATTTCAGTGTAATTAATTTAAGTTTAAATAGAATTTCTTCAAAGATTTCCAGATATGAAAGAATTAATTTATGGGATCATAGCAGAATTATGAAGATATAATCACGTTGATACTTTTATTTTTATGATATAATGAATAATACATCTTTGTTACAAACTAAAATCAGTTTTCAGAAAAAATGAAAAGTATGCAGCATATATTATGATTATTATTGAAATAATTTATGAGACTGTTTAAAATTTTTCTACTTATAAAATACTTATTATTTTTTTTAATTTATTGCAGATTACCTGATAATGTTAGTTTAGAAGAAGGTGCATTAATGGAGCCTCTTTCAGTTGCAATTCATGCTTGTAAAAGAGCATCTGTCACAGCTGGAAAATCTGTGCTCATATGTGGAGCTGGTAGGATGATTTTATTTTAATGTTTTTATTTATTTTAAAAATAACATGTTAGTTTAAAAATTACATAATTAAGTGTTAAAAATAATTGCTGTTATTTTATTTTGAATAGACCAATAAATTTGCACTTTCTAATTGATAGTTCAGAATTTTTAAAAATATTGTGAATTTAAATGTCATAATGTTGTAATACATATTTTTATCTAAATTACTAACTTTAATTTGAATTTTTTAAGTCTTCATAATGTAAAATATGTTTTTATTTTTAGGTCCTATTGGATTGGTCAATCTTTTAACTTGCAAAGCGATGGGAGCTACAAAAATAATAGTAACAGGTAAAACATTACATATAAATTGTTACTTTTCTTGATTGCATAAGATTTCTTATGTAATATAATAATGAATGTTTTTATTTAAACACGTATATTTCTTATTTATTTGTGATAACTTTTCTAGAAATAATATCAATAAAACATTACAATCATATTAATTATTTACAGTGCTTATTTATACACTGATTTTTAAATGTAAATTTTACTATCAAATCATATGTAAATAATTTATAAAGTGAGAAATAAAGTTTTTTCAATATCTTATTAGATTTCTTCATGGTAAGTAGCAAAAGGTGGAAGAGCCTTTTGGTAATTGTAACTGCTTTTAACACATACTCATAGCTAATATGTTTTGATAAGAAGTAAATGAAAAAAATGAAGTCTATTGTGATTGTAAAGATCACTTAATCATTTGTTCTTAGAAAATAAAAATATAATAGCAAAATTTTAAAATTCTAAGATTTATCTCTTACTTTTCTTTGACAAACATATTAGAGAGTGAAATCATTTGAGTTTTAAGTGTGTTAAAATTTGATATTATCAATTTTGGAAAAATAATTGAATTTTTAGAATGACAAAATTTCATATTATAAGAGAAAGAACATGTATATGCTACACAATATTGTCTGCTTTTTAGTTTATTAATTATTATTTTTATGTCAAATAATCACGATGTCTTTTAATTTTAAAAAACAAAACTTGAACGAAATTTTACATTTAGGAATTTAAACTATTACAATTGAATGTTTGAGGTAAAATCTTTATTTATGCAAGTATAGAAAAATTAAAATTTTTATGTATACTTTTAATATATATATATAGTAAAAATTTTATCTATACTTGCATAAATATAAAAATTTTAAATAAATAATAAATAATAAAATTTTTACTAAATATATATATATATATATATATAAAAATTTTATTATTTATTTAAAATTTTTATATTTATGCAAGTATAGATAAAATTTTTACTATATATATGTATATATATATTTATAAAGTGTACATAAAAATTTTAATTTTCCTATACTTCCATAAATAAAATTAATTTTTCTTGAAAAATTTATGAATTCACTAAAGAAAATTTATTTAATTAATTACATCATTATTTGTCATGTATATTTAATTTTAAAATGATTTTTCATGTTTTTAAAAAGAATAAATACTTATTTAACGGTATAATAAGTTTTAATTGGGTGGTTATACATAACTTTATTTAAAATAAACTTTTAATTAAGTTATACATAAAACCTTACACAACGATATATTTTTGCAATATGTTTTCATTATTTAGCTATTATCTAATCACAAGTCACCTTTTAATTATTAATATTTAATGTTAACTTATGAATTATATATCAGAAATTAAAAAAAACAAGCAAGCTATTTTTTTTATTATGGAAAGAAATATATATGTATATATAGTTAGCTATTGATGTATTTCAGTAAAATTCTCATTGATTGCAATTATACATAATTATATTTTACTTTTAAATTAAATCCCATACTCTTCATGTGTTACTAAAGTAAAATAGGCTGAATAAACCATTAATGCAACTTAAATATTTAATGAAACAAATAAAAAAAATTTCTTGTTAAAAAAGACTGTAAAAATGTTCTTGAGTTTTTGTTTGTTTTTCTCTTTTGTTTAGCTCAGTCCTTGTGGCTGATCATGTGAAATATTGTTTCACTGTAAAAGATTCCAACTAATGTATTCATATACTACAATAACTTCTTTTTAAACTGGCATGTCCAAGATCACTGCTGCCCCGTATTATATAGTGTCAATAGTTTTAAGCGGAATATCAAAAATAAACTATTCTAGGTGAACATTTAAACAATTAAACCATTTAACATTTTTGTGGACGTTCAGAAACATATATAAATATAAATAACTGATGAATGAGAGTAGTATTGTATCATCAAGGCCAACAAATGCCCGAATCGATACAAAAGCAAAGGCTCAGTCTGTGCTAGATTATAGAATGTCTTGAAATATTGAATTAAAGAGAAGTTACTGTATATATATATATATGTGTGTGTGTGTATTATGAGTTTGAGAGTTCTAGAAGATAGTTTTCTATTTTTGTAACTAAAATTTTATACTTAATTTTGCATGAATAGATATTTCTGAAAGTCGCTTGGACATTGCCAAGAAAATTGGTGCTACTTATCAACTTTGTGTAAAAGATATCAATACTGAAACAGCTTTATCAGAAATTAAGTCCATGTTAGGAGGCTCTCCTGATATAACTATTGAATGCAGTGGTGCTGAATCCAGTATAAGACTTGGAATTTTGGTTAGTTCTTTTAAGTCAATTATTTTCATTTAACTTTAGAAATAAAACTTTTCTAGAATATGTTTTTGTTTATTTACGTATTTATATCTTCAATCTCATTAAAAGTGGTAATATCCTGATAGTAGTTTAACATTATATATATGTATATGCACTTTTATTAATGTTGCATATTTATTTTTTTTATCAGAATTGATGCCGTCATATGTCTCTTTTTCAAATTAAAATTTCTTTCATTAAATAACTGCAATACTTTAAAAAAAATTTTTTTCATAAATTCTTATAATAAAACCCAAATAAATGATTTTTTTTCTCAAACTTTCATAAACAATAATGGAAATTTTCTTCTAAAAATTCTTATAATTGCTTAATTTTGTAATGTATAAACACTGGGAATAAATATATTTTGTTTTATGTATGAAAATTTTATTACCCATTTTTATATCTTAAAAAAATTATTTCAATAATGCCATGCTATACATTAAATAATTTCTGCTAATCCAGCTTAATGTGGTTGCTATATGAGACAGCAACACAATTGTCTTTTTATTATATTCAAATTTAATTTAATCTTAGAATAAGCTAACCTTTATATGATTAACTTTTTCCAAGATAAGATAAGGCTGCATCTGTTACTACATTTCATTTCATAATTTAAATATGTCAAAGAAAAAAAAAGTTATTATATAGAGGATGATTTGATTTGTATAAAATTATTTGTTGCTTATTTCTTTACATAGGTTACAAAATCTGGAGGTGTTGTAATGCTTGTTGGTCTCGGAGCATCTGAAATTAATATTCCAATCATTGAAGCAAGTGTTCGAGAAGTTGATATCAAAGGAATCTTCCGCTATGCAAACTGCTATCCTATTGCATTAGGATTAGTTTCCAGTGGTGCTATTGATGTTAAACCTTTGATAACACACCATTTTACTTTGGAAGAAGTTCACAAGGCTTTTGAAACAGCACATACTGGTGCTGGTGGAGCTATTAAAGTTTTGATTCATTGCTCTAAAGAATAAAGTCCATTATTCTGATCTTTCTATTGGAAAATATATAAGTGGAGTTTTTTTTGTCCTATTCTGAATTGTAAAAATCTGTGCCAATTTTATAAAATGATTATTTTAACAATTTAATGTGCAAAATAAAATTGTTTTAAAAAAAATTTGATTTGCAATTCACATATTTGACATAGTAGAAAACCTTAGAATTTTATTGGTTTTATAAAAGTCAATTCTATATCACCACCTATGCTTTTTGCTAATAAAAAATTGACACACAGAAAAAAATATTCAGCTGTATCATAGTTTATAGAAAAGACAATACAGACAACAATTACAATACAGATAGATTTTTACCTGTAGAAAATACAATTACTAATCACTAGGTATATATTTCTAAAAACCAAAACCTTCTACTTCTCACAGTTTTAAATTTATAACATTTTAAATGCATAATCGAGACAAGAAAAACATTTTGTTATGCCATAGATATACAGGCTATCCATAAAGTTCAGAATTTAATGCAAGAGCTAAACATAACAGTAATAATAATAGTAAAAAATAGAATTCTAAACAAATTTCTTTTCACATTGAAATAAAATTTTCTTCCTTAATTTTTTAGAACTCTACATTATTTAATTATTAGCTTATGAAATTTAAATCACACAATAGCCTGTAAAAGAAATTAAAAAAAACAACAAAAAAACACAATAAGAAACGTCAAAAGTGGTCAAGGAAACAAAACTGCTCAAAAATTTTATTATCCATAATTTTATGGGTAATAAAATCTTAACATTTGTGAAATTTTTTTGGTTGTTGCTCTATGATCATATTTTGTAATTGAGAGCTAATTAGACCAGGAGTTATAATTCAAAATTGATTCCAAACCACTACCAGGACTTGAACCAGAAACTTGTGATACCAAAACCCATTAAGAACAACGCAAGGAAATAGAACTTGAAAACGAAATTTTTTAAAAGTATATGCAATCCTATTTGTGTGTATGTTCTCTATATGTACATACATTTGTATATCTGAAAATATTTATATAACACTTCAACCATACACATAGTCAGTCATACTTTCATATGTGCACTTACAAATATAGACATACATTCACACACACATTATATGCATGATCACATTACCTGTATAAATGCCCTTTTCATAGTTACATATGTTTCTACATTTGTATAGACACAACACATATATACACAGTCACTGTAAACAAATGTATACATGTTTCTTCATATCTTAGTTTGATAGTTATGTACTTCATATTGTATTTTGTTTCAAAACTCATAATGCCTTAAAACTCAATAAGAATTTAGGAACTTCTACATTAGGTCACACAAGAATAATTTTTTTGTATTTATCCCAACCTTGTATCCTTAATACTCAAATTTTTTAAATATCATTGATGCATTTCAAATACAGAAGGTTAACACATTCATATATAGTCCGAAGGTCAAAATAATTTACCTAACTCAGCTTTTTATACAAGCATCCATTACTAATGTTTTTTAGATAAAATAACAGTGATGAATAAATTCCTCATATTTAACATGCACAGTAATTTTTTTAAGGCAAATAATTTAAACTATCAACTTCCAACCATGTAAAGAAACATTTAAAAGAATTATGTATGTTAAAAATGATTAAAATAAATTTAATAAACAGAAAAGGAATAATTATTAACTGAATGTTTCCTGTAAAAAACATTTATATATATATATAAATGATTCTTTAAAATAATTTCAGATCAATCTGAAAAATCAGTATCATAAGTGATTAAATAGAATATGTTCTTTTCAAAATTATAAAAAAAAAAAACCATGTCATATTTTAATAAATAGCAGCATAGCTTTAATAGCATGTTGATTTTTTTATAGTTATAATCTATCCTATTGTGATGACAAATGAACAAAATCTTATCAGATATATGTAGAAACAATTCGATTTAACGTGCTCATTTTGTATTTATCTTTTAGTTAAAAAAGAATTTAACAAAGATTTAAAAAAAGAAGACAATTAAAAAAGATATTTTATTAAAATTCAAGTTTACACATGACTTGTAAGTATTTTTACACAAAATACAAGTAAAAGATGAAGTATTTACTTTTTCTAGTAGTCAAAATCTACCAAAGCAAGTAAACACGGTTTAACATAAAAAAATTACCATAACAAAAAGTTCAACTAATTTTTTTAACATTAAGAGAAAAAAAAGGAGGTAAGAAGCAAGTAATCAAGTCATACAGGCTTCAAAATATACAAATATCAATGCACAAACACAAGAATCATAAATTTATTATCTGAAGTAGTGAAAATTTTATGCTGAATAATTAAAATTAATAAAGAATGGTGATGATATATACATAGGTCTGAATCTTTCATCTCTCCATTCATTCATCTTTTTCTAATTTTCTTTTTTGTCCTCTGGGTTTAACTGAAAAAAATTATTCAAGAAAAAATATATTAGTAACGCAATTGTCAATCTCTTCTTATAAAAATGCAGATATCACAGTTTATAATGAAATTTAAAAAATCCAGTAGATAATGATTTTTATAACAAATTAAATTTTTTAAAATAAAAATAAATACCTTCTTCCTCATCAGCATCATCTTCAATATCAACATCACTATCATTAGCACCATCTGGATCATAATCCTCTCCTTCAGATTCCTCCTAAAAATAAATTGATCAGTTTATAATTCAATTAAAAAAAGTTGAATGGTAAAAAAAACCAAGTGTATAGTATGTATTAAAATATAATTGTAAGTAATACATCAGAAGTGGCCTTTTGACTTAGGAAGTCACATTATAGAAAGGAATATTTAAAAGCAATTTATTATTTTATTTGAAAATGCCATTGTTGTAAATGCTCTGTAATTACACTAGTTTGCACGAATTACCGTTTTAAGTCAGAAAAACCTGTTCATGAATACATCTTTATAAATATTGATAACTGCCTATCTAATGTAATTGTTTTTTAATTTTACAATTATTTAAAAATTTGAGTTTATATAAATTCTGCAAAAGTTTTCAAATATAACTTACATCAATAGATTTTTGCAGATACGAGAGACCTACTTCACCATCTTCTTCATCCTCGTCATCTTCCTCATCTCCTTCGTTTTCTTCATCTAATATTAAAAAATGTACAATAAGTGAATAAATATTTGAAGGATTAAAAGTTTTATTGTTATGCTATATATAATTTTTTCTTTCAGCGATGAAATTTCATTCTAGATTAATCTGACATTGGAGAATGAGAAATATAGGTTTTTTCACTCATGTCAAAACTAAAACATTTAATTTTAACAAAAAAAAAAAAATCTAGATTCTAATCTCTTACCTTCATCACTCTCTGGCTCATCTTCTTCACTTTCATCATCATGTGGAAACTTTTCATTTGTACCATTTTCTATCAAAAATAGTAGATAGTTTATTAGAATACAAAATATTGACATTTCAGAACACAAAAATGTAATTAGCAAAATCGAAATAAAATAAATCTTAAAAACAGGATAAATGTTACCTTCATCCGAATCTTCAACTTCTTTATCATTTTGATCATATCCATCAAGATAAACTAAATCAGGTAACAATTCAAATACTTTATCTCTGTAGCCTTCAATTTGAGTAACTTCACAGCTGAACAGATCAAGTTGCTTAAGATTTTTGAACTCCTTCTAAACAAGGAAAAGGGTAATATTTATTTATTATCATCTTGCACATATATTAAAATAGAACATTTGTTTCTTGAGAAATTATGATTGGTAAGGTAATTACTTAAGTGTCATGCATCTTAATGACACAATTTTAAATAATAATCAACAAAGTTCATAAAAACAATTCATCTGGTCTATGTATTTCTTTAACGACATTTTCAATATTATATACTTCTCAGATATGGTAGAATTTTTACTTTTCTAAATAATAGAAAATATTTTTAATGTTATATTTTAAAGAGCAGATCAAGGAAAAGTATGGGTACTATTGAATATTTAAGAACCATATGCCAGATTTCCTAGAACTGAATGCAAAGCAAATTACTTTCATGCCCAACAAAATTGCAATACATGATTAGTTAAGAAATCCTTATGTATAATTTGATAATTTATTTCAGAAATGGAAAAATTTCCATGGGAGCAAAATAAAAATTTTAAAACATAATATCCTTAAAATAGAACAATTTAATTTATTCTACAGAAATTCTATCAATTCTTAGAATTGTTTTATTTATAAGGAGATAATATAATCTCTGATATAGAATGCTCCTATGCCAAACCTCAGTATTTCGTTTAAACTTTACTTCATTAAGCCTAATTTCATAATTTTTCAGCATCTGTATAAAAAGTCTAAGAAATTATTATTTATGCATATTTAATTAACAGAATGCATCATGCTTTGATTCATTTCAATATGTTGTCGTGGGTTAAAATCTTGGAAAATCTAAAAACTGAAATAAAATTTAGATTTAAATAAAATAAAAAATTCACAACTGTCTCTGCCCTAAGTGTGGAGCAGGAACAATAGTAAAAGAAAAAAAGAATTATCTACTTAAATAAATTGGGCTTTTGTAAAGTGCACCATGAAGAAAGAAGCAAAGTGCAAAATAACACATGCAGAGAGACATTTTTTCATTTCATATTAGAAATTAAAATATCTTCTATTTTTAATTATCAAGTGTGTAAATGTAGAAAATCCTCAGGGGTTTATGAGGGTATGCTCATAATTTGTAACACTAAAATGTAAAAATTATTAAAAATATAATCAAATTCTCCAAACTAAACATTTAAAATAACATCATTTGCAGCACTAAGGAGTAGAAATTAACCAAACAAAAATATGAGATATGTCTCCCAGCCCCCCTCCTCCTCTCAAGCTCTGACTTGATGTAAAAGAATGGGAAGAGAATGTTGGTGTCCAACACTGCAAAACAGGAGTGGAAGGCAATATAAATATAAGCATTTCATACTATAGGCTTCCCTGTTTATTAATATAATGTTTGATCTACATATTTTCTCATTGAAGACTTTAATTTGCTCTTTCATTTAGTTTTTTCTGCAACAGGCTTCCTTGTTTATTAATATAATGTTTGATCTACATATTTTCTCATTCAAGATTTTAATTTGCTCTTTCATTTAGTTTTTTCTGCAACTTTTAAATGCATTAATAAGTGATAATTAAAGTAATAGAAAGTTTTTACTAAATCCCTCCCTTTATATATACGACTATATTAATGTTGTTGTTGTTTCTTATCCCACTTGGCTGGCCAAGCCCACAAGCCCATATGGACTCATGATTGAAGGGGAAGGAAGCAGCTTCTAATTCTTCTATTAATACTTCTATAAATATTTTTTAATTATTTTTAACTGTATAAAAAAGTAATATATTAGAAAAATTCTTACCAAAGGTTCTAATGTATCTAGACTTGTAATTCTGTTTCCACTGAGATTTAATGAAGACAATTTTGGGCTTCCATTCAGGAACTGAAGTCCACCTGATATTCTATTGTCACTTAATTCAAGCTTTAAAAAAAATTACACCTTAGACTTAACATTTTAATAAAATAAATTAAAATACTTATTTAACATCTATAACAATTTTAATGAATTCTATGCTTACCTTTTTCAGATTAGGGAGCTTGGGAAAACCTTTCAAATTGGTAAGGCCAACATTAATAAGACTGAGAGACTCTAAATTACAGAATTCATCTGTAAGGCCCACAATTGCTGTACTTCTGCAGTTATCCAAAACCAATTCCTTAATCTGAGATGAAAAAAATTATCAGTCGAGATATTCTCTACATTAGAGTATGAGCAATTGTATCAAAGTTTACCAATATCTACATACATTCAAAAATAACAAGATTAATTTTAATATATATCAACACCTATAAATGAATATTAAGAATTTTCCCAGAGAACCATGCTCCACAGAAATGCAAATAAAAAAAATTGCATATGAACTTATTCTATATTAACATAACTCTGTTCTGAATAAAAGTATACATAGTATATTTCTACATACCAAATTTGTATTGAAATTGTCTAGAATAAAATATTAGCTGGCTTAACTAAATGTTCTACCAAGAAAAAAAAAAAAAAAATGTAAATTTTTTTTTTGTTAAGTAAAAAAACAAGAAGTTTTGATGAAATCCACGATGGATAAGCACATACGTTGTAGGAATTATGTCCTGTTAATGGATAACAAAATATTATCTTCAACACAGGTCGTAGGAAGGGTTAGAAAACTAAGAACTCAATTAAAAAGAAATTAGATGTACGTGCAGTACATGTCAGAATAAAAATTAGAAAATTCAATATTTATTGATATTAGAATACATCACTTTAAAATATTTTAAAATACAGCTTAAAGGTATCGGTCAAAATTTCAGCATTGGAAAAAAAGTCTCGTTAATGATCTCACGGTAATATTAAATATTTTATTAACTGTTTCAAACGGCATCTCAATCATTGGATATAAACTTTATGGAGCACATTTGTTAAAATTAAAGAAACAGAAAACAAGACAGAATAAACATTAATGCAAAAATTTAATATACTCAATACCAAACTTGTTGTTAATACTAAGAGATATCTTATGAAGCACTAACTGACATAAATACTGTAACATTTTATGATTATCAATTTTTAAATGTGCTTACTAATTTTACAGAAATTATTAATATAATGAACTTTTAAATATAATTTATTAGCTAATTTTTTTTAATAAATTTTTCACTTAAATAAAATGTTTGCTAAAAATATTGTTAATCACAAGCCAATGCTTTTCTATAAACTTGTGTTCATTATACATTTATGGGAGATCTTATGAAACTTCTACAACAAGGCTTAATTCAATTTGAATAAAAATTACCATGGTGTGTTAAATAATGTTCAACAAATACATCTTGAAACCCTCAAACTAAGTCTTAATGAAATAACAAAAAGTTAAAAAAAAAAAAATACTACTAAAATAGTTATAATTGATCATCTACCAACAGCATTCTAAATGTCAAGATTTCTTGAAAAAATAAATAAAATTCACTATAATAATAAACAGTTAAAACTCCGCTATTTTTAATATTTATACAAATACACATAATAAAATTATTTGAAAATCAAGTATGAATAACTTAATAATTTTGAAACAACGACACCTTAACAGAAATTATAAAAATAATCTACAGAATTTAAAAGTTAATCCTTAAAATTTGCTGCTATAAAAATAATTTAGATTAAATTACCTAATATATTGATAAAAAATCAAAATTACTTCAATGATAACTTTTAATTACATACAAACTGACATTCAAGGTTGTCTTATTAAAATCTATGGAACATTGCTAAGAAAGATGGAGACGCATTCATTTTCGTTTTTCATTGTTACAAAGGTTGTATCTATTTTGCAATAATCCAATAATGTCTTGCGGATTAAATAACTGGCTTTACAAATTTCTTAATTCCAACATCATAAAAATCACATGCAATGAAAATGTGAAAAAAAAATGAATGAAACTTAATACATGAAGGGAGAACTTCCATTTCAAATGTCGGCAAAATGGCGCCAAAGTCACAAGCTATAAACAATAAGCAAAACAAATTAACTTACATTAGCAGGATTCTTCCCTCGCTTTTCCAATTCAATTCTTTTTTCCATTTTTCTTTCAAATAGTTTCGGGTAAAATTTGATAGCTATTCCAAATAAAAACGTACTTGGAAAAAATTTTACAGCAATGGACGAAAAGCGCGAATATGACGTTCTTCGCAAATTTCAAATTTACTACGGAAAGTGACGGTTACGATCGTTCTACAGTTATAATTAGAAAATTACAATTGTACGTTTCTGTCAATTATTTAAAAATAAAAAAAATATTATATTTAAAATTGAATTCAACGAAAGTGTTAAATAAATTTTTTTAATTACATAAAAATAAATTAAAATATATAAATTCTAGTTGGTGCTGCTTCAATTACGCTACACGTTGACATGAATCTTGAGCAACGCCCGGATATGAAACATAAGCCAAGCATTTGTCTGTTTTTTGGTGTTGCAATTTGAATCGAAATACAATTAATCAAATTATAAAATTATCTCTTGGAGGTTTAAAATCCTTTGATTCATAACCGAAAATCGAGTTGGATTCCAACTGCCCCCCCCCGGAAAGCCGACAAATGAAACTAAATATAGCAAATCAGTTTGATGTACACCACTCAATACATACGCGTTCTGATGTGGAAGTCACTGCTAATTAAATAGAAAATGCAGAAATTTTAAGCTGAAAAAAAAAGGTAATATAATTGTCATGCATTTTAATATTAAAATTAATTTGCTGTAAGGATTTGCTGAGTCGCTTTCCATACCAGTAATTTCTTTTTTTACTTAGAAGATTAAAATAAGCATTTGTCAAAAAAATATCCATTAGCAAAATACTTCCTAAAAATATTCTTTCTTACTAGTAGGCGTAGTATATTGCTAGGATATTCTAGAGAAAGGAGAGGTAACAAATTTATGACATTGAAAACCAAAAAATAATTGAGGAAAGATCAGGGAAATTCAATAAATCTTTGAAAAGTAGTACTTATGGAAAAATCAGTGTGCAAACACGAAATACTCATTCATTTCTTGAAATCTCTTCAGATATAACAGAGATAAATTAAAAAGAAAGCTATTAAGTTGGCGCATAATTATCAGGCGTTTCTTTGATGTGCTATATTTTAGAAAAAATTTACAATATTTTATAAATTTATGACATTGAAAATATCCTTCTATTTTTATATTTTTTTAAAAATGCGTTTCGATAATCATACTTACACTCATTTTTGGGTTGAGTTCCACTAATAACAAATGCCGTTTAAGATGATTTTCAAATGTATATTTCTGCTTCTGTCCCACCAAACACACCACATTGCCTTCTTACAGTGAACGTCCTTAGTTATTCCTTTTGGCGAAACTCCTGATGAAAAGCAGACTTTCTTTCTTTTGAGATTTTTGAAGAGAAGCCGTGACTCATCCCCAGTGACAAGATCCTTCAGAAACGGACCCCGCTCATTTAGTTGAAACAAATTGGTGAAAATTTGGACTTGTTTGGCTTTATTGTTGCCGCTGAGTTCGTAGGGGATCTATCCAGCCTATTTCCATACCTTTCCAAACTTTTCGAGACGTCAAACGATGGTTGAAAGGTCGGAACGATGATTGATTGAAGTTGTCTGCCAGCATTTGAGTTGTCAAGCTTTCGTCCCCTTCCACGGCTGCCAAAAGTGCCTGGTCGTCAAAATCCAATGGTCGACCTCTTCCTGGCCTTTCTTCCAAGCTAGTGTCACCACATTTGAAACGGGCAAACTATTCCTTGCATTGACTTTAGCTGAGTGTGTCCTCACCGAAAAGTTCGTTGAGATCGCGAAATGACTGCACTGCTTTCCATCCTTTCTCAAAGTGTAAAGCATAATACAACGAATATAAGTATGATTATAGACATTCATTTTTATAACCTAAAATTAGAAGGATATTTTTATGCATAAATTTATAAAATATTGTAAAAATTTATTCAAATGTAGCACGTCAAAGAAACGCCTGATAATTATGCACCAACCTAATAAAAATAAAGTATCCCACTTAAATATGTGGGATGAATCTAAAGTAAATGATAACTTTTGTACCATAAACGATTACATAGCACAAACATGCCACCCTTTGGAGGATGAAAAACAACTCCAGATGTAAAGTAGAATAACGATGACGTAATCCCACCGACTTCCAGCAGAATTAAATCTAAAGAAATATCAGTTAATTTAATTGATAATTTCCAAATATTATTAGAAGATAAATATTATTTTATTTAGAAATAAAAAATAGTATTGATTCGTAGAGCTGGAAAATGGCATTGAAAAAGGAATTAGATTCACTAAGTATAGAGTTTGGGAAACAATTGATAGGCCAATTGATTGAAATTATAATAATAATATAAAAAAAAATTATATATGCAGAATTTTTTATATTTTTTATTTTATTTATTTTTTAATTTATTTATTTATTCATTTATTTATGTATTTAAAAAAAAAATTTTTTTTAATTTATTTATTTTATTTTATTTTATTTTTAATTATTATTATTTTTTTTTTTTTTTAATATTTTTCTTTAATATTTTTTTTTATTATTATTTTTTTTATTTATTTATTATTTTTTTTTAATTAATACAAATTTCGAATAATTAATTTTTAAATAAATTAATAATATACTTATATTGCTTTTTTCTATCTAATCAATGGGCTTAAAGCTTAAGAAATTTCCTTCACTTACAAAGCAGGAGATAGAGGTTGCTAAGCAACCAAGGTTCTCCATTAATCCAGCAAATCGTCGTCGTCGTCGTGATAGGCCAGCAAAAACGAAAAAGCTAATACAAAATAAAAGGATGTATTATTTAAAGCTAGATAACTATGGAAAAAAAATCATTAAGCGAATCTTGTAGCTTTAAAATAATTAATATTTAAATCGTTATTGTTATTTAATCATTATTAATTCTAAAATTAATCAAATAAAAAAAGTAGGTTATTCAGAATTGTATTCTCCAATTGTAGATATAGAACCTTTTCGATTATTAATTGCACTTGCTTCTAAATTAAATATGAATGTTAAATTATTTGATTTAAAAACTGTATATTTATACTGGGAGTTAGAAAAAACTGTATATAGATCACATGGCTATAAAAAATTAATTGGAGATGGAACAGTTTGTAAATTGAAAAATAGTATGTATGATTTTCCGCAATGGGGCTTGAATGGCCCAGTGGCTAGCGCTCTGGAGCTTGGTACCACAGGTTTCGGGTTCGAGTCCCGGTGCCAGTAGTGGTTCGGAATCCACTTGAAACCGTAAGCCTCGGTCTAATATGATCGTACAGCGTTGCAGGGGCATTGTTACTCCGCGTCCGTGGCTTATCTTCAAGTTACACGTGCCCCCTGGGTGATGCGAAGTGAATAACGTCTGTGCAGCGCTTACCTTAAGGTATCCAAGATGGACAAGACTGAAGCAGTTCTTTTCACTTGCAAAAAATCCTATAACCCTCCTAATATTAAAATATACAATAATTATATCACCTGGTCTAAAGAAACTAAGTACTTAGGAATTATCCTTGATCGTAAACTTAACTACAGATCGCATATCTACAACCTTAGAAATAAATTCAATACTCAATTTAGAATTCTCTACCCTTTAATCAATAGAAATTCAGCTTTTACCTCTTAATCTCAAAATTCTAATATATCTCTCTTATCTTCGTCCAGTATTAGCTTATGCAAGCCCAGTTTGGGGTTCTGTCGCACATACAAATTTTGAAATTATTCAAAGGCTTGAGAACAAAACTCTCAGAATGTTAACGAATTCACCCTGGTACTTTCGTAATGACGATATTAGACGAGCTCTCTTTATTCCAAGTTTAAGACAATTTGTTCACAAAATTTCTACTAAATTCCATAATGATATGTGAAACATTAATAACCCTGTATTAAATATCCTACAAAATTACGATTATGATATTTCTTCCCGCAAACATAGCAAAAGACCTCGCACTGTTCTAAATATTTTAAATTAATTCCTTACAACTGCCTAGATGAAAAAAGTTCGTTTTTCTCCTAATTTGACCTTTGTTCATTCGGGGTTATTACATGCAACTGATTCCATCAACATCTACATTTTTGATATTTTTCATTTTATAATTTGATTAAATAAATAATTCTCTTTTAAAAAAAAAAAGGGCATTTAATTATCTATTTTTATTATCTATTTTTCTTATTAACTCAAAGGGCATGAGACCACCGCTATGTTTCAACATTTTCCAAAGAAGGAGCTAGTGGCCGCTACGCGGCCAAGGATCCCCGTAACAATCTACAATAATAAGAGGTATCCAAGACAGCTGTTTAAGTGTTTGCCAGCTGCATTAAAAAAAAAGAAATTTTCCTGGGCCTGAATGGCCGAGTGGCTAGCGCTCTGGCGCCCGGTACTGCAGGTTTCGGGTTCGAGTCCCGGCGGTGCCATGGATGTGTGTAGTGGTTCGGAATCCACTTTAAACCGTAGGTCCCGGTCCAACACAATCGTAGAGCGTTGTGGAGAGTGACATATTAAAAATAAAAAATAACTGTTCATATATATAGTGATTAGGGGATTATAGTCCTTGTTGCTTCCCATCCCCTTATGCCACTTCATTCATCATCATCATCAAGAAATTTTCCGCAACCAGTTAGAAATCAACATTTGAAACTAAGATGCAAAATTTGGTATAATGAAATTAGCTTCTGACAATTGCATATTTATTAAAACTGATGGACAAAATGTCTTTAAGTACATCGACGTTTTACCTATTTTTTGCAATAATGATGAAATGTATTACAATATGGATGCAACATAAAAAGTATTTTTGAAGTGCATGAAAACGAAACCTCTGAGTTCTTAAATGAAAATGAAAATGAAAATAGTATTTGTGTATCACAACATGAATATATTGATATTTTATTGGTTAAACCTAACTTACACAAATGTAAAAGCTTTGAAACTCCAATCTTGAAAATAGGACTTTCCCTCTTAAAAATAAACTAATTGATATTAGAATCAGGAATTAATCTGTGAACTTTTATATTTGGCTCATTTTTAACATTTCATTTGTCACAGAGTATTGAGATACTTAATGAGTATAAAAGATAAATTTTTTTACTATAAAAATTTTAGTAATTTTAATTTTCGAAATGCTAGTTCTGATGTCAGTTGGGAAAATACAGGAAATGATATACCACTTCCTGGAAGTGTAATTTTTTTTAGATAATTTATTAATCATATGAAAATCTCATAAACAAAAATTTGTTAGTCTATCAACATCAGAAGGAATTATTTGTTACTTCTGAAATTTGTAAAGACATTATTTTGACAGTAAATTTGTTATCCGAATTTGCTATCCGTAAATAGGTTATAAATGATGCTGCCAATTAAAATCCCGATGTCAAGCAGCAATTCAATAAGTCTCTTGTACTTATTCGAAGATTGAAACTCTCCGATCTCCGAATAAATCGAAGATAAACACTTGCATTTTCATTTTGTAAAGTATTTCTTGTTAAATAATGTAATTAATTATATTCACTCAGAATTAATTTCAGATTTCCTTACAAATGCTGTTAATAAAGAAAAACTAAAATATTCTATGGAAGATATTTTATTAATTTCTTAAATTTTGCATATGTACCGTATGTAATTGTAACGTAATAAAAAATGCTTGAAAACGGTATCACTCGCATGAAAGAGGAGTGATTGGGTTGAAGCAAGCGAACAATTTTGCAGGCGTTGTAATAGTAACTAAATTGTATTTTGCTTTCTTCTCCCCAGCGCGTGCAACCTGGTGGCCAAGTGGCTAGTGCTCCGAGCTTTGGTGCCACAAGCTTCAGGTTCGAATCCAGGTGGTGGCATGGATGTTTGTGTGTGGTTCGGAATCCACTTTAAACTGTAGGTCTTGGTCTGTTTAGTTCTCGTGTGCACAAATATAGAAATAATGACCGTAGTGCGACAAAACTAGACCAAACCAAACCTCTGCGCATTCTTTTTTTGAGACCTCAAAGAGTGAAGACCTGAGTGTAAATGTCTTTATTATGCGTTGTTTTGTTGTAATAACTGTTTAATAAATTGTATGCGATTAGTTCATAAAAGGATCAACAAATACTAATTTCTCTTAGTTAATTGTTGTGATGGGGATATGGATGTGGATGTTATATTATCGTACGACTTTTCTTCACTTATGGTATAATCCAGCTACCATAACCTTTTGTTTTTGATATTCTTTTTTTATTTCTATCTTTTTGTTAACTCTGTATGTCCGATGCATCTCTGAAAATCTCTCTCTTCTATTTGAAAAACTTTATATTATTACTATTGTTTATACCGATTTAGATAAGAAAGTCAGTCAAGTGATGCTAGATATTAAAATAACATAACAGTTACTCGACCAAATTCAAACAAATTAAAAATTCAAATAAATAAAACTTTAAAAAATAAATTTTTATAAAAAATGTATCATTTAATTTAATAAAAAGAACAGATTAAATATTTTTCTTTATAAATTTCACCAAATTTTATATCGCAAAGAATAAAAATGTGGGAAGTCCTTCGTAAAAATATATAAGTGATTACTTATTACACATTTCTTTAATTAGTTTATTAAATGAACGTTTTCAAAGTTATTTCACTGAGATTAACCTATCAAACTCTGGATTTGCAGCATTTGATTGATTTAAAAAAAATTCATCAGGTGCAACACATCCGGCGCTTGATGAGAAAGAATTAAGTGCTAGATCTGCCCTGATTAAAGCTCTGGCTTCATTTTTTTTATCGTATCTCTTGGTCGACTGTTGTCTTCTTGATGATGTATTCTATTATAGTTCAACTATAACTGTCAATATCGTGGAATTGCGGCATCTCTCCAATTGAAATATCGAGCGATTCTCCGTTTTGGCCACAATGCTTTATGAATGGTAAAAAGCATTATGATGGTCAATGACAGCCATGAATGGTCATGAATGGCCATGACCCATGGCCATGAATAGGTAGCCATGAATGGTCAACCCACAGCACCAGTGCTTCAGTGTAGCATGAAGACTTACTGAGAAATTAAAAAAATACAAATGTCGTCTTTAGAACTTTGTCAGAATCAGCAAAAACCTGCAAATTTAATGGATTGTATAGAGTATTTGGAGCTGGAAGTTTGGCTGTATGATCCTTGCCAGTTAAAACAAGATCATTAGCTTTTATATCAGAATCGGCTTCAGTTGCAGAACACAGCGAAAATTTTAATTAGTGAAAAGGCGAATGAAACTGGGTTGAAACAATGCTCTCTCCGGTTAATCTCGGGTGAAAAGTCTTTTTTAGACAAGTATTTACTGGTATCATAATGCTCGGCTAAAATGCTATGTTTAAATCTGATAGTATTTCCAGATGCAAAATGTCTTCAAAGGGACTACAAGAACAAACATGTCTGAATGCGAAATGATACGCTGCGAAAGTTCGAGTTCTAATTTTCACAATGTTTTTTGTACGTTGTATTCATTATAAAAAATAGAGCAAAATTACATTAATTATTCAGTATTTTTTTTACTAGACATAGTTTTATATACTTTTTTCTTTTATAAATATATTTTAATTTATATAAAAAACCTTGTTAAAGATTAAATTTTTACTGTTGCCTAATTTTGTTTTTTTCATATACTTTACTAGAGAAACATTTATTATTCTAGAAGTCGGAATAAAACGCTTAATGATATTTTACCAGAACAGGAATATTTATTTTGAAAAGGGATAGAATATTCTAACTGAATAGAAAATTCAATTCTAATTCCTTTTGGAATACTTAACTAGCGAAGAAATCTAAAGTTGGCAAACAAAAGTTATAAATACGAGAACAAGAGGGAAAAAAATGAGTTAAGAACCATAAAAAAGCGGAATGAGAAAACTGAGTTTGTAGTTGAAATGCAAAAAGAAGAAAGTCAACAATTTTAATACATGTTCTGGTCATGAAACATTTATTTTCTTGTTTTTGCTTTGGATATCAACCTGGTTCTAGCAATACTTTTCTGCTTATAATATTCCATAATCAGTCAATTAATTATAATCCTATCTAACTATAATTGATTAAGAATTCAAGAAATTATATATTGAATCTAAAATGTATTATCTTTTCCTGTAATATCGAAAATAAATGTCCTTATTTCTTGTATTCAATTGTTGCATCAGGAACTCAATTTTCCGAAAAATGCATTAATTAGAAAAACTAACATTCGACGATAGTAAAAGAGTATTATTAAAAGGAGATTTTTCAAAATATATATATATATGGGTAATTAATTTTTTGTTGTATTCCTTATAAGTATAAAGTAAGAAATTAAAAAAAAAAAAAAAAAAAAAGGGAATTAACGATAACCTCGTCCGATATATACATTGACACGAATTATGCACAAGAAAAATATGATTTTCACGAAAATGGTATAATTTTTTGAATTTATTTATCTTCCAAAATTGTGGTTATGTAATAGGTAATACTATTTATCAAAATTAATTCAATTTTTTCAGTAAATTTTATTTATTGTATGTATTTAACAAAAGTTTCAAGCATATTTAGTTACTACATCATTGACTAAATAAATTACGAGCAAAAATCTTTGTTACAATCACATTTTTAAGATTTATCTT
>BPLQ01007202.1:0-240580 GCA_021605075.1 Caerostris darwini | reverse complement strand
TACGTAATTGTTGCAGACAGAACCAAAAAAAATTATCAACTGCCAGTAAGCTTTCAGTTTTATAATATTGAAACCTTTTACAGTCTATAAAATTGCATATATTTAATGTCATGAGATTCTTACTTGATAGTACTATCAGTAGGGACCTTTATAAAACTTAGTTGAATGACTTTAAATAAGTTCTGGACAGGTACAGAAACCTAATAGTTTAATTTTTACTGTACAATACTGACTTGCGTTGAAAACTTGTTTAAATAAATGCTTTCTGGGATTCATAAGCATGCTATGCAGAGGACTAGAAATGATAAATATGTCAATAGCTATTTTATATGCAGACGTAAGTGCAATAGAATTCAGCTTATTCATTAAAAGTGCCTTTTCTTGTTTCCCTACTGTTTTGCTTTTCCATTGTTACATTAATGAAAGCTAAAATAAATAAATAAAGCACACACAATATTTTATATAACAGATAAATGGTATCATAATTTATGTTGATATGTTAAACTAACTACCCTTCTCCAATTCAACAATTCTTCTAAATTAGATTATTATTAAATTAAGTTACAACTTCAAGGTATTTGGTAACATTTTCCCAACATTAATATTTTATCAATCTTTTTATTTCAAGAAAATTTTTTTAATAGATTTAAAAACTAACTTGTTTATTCTACAAGCCAAAATATATTCATTCTAATTTTAAACAGATATGTACTTCGTTTAAAAACCAATATTAGTGCTTTTATAGGTAGCTTTCACAATAAAAGTAATAAAAAATGTTAATATATAAATAATTGTTGAAATTTTCTTATTTTATTATTTTCAATAATTAATGCAATTTTACTGCCTCTATGTAACTGGCATAAACTATAATCTGCTCTCGCTTTGATAAATTCCTAAACAAAAGAATTCTCCAGATTTATATTTTTACTATTAATTACTTATTTTCAAAAATAATTCAGAAATAAATTATTAAAAAATATATACAAAATAAATTACTGATTAATTACAGCTTTAATTAATTGAATTATAAATTACAGTAAATACCTAAACGAGTAAAACATTAAAAAATTTAGTTTTTACTTATTAGCATAACATTAAATTATTTCTTAAAAGGAAAAATAATTAAAAATAACTATTCACTTAAACTAAAATACACTAATGTAAATATATATAGATTATATGTATAAAAACCCATAACATGCCTATAGATTTATACATAGGAAAACCAAAAAACAGAGAAATAAAAACAATAATGGACAAGAGACTTTTCAGAAACACAACCAGTGTGTAGAATAAGGTCTCCTTTAGAAAATAGAATTTCCAAAGTAAGGCCTTACGCCATTTTAGACCAGATTCATACTGGATTGGGACCTACAGCTTAAAGTGGATCAGAACCACTACAAACATACCTGGCAACCATCGGGCTCCTCAAACACGAAATCTGTGGCATCAAGCGCTAGTCGCCTTGAAATCAAGCCCGTTTTTTAATAACTTGACTCATAAAAATAAGGCTCCTTGGTTCAAAGCAAAAAATAACTTTGAGAATAGTTACAAGATTAAGAGTAACCTCATGAAAATATTAATTTAAACTATAGGCTATACATACGAGTTGTTATATATATAACAATTAATTTTATTTAATATCAGTGATTGGCAACATATTTGAATATGAATCATGAATAGAACATTTTGTTTTTTCCGTTGAATTCAGAATGTTGAAAGTTAAAATATATTCTTTATCTAAAAATAATCCTTTCCGAATTTCTAATAATCCCCTACAAACTTTTGAAGAATATTTACACATTTTTTTTTAAAAAATTTAAAATGCAACTACCTTTTCATGCTGAAAATAATTTTTCAATGCTCTCAATCATATTTCTTATAAATAATTTAGAACTGAAAAAGCCTCATTATAGAAATATACCTTTTCCATCCAAGAATAATTAGTGTGGTTGTAGAATGTTTCAAAAAACGAACAGAGTACAAGTAAATGAAGAAATAAAGTTCTAATATACTTACGCTGTCTCATCAGATCATCTTACGATGTCACTCAATCTTACGTTGTCTCATCAGACTTTAATAATACAATTTGTATTATAATGCAAATATTTATATTGCACATATAATATATTCTATGCATCGTATAATATTATATGTTATATAAATGGGAATACATGCAAATGACAGAATAGTATTATCATCAGAACGTTTTCATTCTTTGGCTGGCAGAGGTTTTTGCCCTTTTAGATTGTCAGTTGTAAGTTGGAGCAACTGAATTGTTTCTTTTTCGTGAATGCGCCGGATGCTAGAATGTTTCGCACTGTACGCACTGAATTTTTTCTTATTTCATAATCAATGATTTAAATTGGTTTAAAATTTTCACCATCAAGGGGATAGTATTTGAATAAAATTCTAATATATTTTTATTCCCATCAATAAATTTTAAGCAGGTTGTTAACGGTAATTGTTTATATAACTACAAATATTTGGTTTCAGAAGATCCAGTTTGGTTTTTCACTCTGTGGTCGTTTTTTGCGTAATTCTAGCTAATTTGAATGGGACCTACTGTAGACAAAGACTGTTTGGTACTACAAACCTGTACCTGTAGCCAACAACCAACAACCAAACCTGTTTGGTACTGTAGACTGTTTGGTACTACAAACCTGTAGCACCAAATGCCAGAGAGCTAGCCAATTGGCCATCAGGCCTCCATAATTCAATATTTATAACTTTTAACTCAGTCTATTCAATATATATTTCGATTACTTTAATTAGTGTTTCTGTTTCGATTCAAAAAAGGGTTTGAAAGTACAATTTTTACATTCTTTCATGAGTGAAATATGAGCCTTGATAGTATAGTCTCAACTAGGTATAAGATACGAGTTTAATTTGCTTTATGGCCAAGCGCATACGACAGAATAGACTTTCCTCGGACTTTTTCAAATCAGTTATCCCTATTAAAAGACTAACATCCGACCACAGGTTTTGCTTTCGAGCCCCAGCGATGCCTGGAATGTTTGTAGCGGCTCGGAACTCACTTTAAACTGTAGGTCCCGGTCTGTTTAGCTCTCGTAAGCCCAAGATGACCGTACAGCGACAAACCAAACCAAACCATGGAAAATATGATAATAATGCGTTCCGAGAATTTTTCTGAGGCAACCGCTTAGCATTTGGGTATCATATGTGAAAAAAATTAGAAAACTCCCACAAAATAATATGGATGATTCAAGAACACTAAAAATATAATACAATCCCGATCTCAACCGGATATATTCTATTTCCGTAGAAATAATTCCAACGTATGCTATTAATGGACACTTTAAATTGGTATATTTTATTATTATTATTTGTGTAATATATTTAATAATTATATATATATATATATATATATATATATATATATATATATAATTTAATTAAAAGTTAATTTTTAAATTTAAAAACTAATTGCTACATAAATTTTCACTAATACAATTTTTTTACTCATTGACTTCAAAAGTTATTCAGTAGGAAGGTAAAGATTGAATATTGCAATATATTTACACGTTTTTCTATGAAAATGAAATCCATAAATTTTAAATTACTGTAACAAAAATATTTTATAAATTTGCCCCGGAAAAATTAGAATACAGTTCTTAGAGTTTACCTTTAATTAGCTCTATATTTAACAAATAATAACGGATTGCATGTATTAAATAGAATAAAAAATACTTTATTTAAGATAATTCAAAATTAAACATACTCGAGATATTTATTATGAATTATATAGTTTTCATTTATATATTAACTGTATGTACTTATAAATTATATCTAAGATATAATATTCTAATTTAATGATATACAGATTGTAAAATTAAATAAAATAATTTAAATTAATTGTTACTGGAAATAATAAAGACGTTTTGAAATGAATAATATAAAAGACGTATAAAATAATGGGACCTGTAAAGTATATAGCATCATAAGAAATAAATATTAATTAAAAAACACATTTTATTTTTAATATAATTATTTATATATTAAAGATCCTTGATTTATTTATGTATTGTAAGGAATATTTTATGGTTATTAATATTTAATTTTACATCTTTTGATTTCGATATAAGAGCACTGTGTTCGAATATTTCTAACGAATATTTTAATTATAGTACGTTCTTTAATTATTAAAATCATGTTTAATTCGATTTTCATTGAAAGCTTATTTATTATTTAAAACCAATTATGATGCTCGCAGTTGTAAAATATTTCTATTTACTTATTAATAATAAATTAATAATGGTTTATTGTTTAGAAAATACAAAAATAAGAAATATTATAGAAATATTTTGATTTAAATCATTTCATGTCTTTGTATACTAAGTTCGCTCTAGGGAATTTTAAAACATTAAAATGTGTTTTAATTTGTATTATTATTTAAGTAATTTGTCATTACTTTTTCGATACAATTATGAAGCTAATTTTTTTATTGAAAAAACCTGTTAGAAGCATTTAAAACAATATACTGTTTTTCTTTTCACATATAAATGAAATATAAAAACAGATATTAATTTCAACAATAAATGTAAATCTATTAAATTATTTGAGTAATAAAATATATTTTTTTTTTCAATCTGATAATGAATAGTACAATGAAAACTATCCATTTGTATGCTTCTATAACTCTATTAGAATAGAATTGAAAAAAAAAAAGTGATTTATGAATATATAATATACATAAATTCATAAAATATAAACTAAAAATATAAAAACTGCAATTGTTCTGTGACTGAACAAATCAGATGTTTAGTAATTTGTCAAAATAATATTTGCAAACCTTTTTTTATTATTATTTTTGTATAAATATATAATACTTAGCTAATAAAAATTATTTGAATAAACACATAATAGAATAGTTAAAAATAACCCATAAAAATTCAAGTATAATATTACGCATAGATTGTTTCAAAATATTGTATTGTTTTAAATATTGTATTATTTCGTATGTTCTGTACATTAAATATTGTTTATTGTCAAAAAATTTTTTTATTTGCCTCATTCATTGTTTAACAAAATAAATATTTTTAGAATTGAATATATTTTAATAAATTTGGTGTTTTTAAAAAAGTGTTTTTTGTGATTCATAAAAAATAGTTTTCTCATAATTCATATGTATATTGATGCATTAAATTTAAGACACTAAATATATATATACCACTGTGCCCAAAATGTAAGACTAATTAATTTTTTTTTTCAAAAACTCTTTATTTATTCTTCCAAATTTATTTCTTCGCCTTCAAAGTAATCCCCTCCGGACACGATGCACTTATGTCAACTTTTTTTCCAATGCTCAATGCATGCTAAAAAGTCATCGGCAGGGACGGCCTTCAAAACGCGCGCCGATTCACGTAGAATCTCTTCATTTGACTCAAAACGGTGTCCCCGGAGTGGTCTTTTGAGTTTAGAGAATATTCAGAAGTTCACGGTGTGAATACGGTGGTTGTGGAACGATCTGGATTTCATTTTTGGGGAAAAAGTAACGAAGAATCAATGCAGTGTGAGCTGGCGCATTCAGTGTTTTCGGTACCAAACGAGATTTGACGCGTTTGATGACACGTAAATGGAATTGACCGATCCTTTTGAAATTAAAACATTATCAGCAAGGTTTCTAATTGTAAAGCGACGATTTGCAAGCACCAAATCTCTAATTTTTTTGGACTTGAGCTTCTTTGGTTGAGGTTGATGGTCGACCAAAGGGCGCTTCGTCTTCAACGCGTGCCCTGCCTTCTTGAACTGCTACTTTCTTTCCGATATAGGAATGTTCACCGAATGCCTTCTACAACATTCTATACTTTTCCGCAAACAAAATTGAATGGAAGTTCTTTGCTCAATTAATTCAGACATTAAAAAATCGCCGGAATCAGTTTTAGCGTCTCACAAAACCAAGCGTAACCAAACACTAATGTATATTTTGACGTCAAATTTCACACATATATCAAGGACAGTGCCAGCAACCTAAAAAAAAAAAAAATTCAATTTCATAAGGGCCGGGAATTTTGAATTGAAAATTGGTCTTACTTTTTGGACACTGTAGTATATATCCAACGCTAAATTGGGTAGTTCCTGTTACTATGGAATAAGACAGAGATCTGAGGTGAGCCCTAATCAGTCTGCTAAGACATGTTTACACATGCCTGCTACAATATAGTGACAGTACGCCGCCAGGGCTCCTCCCTTGATACCACTGGTGGACTGGTGGGTTAGGTGAGTTACATAGCAGACTATCTTGTCCAGCATGTGTATATTATAATGATTCTGAACGTATAATGATGATCTTTGTAGAATTAGAGAATCTGCAAATATTTTTTATTGGAATTTAAATTTAATTCATGGGAATTTCTAATAGATGCTGTGACTAATATTATTACCAGATGAATCAAACTGATAACCATTTCGTGGCAAATTACTGTCAAGTTTAGAGCTTTGGACATGTCAAACGTTGTACAGAAAAGAAATGCGCGCCAATTTTGCTTTTCTGTTTTAATTGAAAGAAAAGTGCAGCTGAAGCACATTGAAATTTTGCGGATGTTAGCCGGGAACATGATGTAACAGGTGAAAGAGCTTGGTAAAAACATGGCAGTTGAAAGAACTTGTCAAAAATGGCTTAAACAATTTGAAAACAGTCATTTTGATTCGAAAGACCAGAGAGCTCTGGTAAGTTATGAGCAACAATTTATGTGTTTGAATCGAGCATAGAAAAAAAATCGTCCAGACACTACAAGTCATTTTTTGACATGGCAATACTTGAATATATGTTGAAAAGTACGTAATTGATTATTCGCTTCGATGGGAAGTCGTACCCCATCCGCCATATTTTCCAGGCATTGCTCTTTCTGATTACTACTTGTTTGGTTCAATGATGAACGATCACCATTTGTCTGAGAATTACATCCAATCTTTTGAAGAAGTCAAAAGTCAATTCGTTTTTTGGCAGAAAAATATGAAAGGGTAGTACCTACATATGAACAATATTTTAACTGACACATTTATTATTTTTTTAACGAAATATGTATCTTTTTTGAAGAAAAAGACCAAACAAATAAAGTTTATTACCCACTATTTACAACTTAATTATTTTTTTCTTAAGTTTTGAGGAAAATAATAGAATTCAAGATGTAGATTTTTTCGAAAACGTGGATATTTTGTCAAAAAGGAAAACGCCCTTATTTGATGATGCTTAATATAGATAACAAATATTTCATAATGTAATGTTTTTGTCAAATAATATTTTAATATAAGCTTTCTTAATCATAAAAATTAACTCAATTTTTTTTAAACTTTGGAAATTAACGATTGTTTTGATTAATTCTTTGTTTCGTTTAACTAGACTTTACTAGTACTAATTAGAAATTGAACTATTATATTATATGAGATAAATTGTATTTTGTCATATCGACAAAGAAACATTGATATCATTTCTTGCATACCTTTTTCTTGTAAAACTTGAATTTTTTTTTTTTTTTTTTAAAGTATTCTTGAATGTTTTCTTGGAACAAATACCACAAATTTTAATTTCTATTTATTTTATTGAGTAAACTCAAATAGATTACTCGTGTAATTACTAACATATCGTAATTAATTACTCAGGTGTACTCAAGTAGATTATTTTAAATAATTATTTGTGTCATTTGACAAGACATTACTGTTACAAGACATTGCAGACAAGAAATTGAACTGATATGTTAGTATATATGGAATAATTTGGATTTTATCAAAGTGACAAAGTAACAATGATATCATTTCTTGTATTCCTTTATGTTATAAAAACTGGATTTCTTTCTTTATAAAAGATTCTTGAACGTTAAAACCATGTTTATGATTTAATTAATTTACGTTTTCATTTTTGTTGAATTTTATGCATTTTGCACATTCGTATCGTGAATATCATAAACTCTATAAATGTTATAATTTTAGCAATTATAATAATATTATGATAAATAATATATTCAATTTAAAACTAATTAATAATGCTTTTTAACGTAATCTTTTAATTTTAACAATTGGCATCTATTATAATTTGAAAAATGATTACAAATTGATGAAATTTGTTGTTAGCCAAGCTTATCCGAATAAGTGATTTATCATACTTACCATACATAAATTGAGAGCACCCTACAAAAAAGTAAATTAAAATTCGTTTTTTAAAAAAAATCGTTTAAATATTTCTAAATATGTATTAAAAATTCTTATTAATGATTTTTTTTTAACGCTTCTGGACATTTCCGGTGTTTTGACTATCCATTTCCTCATTTTCCATCTGCGCATAATCTTTAATATTTCCGCTCCTAATTAACGCAGAGGAAAAAACAAAACCCTATTTTGGATAGCAAAATATATATTCAATCCAACAGAACATTTTTTTAAAAAATAGTGCGTCGTTTCTAGCGATATTGGCTAAATAAACGTGCTTGATACCTTAACAAAAAAAAAATTGGTTAAATAGTTTAAATTAAATTAAAGATTTCGTTGAAATAAGCATATCTATATGTAAATTGATGAAAAATCATCATTTTATATATATATATATATTGTAATGCGTCGGCCTATAATGCTCGTACAACGGCTTCAAGAAAATGGCAACTTTCAGGATCATGGGAACACTTTAATTCTTATTTACATGCACTATATATACACACAAACATAGAACTCTGAGTTATTATACAAAGAAATGAAAATTAAAAATATAAATTTGATCACACGCGAACGATTAAATCACAAGTACAGTTCACTCCAAGGTCAGAGATTTTCAGAATTCTCAAAATACCTTAGAATCTCAAAACACGTGGTATGAGCAGACATCAACTATAACATGGCACAACCACAAGGGGCACATTTCGGAAACAGATGAAAAATCTGACATATTCTGTCATTCAGAGAAAAATAGAAAAACAACACTCTTTTCCGACTCTTCACAAAAGTCTCCACTTTATTCTCCAAAACCCTTTTATTTAAGAAATCCTCCAAGAGGGGAAGAGGGTCAGCTTCCCTCAATTTTATTGGAGTAGACATTTTCTCAGCTCATGGTCTATCACCAATCACGTTGCAACAACTCATGGTGTAGTCCCTATTACAACTGTAATTGTTTCGACCTGAGAAGGTCGGACAGGCAATCGATTTGAGCAACTCAGATTTGAGTGACAGGTTGTTCTCATTAGTATAAAACACTAATTGCATGTAATATAACTATCCACAACACTGCTTATCTGCTGTCAAATTTGAGTGATGCGTTGTTATTATGTACTTGTCAAAGAATATACATTCCTCTCTCTTAGGAATGAAATGCCTCAACTCTTCTCGTGAGAAAAAAGGCTGCATTATATAACATGATGATTATTTCATGCGATAAATTTCCAATCTATTTTTTAATTTTTTAGGACAGGCGATTGAAAAAAATATTTGATAAGCCTAAAATCATTCCAAATGGTTTTTTTCTGAAGAACTGATTATTTTTATATAATTTAATTTTTAACGCTCAGACGAAATTGTTCAATCTCAAAATTGCTATTTAATCTAATTTTTCAATATTCTCCGAAATAAGATTTCGTACTAAATTTTAATGTATTCGAAACATTTTTGATTTAAAATATTATGCTGCATGATCGCATTAATCCATTTATGAAATTGCATTTGCTTTTAAATGTCATTTGAAAAATTTTCATTCCCCCTTTTTTTTTTATTGGAAATAGAATCCAATAAAAAAATATGTGGAACAGAATATCATTAAAATGTCACCACGACTGCTAAGTTCGATTAATGAAAAACTCTCTAGAAAGAATATTTCTCTTTCTTTCAATTTTTGAAATAGTTTAATTTTAGGCCTTAAAATGCAAATATATCAGCAAATTATTTTGCAAAGTGCTGTAAGATGTGTCTTCTTTCAAATGATCAAAATTAGTTCGTTTTTTTTTTTTTATTTTTAACACTTTTGATTTCAGTATTGAAATTGATGCAGCTAATTAACACAATACCCTGTACCGTTTATAATCATATTCGAATCCCTGTACAGCTTGTAATCACATTAGTAATCATAGTTTAAAGAAAAATCCGTTTGAAAAAATTCAGAATATACACTCAAGAGCCAAAACATTATGACCACCTATCAACAACGAGTTGGCCTACCTTTGGAGCGCAACACAGCTTCAACCCGCCATGGTATGGATTAAAGGCTCGTTCCCACCGAGGCGAGAGACGTGAAGAGGCAAGAGGCAAGCGACCAAATTTTTTCGACCCCTTCACAGCGAAACGTCAGAAATAGCATTACGCATAGTGAAAAACCGCTTGAAGTTGAAAGTTGGGCTACTCCACGCGGCGAACTGCAAACCGGTTTCAGGCGACCGCGGTGAGGTCAAATTTTGGTCGCTTGCATCTTGTCGCCTTGGTGAGCACGAGCCTTAATACCACCACTTAATACCAGTTAAATACCACTTCCACATGATCACATGCCTTCCACATCATCCGGGCGAGTTCATTGCAAAATGTAGGGGTGATCATAATGTTTTGGCTCTTGAGTGTATATAGACATATTTCTATGTGTTATCGACATGTATATTTTATTAAATAGAACACATGTCGATAAACTGAGATAAGCCATAACATACTGTACTATGGCTTGTCTCAGTTGATCGACAACAGCAGCGAAACTAGTTGATAAGCTGATATCCCCAGGATTAAAAGGATAAAAATGATTCAAGAGAGGATCAGGAAAAGGAAGATAAGGATAAGATAAGATAATTCGTTTTTCCAGGATGAATAAAGGGGGATTTCTGATTTCTTATTCCGCGTTTAGATTTGAAATATAAGGTCAAACGTGTTTCTATTCCGTTCTGCCCTGTACAAAAGAGCTTCGAACCGATTTTCGAAAAGTCATAAATCTTCGGAAGCCTTACCAAAGACTGACACAAGCTGGAACATAAATTCAGCTTCCCGAAAAATAGTGTCCAGACGAGAGAGCGAAACTAGACAGTAGTTATCGCTCCAAAGGTCTCGCGAGAAACACGCCAAGTTATTTGTGAGTGAATGATATGAGTGACAACTGGTTGAAAATGGCGTCCGTGAGAAATCCCTTTGATGTGTGGGAAAAACTAACTCTTATTCGAGCGAGAGTAATAATTGATTCAATCAGAGTGTACCGTTCACACTGAGTTTATAATTGCTTCTCCAGAGTTACTTGTTTCTTTCTCGAATTACTCTCTTACAAATTTCGTTCCAGAATTACTCTCTTCTTCCGGCAACGAGCGCCATTGCGTTAGTCACTCGGCCATCTATCCCCTAATAATTCTCTAATTGTAATGATATTGTTTAATTTTACTCATAGTCATAATTCTTCAATGGCGCAATAGCCCCTTTGCTCCTTTGGGCCAAGGCCATCTAACTACTGGCCGATTTTGAAACATGACATGCTTTTTTTTTAAGGGTAGGGTTGTCAGCCCTACGCTCAACGCTGTTCAGTCATATTAGATCAGGACCTGCGATTTGGAGTGCATTCTGAACCACTACATTCACTTATGTCACCGCCGGGACTCGAATCCAAAACCTACTGCACCGAGCTCCAGAGCGCTAGTGACTCTGTCATCAGGCCCGTACAGTCATAATTACCCAGTCTAAATAGTTCAATATGCACATCCTCTCTACTTATGCCCTACTGATAATACCCTTGCGATTTGCTAAAAGCATGTATTGCAATCAGGGCTTTAAAAAGGAAGAGACTCTTTGGCGAATCTTACAGCGGATAGAAATAGTATGGATCAGCTCACTACCTAATGGTATATGGCATTTTCTCATACGATTTCAATTCTCTTCAATTTCGTTCGTTGCATTTTTACAGCGTATAGAAATAGCATGGATCAGCACACTACCTGATGGTATATGGCATTTTCATACGATTTCAATTCTCTTCAATTTCGTTCGTTGCATTTTTGCAGCGTACAGAAATAGCATGGATCAGCACACTACCTGATAGTATATGGCATTTTCTCATACGATTTCAATTCTCTTCAATTTCGTTCGTTGCATTTTTACAGCGTATAGAAATAGCATGGATCAGCACACTACCTGATGGTATATGGCATTTTCTCATACGATTTCAATTCTCTTCAATTTCGTTCGTTGTATTTTACAGCGTATAGAAATAGCATGGATCAGCACACTACCTGATGGTATATGGCATTTTCTCATACGATTTCAATTCTCTTCAATTTCGTTCGTTGCATTTTTACAGCGTATAGAAATAGCATGGATCAGCACACTACCTGATGGTATATGGCATTTTCTCATACGATTTCAATTCTCTTCAATTTCGTTCGTTGCATTTTTACAGCGTATAGAAATAGCATGGATAAGCACACTACCTGATGGTATTCGGCATTCGACATATAGGTTCAAATTACAATTACAAAGTCTTCACAAAAGGTCAAAGCCAAAGTCTAAGGATCAAAGTCTTCAATTTCGTTGATGAACTATTTGTGGCTTACATAAGTTAAACACGAGATTTACAGCTGTTTTTTTTTTTTTTTAAAAAAAATGTTTCGGACATGAAGCATTTTTCAAAATCTTATGCTCGAAACAGTATTTGACATAACTTTTTTCATCTAAAAGTTTTATATTTTAAACCTTACATGCGATTTTATGAAATTTTTAAAATTGATGGCTTTTTCGTTCGAAAAGTCAAAAACCTTTATTCTCTATTTTATTACAAAAGCCAGAACACTTATTATCCGGTGGTTTCCTTTCTTTTTATATGGTCCAATTTTAGAACGCATGCCATTTTAAAGTAATAAGTTACGTTTCATTTTTAGTGGATGACACGAAACTCTTTTGGTTCTTGGACAAAAATAAAAAAAAATAAAGTTCTAAGAAAAAATGGCGGCAGGTCAAGAGGGAAAGGACAGCGACAAGATTAGGAAACACGCACTTGCTGAATTCCCAACCGAAGCAAAACTAAATAGAATATACTTTTCCAACATTTCGTCACGAAAGGGTTCTTGGTGGAGAGGTGGGGGCGGTCGAAAGACGAATTAGATGACTCTGAGGGTCTTTTCTCTCTGGTTTGTGACATTTGGTACCGTACTTTCATTCATTCCAGGTCATCTGCTCCATTGTTAATTCTTTTTTTTTTCTTTCTATAATTTCATCGAATGGGTCCTTCACTTTTAGAAACCAATTCAGAATTGAATTGCCCTTTGTCATTCAATTATATGCTTCTAAAATTGTTTAAATTTTATTTGTTGTATCAGTGCTTCGAAGAACTTTCTTTTTTTCCTAATGCAGCTGGCAAACACTTAGACATTTGTCTTTGATAAATTACGGCAAGTGCTGCAGAAATGTTACTCATTTAGCACTATCCGGAGATATTATTTATATTGCGTTATTTGAAACAGAATCTTTATAAAATAGAAAAATTATAACTAATTTAGTGATGATGATGTTAGTCTAATGAAGCTGGCAACTAATCTGGCAGCTGGCAAGTTAATCTTTGGGCCATAAGCAAGGCTGTGGCGCTGTTACTATTTAGCACTACCCAGGAGGCACATGTAACTTGAATATATGCTACGGACGCGAGTAACACATGCGGATCCAAATTACAAATTCAATTACAATTACAAAGGCACCATTTAAAAGAAATAGAAATAGGATGGATCCGCACACTACTTTATGGCATATTACATTTTATCATACGCAATGCACTACTACTACAAAATACAAATACAATATAACTACTACAGAACTACAGATTCAATTACAACTACAAAGGCACCAATTAAAATAAATAGAAATAGCATGAATCAGCCCACTACATGATGGCATATGACAATACGACATGCAAATTACAGATTCAATTACAATTACAAAGGAACCAATTCCGTTCGTTACATCAGCTTTCATTGATGAACTATTTGTGACTTATGTACATAAGTGAAACACGAGATTTACAGATTCTTTAAAAAAAAGAAGAATGTTTCGGACATGAAATATTTTTCAATATCTCATGCTCGGAAACAATATCTGACATACCTTATTTCATCTAAAAGTTTTATATTTTAAACCTTACATGCGATTTTATGAAAATTTTAAAATTGATGGCTTTTTTTCCTCCAAGAAGTCAAAAACTTCTATTCTCTATTTTATTACAAAACCCAGGGCACTTATTATCTGGTGGTTTCCTTTCTTTTTATGGGGTCCAATTTTAGAACGCATACCATTTTAAAGTAGTAAGTTACCTTTCATTTTTAGTGGATGACACGAAATTCTTTTGGTTCTTGGACAAAAATAAAAATAATAAAGTTCTGAGAAAAAGTGACCGTATGTCAAGACCGAAAGAACAGTGACAAGATTAGGAAACACGCACTTGCTGAACTACCAACCCGAAGCAAAACTAAATAAAATATACTTTTCCAACATTTCGTCACGAAAGGGTTCTTAGGGGTGGGGGCAGTCGAAGGATGAATTAGATTACTCTGGGGGTCTTTTCTCTCAAGTTTGTGACATTTGGTACCGTTCTTTCATTTATTCCAGGTCATCTGCTCTATTGTTAATTCTTTTTTTTATTTCTATAATTTCTTCGAATGGGTCTTTCACTTTTAGAAACCAATTTAGAATTGAGCTGTCGTTTGTCCTTCAATTACATGCTTCTAAAATTTTTTTTAATTTTATTTGTCGTATCGGCGGTTCGACAAACTATGTTTGTAGAATTGCTGTCTTCGATTTTGGTAGTTTCCAAAGTATCATTCTTGCATTGGGAAGTTGTCATCTTAAAGTAACAGATTAAAAAAGCATTTTTATTCTAAAATAATACGTAATGAATTACATATAATACATTAAATATGGTTAATATCGTATAAAATATATATTTATGTGAACATTGTGTAATAGAAAAGTACTTGTCTTATATGTTCTGTGGAAGTGCCATGGTTATAAAGGTAAAATAAATAGAAGACTCCATGTGAGAAGATCATCGAAAAATAACTTGTATTCCAATACATTGTAATATTTTTATTTATTAAAATGAAAATTTTGATTGGTATCATACTAGAGCTGGATTCTCGCCAGATACTAAGATCGCACGTCGTAGAATGTCAGCCAATCAGAAACCTGAATTATTAAAAGAGCATGTTTCAGTTATCTTTGGCAGAAAAGTGTTTTTAGGCTTTTAGGTAGAATAAATAGTCAACCGTGGTTCCACCTACGAAACCATGTTTCCTCCTACGCACTACAAGAGTGCCCCTTGCGGAGTACAGAACAAATCGCCAGTAGGCATGGAGATCGAGGACGTACAGCGAGAGATTTACAGCTTTTTTTTTTTTTTTTTAAAGGAATGTTTCGGACATGAAACATTTTTTAATATCTCTTGCTCGAAACAATACCTGACATAACTTTTTTTTCATCTAAAAGTTTTATATTTTAAACCTTACATGCGATTTTATGAAATTTTAAAAATTGATGGCTTTTTTCTTCAAAAGTCAAAAACTTTTATTCTCTATTTTATTACAAAAGCCAGGGCTCTTATTATCCGGCGGTTTCCTTCCTTTTTATGTGGTCCAATTTTAGACACATGTCATTTTAAAGTTGTAAGTTACGTTTCATCTTTAATGGATGACACGAAACTCTTTTGGTTTTTGGACAAATATTTAAAAAAAAGAAAATTCTAAGAAAAAGTGACCGCATGTCAAGGCGGAAAAGACAGCGACAAGATTAGGAGACACGCACTTGCTGAATTCCCAACCGAAGCTAAAACTAAATAGAATATACGTTTCCAACATTTCGTCACGAAAGGGGTTCTTGGGGGTGGGAAAGGATCAGTTGAAAGACGAATTATGTTACTCTGTGGTCTTTTCTCTCAGGTTTGTGACATTTGGTACCGTACTTTCATTTATTCCAGGTCATCTGCTCCATTGTTAATTCTTTTTATTTTCTTCCTATAATTTCTTCGAATGGGTCTTTCACTTTTAGAAACCATTTTAGAATTGAATTGTTCTTTGTCCTTCAATTATATGCTTTTAAAATTTTTAAAATTATATTTGTCGTATCGGTGGTTCGACGATCTATGTTCGTGCAATTCTTATCTTCGATTTTGGTAATTTCTAAAGTGTCATTATTATGTTCGGAAATTATGATCTTAAGCTAACAGACTAAAAAAGGAATTTTTGAAGCTAAAATAATATGCAATGAATTACATATAATACATTAAATATGGCTAGTATCATATAAGATGTATGCATATGAAAACACTGTGTTCAAGATAAGTACTTGCCATACAAATTGAATGGAAGTACCATAGTTTAGTTTGTCACTCTACGGTCATTGTTTGCGCACTTTAGGCTAATGAGTCCGAGACCTACATTTTAACGTGTACTCTGAACCATTAACAAACTTTCATGCCACCGCCAGGATTCGAATCTGAAGCCTGAGGTACCAAAGGCCAGACTGCTAGACAATTGGCCATCAGGCCACGAAAGTACCGTGGAGATAAAGGTAAAATAAATAGAAGGCTCCATATCAGAAGGCTATCGAAAAATATTTTATATTTCAATAATTTGCATTATTTTTATTTATTAAAAAGAAAATTTTGTTTGGCATCACAATAGAGCTGGATTTCCACCAGTTACTAAGATTGTACGTCGCAGAATGTCAGCCAATCAGAAGCCCGAGTGATTAGGAGATCAGTTTTCTACTATCTTTGGCAGAAGAGTGTTTTTAGGCATTATAAATATAAGGCTCCATATGAGAAGATTAATCAATTCCTTCAATTATATGCTTTTAAAATGTTTAAAATTTTATTTGTCGTATTGGTGATTCGACGAACTGTATTTGTAGAATTGCTGTTTCCGATTTTGTTTCTAAAGTGGCTCCGATTATGATCTTAAACTAACAGACTAAGAAGGGATTTTTGATACAAAAATAATATGTAATGAATTACATATAATATATTAAATATGGCTAATATCATATAAAATTTTTATGCATGAAAACGTCGTAAGATAAGTACTTTCCATACATATTCTATGGATGTACCATGGCTTGGTTTGTCACTGTAAGGTGATTTTGTGCTCATTTTAGGATAATTAGACTGATGATTATAATTTTATGTGGACTCGAACTACTAACACACATCCATGCCATCGGGCCATCCATGCCATGCCATTAGCCAAGAGGCCGCTGTAGCCCCCATAACCATAATTGCCCAATATAAATATTTCAATATTCAAATCAATTCTATTTATGGCCCAGCGGGAATACACATTTGCGAAAGGAATGCATTTTAATCAATGCTTTAAAAAGGGAAGAGACTCGATTTCGATTCTTACAGCGGATAGAAATAGCATGAATCACACACCACCAGATGGTATGCTAACATTTTCTTATATGGCATGCAGATTTAAATTACAGATTCAATTACAAATACAAAGTCTCAATTACAAAGGTGATAATTAAAACAAATAGAAATAGGACAGATCAGCACATTACCTGATGGTATATGACATTTTCTCATACGACATGCAGGTTTACATTACTGAATCAGTAACAATTACAAAGTTCTAATTGCAAAGAATCAATTTCGTTCGTTGCATCAGCTTTCGTTGATGATCTATTTGTGGCTTACATAAAAACCACGAGATTTACAGCTTTTTTTTTAAAGGAATGTTTCGGACATGAAACATTTTCCAATATCTCTTGCTCGAAACAATATCTGACGTAATTTTTTTCATCTAAAAGTTTTATATTTTAAACCTTACATGCGGTTTTATGAAATTTTTAAAATTGATGGCCTTTTCCTCCAAAAAGTCAAAAACTTTTATTCTCTATTTTATTACAAAAGCCCGAGCACTTATTATCCGGTGGTTTCCTTTTCTTTTCATGGGGTCCAATTTTAGAACGCATGCCATTTTAAAGTAGTAAGTTACGTTTCATTTTTAGTGGATGGCACGAAACTCTTTTGGTTCTTGGACAAAAAGAAAAAAAAAGAAAAAGTTCTAGGAAGAAGTGACCGCATGTCAAAAGGGAAAGGACAGCGACAAGATTAGGAAACACGCACTTTGCTGAATTCCCAAGCCGAAGCAAAACTAAATAGAAAATACTTTTCAACATTTCGTCACGAAAGGGTTCTTGGGGGTGTGGGGGGCCAGTCGAAAGATGAATTAGATTACTCTTGGGTCTTTTCTCTCAAGTTTGTGACATTTCCTACCGTCCTTTCATTTATTCCAGGTCATCTGCTTCATTGTTAATTCTTTTTATTTTCTTTCTATAATTTCTTCGAATGGGTCTTTTACTTTTAGAAACCAATTTAGAATTGAATGGTCCTTTGTCCTTCAATTATATGCAACTAAAATTTTTAAAATTTTATTTATTGTATCGGTGGTTTGACGAACTATGTTTGAAGAATTGCTGTCTTCAATTTTAGTTGTATCTAAAGTGTTTTTTATGTTCGGAAGTTATGATCTTAAACTAACAGACTGAAAAAGCATTTTTATTCTAAAATAATACGTAATGAATTACATATAATAAAGGAAATATGGTTATATCGTATAAAATATATATGCATGAGAACATTGTGCTAAAGAAAAGTTCTTTGTCATATATACTCTATGGAAGTACCATGGGGGTAAAGTTAAAATAAATAGAAGGCGCCATGTCAGAAGATTTTCGGAAAATAACTTGCATTCCAATAAATCGTATTATTTTTATTTAAAAAAAAAAATCTTGATTGGTATCTTAATATAGTTGGATTTTCACCAGATACAAAGATGGCACATCGTAGAATATCATCATCATCATCAATGGTCAACAGTCCCATGATGGAACCAAGGCCGTCTTCCTACTGGCAGATTTCGAAACAGATATTTTTGTTTTTATGGTGTAGGGTCGTCATCCCTACCCTCAACAGTCACAGTAGACCGAGACTTAGAATTTAAGGGTGATTCCAAACGACTACAAGCATCTATGATACCGTCGAGAATCGAACCCGTAACCTGCGACATCGAGAATCAGAGCACTAGTCCCTCGGCCATCAAGCTCCCACAGCCACAATTTTATAGTGTAAATATTTCAATATGTAAATCCTGTCTACTTATGCTCTAGTGATTTGCTAAAAGCATGTATTGCTATCAGTGCTTTAAAAAGGAAGAGACTCGGTGGCGATTTTTACAACAGATAGAAAAAGTATAGATCAGCGCAATACCAGATGGTATATGGCCTTTTCTTATACGGCATGCAGATTTAAATTTCAGATTCAATTACAATTACAAAGTCATCACGAAAGGCCACAGGTCTAAGGATCAAAGTCTTCAATTTCGTTCTTTGCATCAGCTTTTGTTGATGAACTATTTGAGGCTTACATAAGTGAAACATGAGATTTACAGCTTTTTTTTTTTTTTTTTTTCAAAAAAGGAATGTTTCGGACCTGAAACATTTTCCAATATCTCACGCTCGAAACAATATCCGACATAACTTTTTTTATCTAAAAGTTTTATATTTTAAACCTTACATGCGTTTTATGAAATTTTAAAATTGATGGCCTTTTTTCCTCCAAAAGTCAAAAACTTTTATTCTCTATTTTATTACAAAAGCCAGAGCACTTATTATCCGGTGGTTTTCTTTCTTTTATGTGGTCCAATTTTAGAACGCATGCCATTTTAAAGTAGTAAGTTACGTTTCATTTTTAGTGGATGACACGAAACCCTTTTGGTTCTTGGACAAAAATAAAAAAAAATAATGAAGTTCTGAGAAAAAGTGACCGCATGTGAAGACGGAAAGGACAGCGACAAGATTAAGAAACACGCACTTGCTGAATTCCCAACTGAAGCTAAAACTAAATGAAATATACTTTTCAAACATTTCATCACGAAAGGGTTCTTGGGGGTGGGGGCGTGGGGGGCAGTCGAAAGATGAATTAGATTACTCTGGGGTCTTTTTTCTCAAGTTTGTGACATTTGGTACCGTATTTTCATTTATTCCAGTTCGTCTGCTCCATTGTTAATTATTTTTTTTTTCTTTCTATAATTTCTTTTAATGGGTCTTTCACTTTTAGAAACCAATTTAGAATTGAACTGTCTTTTGTCCTTTAATTATGTGCTGGTTCTAAAAATTTTACATTTTATTTGTTGTATCGGTGGTTCGACGAACTATGCTTGTACGATTTGGTAGTTTATAAAGTGTCATTTTTATGTTCGGAAATTATGATCTTAAACTAACAGACGGAAAAGACATTTGTGATGCTAAAATAATATTCAATGAGTTACATATAATACATTAAATGTGGCTAATATCATATAAAATATTTATGCATGAAAACATAGTGTTGAAGATAAGTACTTGCTTTGTCGCTCTACCACGGTTCGGTTTGTCGCTCTACGGTCATTTTGTGCACACTTTAAACTAATTAGACCATAACCTACAGTTTAACGTGGATTCCGAACCACTAATAAACATCCATGACACCGCCAGGATTCGAATCTGAAACCTGAGGTACCAAAGACCAAAGCGATAGGTAATCGGCCATTAGTCCGAGGTAGCACCGTGGAGATGAAGGTAAAACAAATAGAAGGCACCATATGAGATGACTATCGGAAAATAACTTGTATTTCAATAACTTGTATTATTATTTCTGCTCTGCTACTACTCAAGATTTTCTTTTTAAAAGAAAATCTTGAGTAGTATCACAGCAGAGCTGGATTACAACCAGATACTGAGATCGCACGTCGTAGAATGCCAGCCAATCAGAAACCTGAAGGGTTAAAAGATCAGGTTTCAGTTATCTTTGGTAGAAAAGAGTTTTTAGGCTTTCAGGTAAAATAAATAATGTAACCGTGGTTCCACCTACGCACTGCAAGAGCGCCCCTTGCGGCGTACAGAAGAAATAGTCAGTAGGCATCAAGATCGAGGACGTACAGCGAGAGATTTACAGCTTTTTTTTTTTTTTTTTTAAGGAATGTTTCGGACATGAAACATTTTCCAATATCTCATGCTCGAAACAATATCTGACATAACTTTTTCATCTAAAAGTTTTATATTTTAAACCCTTATATGCAATGTTTATGAAATTTTTAAAATTCATGGCTTTTTACCCCAAAAAGTCAAAAACTTTTATTCTCTATTTTATTACAAAAGCCAGAGCACTTATTATCCGGTGGTTTCCTTTCTTTTTATGAGGTCCAATTTTAGAACGCATGCCATTTTAAAGTAGTAAGTTACGTTTCATTTTTAGTGGATGACACGAAAGTCTTTTGGTTCTTGGACGAAAATAAAAAAGTAAAGTTCTAAGAAAAAGTGACCGCATGTCAAGACTGAAAGGACAGCGATAAGATTAGGAAACACGCACTTGCTGAATTCCTAACCGAAGCAGAAGTAAATAAAATATACTTTTCCAACATTTCGTCACGAAAAGGTTCTTGGGGTGGGGGTTGGGGACAGTCTAAACATGAATTAGATTACTCTCGGGGTCTTTTCTGTCAAGTTTGTGACATGTGTTACCGCACTTTCATTTATTCCAGGTCATCTGCTCTATTGTTAATTCTTTTTTTTCTTTCTTTAATTTCTTCGAATTGGTGTTTCACTTTTAGAAACCGATTTAGAATTGAATTGTCCTTTGTACTTCAATTTTATGCTTCTAAAATTTTTAAAATTATATTTGTCGTATCGGTGGTTCGACGATCTATGTTCGTGCAATTCTTATCTTCGATTTTGGTAATTTCTAAAGTGTCATTATTATGTTCGGAAATTATGATCTTAAGCTAACAGACTAAAAAAGAATTTATGAAGCTAAAATAATATGCAATGAATTACATATAATAAATTAAATATGGCTAGTATCATATAAGATGTTTGCACATGAAAACACTGTGTTGAAGATAAGTACTTGCCATACATATTGAATGGAAGTACCATAGTTTAGTTTGTCACTCTACGGTCATTTTGTGCGCACTTCAGGCTAATGAGTCCGAGACCTACATTTTAACGTGTACTCTGAACCACTAACAAACTTTCATGCCACCGCCAGGATTCGAATCTGAAGCCTGAGGTACCAAAGGCCAGACTGCTAGACAATTGGCCATCAGGCCACGAAAGTACCGTGGAGATAAAGGTAAAATAAATAGAAGGCTCCATATCAAAAGGCTATCGAAAAATAATTTATATTTCAATAATTTGCATTATTTTTATTTATTAAAAAGAAAATTTTCTTTGGCATCACAATAGAGCTGGATTTCCACCAGTTACTTCCACCAGTTATTGTACGTCGCAGAATGTCAGCCAATCAGAAGCCCGAAGGGTTAGGAGATCAGTTTTCTACTATCTTTGGCAGAAGAGTGTTTTAGGCATTATAAATATAAGGCTCCATATGAGAAGACTATCGGACAATAACTTGCATTATTTCTCTTTATTTTAAAGGAAATCTTAAATTAGTATCAGAGATGAATTCCTACCAGATACTAAGATCATACGTCGTAGACGTCAGTAAACCAGAAGCCCGATGGTTAGGAGATCAGGTTTCTATTATCTTTGGCATAAAAGTATTTTTAGGTTTTTAAGTAAAATAAATAAAATGCTTCCACATAAAAAGACTATCGGAAAATAACTTTATTTGAATCTGAAGAGATTGGTTCTGTATTTTTTCTTTCAAAAATTTCAATTTTACACTATTTAAAATAATGTTAGTTGATGGAAATGATTATATTTTTAAGTTTTCCTATTTATTGAATATTTTTTATGGTTTTTAATCTTTTATTTTTTTATATGTAACTTTTTTCAATTCATTGTTAATGTCTCTTTATCTTTCTGAATCATTGATTTTTATTTATGAATCTCTCTCAAAGCTTGGTTATATATTGGTTCTAGGCGCCGATATTCTTCTATACTTAACAATAGTTTTGTTTCGCAGTGTCAGATTTATGTTCTTGTTTATTATCTAACGCACTGAATTACCATAGGGGTCGATATAAAAGAGCTAACGGCTGATTGAAATATTGTTAAGGTTCGATAGAAATATTGCAAGGTTTCGACAGAGAGATTTACTTTCATATATATATATATATAACTATACAATCTTATTATATATATATAATCATGATTGTATAGTTATTAGTATGATTAAATTTCATTAACAATGCATCTTATCAAATATTTAATAATAAGAAGACGGTTATATAAGAGTATATATATATATATGTGTGTCTTTTTCTTCTTCAATGAAACGCGGCCACGCGGCTAACATTGTGGCCTTTGATTCCACAAGTGTCAGGTTCGAATCCTGCCGATGGCATGGATGTTTGTGGGTGGTTCGGAATCAACTTTAAACTGTATGTACCGGTCTGTTTAGCCCTCGTGTGCGCAAAATGACCGTAGAGCGACAAACCAGCAAACAAAACTTCAATGGGACAATAGCCCCATGGTTCGCTAAGGGTGTCTGCCTGCTGGCAGATTCCAAAACATGAAGTGTTTTTCTTTCTACTGGATAGGGCTGTCAACTCAACGTCCTACAGTCATATTAAATGCTGACCTACAGTATAAAGTGGATTCCGAACCACTACATAGCCTAAAAATTCATATAAGGAGTCTTTTGTTTGTATTATTATAATTTCAACATAGTGTTATTGTTTCTTATCCCACTCGGTAGACGGCAATATCAACCAACTCATTTAAGGAGGGAAAGGGGGGGCCACTTCTGTTCTGATGGAGCACCCGTAGGTAGAAAAGTCTGACTTGGCTCCGTGATGAGTTGTCAGCCCAACTCTCAATAGTCATATTGGACTGGGACTTACGGTTTAAAGTGGATTCTGAACCACTACAAGCATCCATGGCATCACCGGAACCTGGGGCACCGAGCGCTATCCACTTGATTATCAGGCCCTTTTTCGTAACAGTAAATTGATTTGGTTTGGTTTGTCGCTCTACGGTCATCTTGTGCACATGAGGGCTTATTGGACTGGGACTTACAGTTTACAGTGGTTTCCGAACCACTAACAAGCATTCATGCCCCCGCCAGAACCCTGTGGTACCAAAGGCCAAAGCGCTAGCCAATTGGCCATCAGGCGCCAGGTCATCAGTAAATAGGAGATATTGTTAGAAGGCCATGATACTCATCAGGGAGTCGACAGTTAACGTATTTTCCTGATTCTGATTAAACATTTAATGTTTATCTGTTAAGAAGGCCAAAATGCTATTCATTGAAAAAGGATTTAACCTCCAAGATACTTCTTAATAAACAAATCCCTCACCTCTTAAAAAGGAACTGAAATAAAATTTATATTTCAGAATACCATTAATTGTAAAAAAGAGTAATGTAAATAATTTATTAACCAATGTCACCAACCCAACAAAAAGGCCCTTGTCTCTTTTCCCGTGCCATTATTCAGAATGTATTTCAATAATCCTACCGTTTCCCTTCACCTGACACGTTCTGCCCCTCATTCAAGAGTAATCTAAAAATGATGATCTGGTAATTATGGAAAATCTCAGCGTCCGGAGGATACGGCGGAATCATTAATCATCAGGCTTCCACATCCAATCAACGATATATTACCCTTTGCATCCTCCTTTTTCTGTGTATGTGAAAGGGAAGCTTGATATCTGTAATATTTCATTTCTAAAAAAGCCATTGGAAAGCATCGAGCATTTAAATAATATACTTTTTGTTGTTGTTTCTTATTGTTATATGGCTCAGTTAGAAATTACTTGAATTATAATCAGATACATGATAAATGCATTGAGAAATAAATGTAAAGAGTTTTGATGTGCTATTTTTCAATAAATCATTTATTTATTAAGAGAAAAATTTTGTAAAGGGAGGGAATACATAAACATATTTTGTTTTGTAATTTATATATTGAGTTATTTCAGACGTTATTGTTTTCCAATGCCAGGATTTTCTTATCTGAGCACATTTGTTATTATAATGGCATTTGTACAACACATTCAGTGTACAAATCTCTGAACTGCATCCACATCTTGACAACATTATTTGGAACAGACATCCCTAGAAAAAGCATCTGGAGGATTTTGGTCAGTCCTTCCCAATCTTCTAGAGCCCAAACAGCGGCCTGATGGCCAATTGGTTGCCGCGCTGGCCTTTGATACCACAGATTTCATGTTCGTATACTGGTGGTGGCATGGGTGTTTGTGAGTGGTTCGCAATCTACGTTAAACTGTAGATCCCGGTCTAATTAGCCCAAAGTGTGCACAAAATGACAGTAGAGCGACTAACCAAACCACAAAATCTAGAGCCCTACCAACTTTTTTGTCCATGTTTTTTCGTCTTGTAAAATTATTATACCCATTCTCAGCATAAACGTGGAGTCCTTAGTCATTAGTCAAGTTTCGAACCAAGTTCATCTGGTTCTATAACACAAGATTCTAGATAGAGCCCACGGGACTCTTAAAATTATAGACTCTTAATAGACTCTCCTAATAGACTCCTATAGACTCCTAATAGACTTAATAGACTCTTAATAGACTCCTTATAGACTCTTAAAATTCCAGTGTCTTCATAATTAGTTACTCTCTGGTAACTTTTATGAGTATCTACTTGTAACACTCTAGTACTATTAAAAGTGAGAGTAACAAATTATTAAGACACTGGAATTTTTAAATTAATTACTGTTAAATATCTCCATAGATGTCTTTCTAAGTCATCACTTTGCTTGATGCCATTCTTCCTTTTCACAAAATATAAACGAGGTATTATCAAACTATTTTCCCAAAATAAGAGGGATAGTAATTCTAATCAATGTGAATAATATTTCTTAACGAACCTTGGAAAGCTTTCCTGCGAAATATCAGAAAAAGAGTCGTCCAAATTTTAAATATCGCGTCCATTGCTTTTTGCTTCTCCGTCCATTAAATGCATATCCGTTAATTCCGCGTATGTGTATTTCGTCATGTTTTTCATGGTTTAGTAAAAGAGTAAAAGTAACTAATATTTAAATAAAGAATTTAAGAAAATATTTCATATTTGTATCATGCGTAAAGAAAAGAAAAGATATCCTCCATATAGTCAGCCCATCTGCAGTTAAGATTTAGAGGAATTGAATTCATAATCTCTTGGACCATTACCCAAGTAATGTCAAATCTATATCTATTTATACCATAGAACGCCGATCATTTTATCACATAAGAAGGATATGATAAATGTCTATCTCTAAACATAAAATGTATAAAATGTTTTTGTCACTAAGTAAAAAGGAAGTGAAAGCATTTTATCAAAATAGGCTTATCCCGATTATTGCATGAAGACGACTTACAACATTCCTTTCAAACCGCTTTAAATGATAGGAAAATGTTTCTAAACCCCGCTAACACTTTTCAATGAGCAACAGTGCTCGCTTTTACTCCGGATTATACATCTTTTTATTGACAACATATGTTCTTATATAAAAGCATAAAGAAAGATAGGGAAAAAATATCGCAGGGGAATGGTTTTTTATCCCTTTCCTTCCTCAAAAGAAATCTTGTAGGAAAATGCATTTAAATCGGCATTCTGTGTGTGCCATAAAAAAACATACCGAAGAAAAATGAATGGAAAAAATAGATTTTCATTGAATTTATTCCCAATTTTTTTTTTTTTATCAAACCTTATTCTTTGGTTTGAAATATATTTTCTCAATTCTTACGAAGAGCACGAAACAATTTTTAGAAATACAACCCTCTCTTAAATCACTGTTGGAGGGAAATTTAGTGTTTGCAAATAAGGGAAAAAGAAAATTCTGCTACGACTAAAAATAATCAACAGGAATATTCGTTTACTAAGTAAAAAAAAATGGTATATTTTTAAGCATTAGGTTTAAATATCACCCTGATGTATGATGGAATTAAAATTGCAGAAACGTAAACAACTGATTGAAAAAAAAAATTTTTATTGTCTTAGAAGTAAATTTAATGTTTCTAGCATATAAATCAAGAAAAAAAAGTAATATATTTTAAAAGTATTAATATAAGAGACATCATTTTCTACCAATGCAATTTAAAATACTATTATTAATTGAGTTTCAAACTAGATCATTTATTAAAATTATAAATCAGGTTTACATAAATTGTAGCACATCTCACAATAGGTCAATTTTACCTTTAAAAAGCCATTTGATAAATGATTTCTTTAAAGATTCCCAAATTTTGATGAAATATTAAAACTTAATTCATGTTCTGTTTCGAAGGAGTATCCGGTTTTCAGTTTCGTAAAAGTGTGAATACTCAAATAATAGCTTAAAGTGGATTACAAACCACTACAATCATCCATGGCACCGCCGAGATTCGAACCCGATACATGTGGTACCGAGTGCCAGAGCACTATCCACTCGGCCATTAGGCCACCTGTTAAAAGTAACTGGTAGTTAAACAAAGAATTTAATCCTAATCATGTTAAATCCTAAACCCATCGATCCCTATCGTTTAATATAGTTACTCTTAAATACCTCCATGGATGTCTTTGTAAGTCACCAATTGACTTGATGCCATCGCTTCTTTTATAGCATATAAATAAGGTTTTTAAAAAAAAATTCCCAAATTAATATGGATCATAACTCCAATCAACTTGAATAATATTTATTATGGAACCTTGGAACGCTTACTTCCAAAATATCAGAAAACGTTGTCCAAATTTTGAGCTTCGCGTCCATTGCCTTTTGTTTCTTTGTGGATTAAATGCATATCTGTTAATTCGGTGTATGTGTATTCCGTCATGATTTTCATGATAAGTAAGAGAGTTAGAAGTAACTGATAGTTCAAGAAAGAATTTAAAACTAACTATTTCATATTTGTATCGTGCGTAAAGAAAACCAAGGACATCTTCCACATAGTCAGCCTATCTACAGTTAAAGTTCTAGAGCAATTGAATTCATAATCTTTTGTGCTAAAAGACCATTACCCAAATAATGCCAAATCTATAACTATTTATACCATCATTTTATCAAACAAGACGAATATGATAAATATCTATCTCTAAAGATAAAATGTTATAAAATGTTTTTGTCTCTAAGTAAAAAGGAAGTGGAAGCATTTTATCAAAATATGTTTACCCCGATTATTGCATTCAGACGATTCACAACATCCCTTTCAAATCGATTTAAATGTTACGAAAATGTTTCTAAACCCTGCTAACACTTTTCAGTGAGCAAGCAACAGTGTTACTGTGGATTACACATCTTTTTATTGACAACATATGTTCTTATATAAAAGCATAAAGAAAGATAGGGAAAAAATATCGCAGGGGAATGCTTTTTTTATCCCTTTCCTTCCTCAAAAGAAACCTTGTAGGGAAAATGCATTTAAATCGGCATTCTGTGTGGGCCATAAAAAAAAACATACCAAAGAAAAATGAAGGGAAAGAAATAGATTTTCATTGAATATATTTCCCATTTTTTTTTTATTTATCAAAACTTATTCTTTGGTTTGAAATATATTTTCCAAATTCCTTCGAAGAGCACGAAACAATTTTTAGAAATACAACCCTCTCTTAAATCACTGTCGGAGGGAAATTTAGTGTTTGCAAATAAGGAAAAAAGAAAATTTTGCTACGACTAAAAATCATCAACAGGGATATTCGTTTGTTAAGTAAAAAAATTATATATTTTTAAGCATAAGTTTTAAATATCGCGCTGACATGTGATGGAACTAAAATTGAAGAAACGTAAACAATTGTTTGAAAAAAAATCATTTTTTAATAAAACTAAATTTAATGTTTCTAGCATATAAATCAAGAAAAAAAAATATGTAAAATGTATCAAAATAATATAAGAGGCGTCACTTTTTAAAAAAAAGCAAATTTAAAAATTCATAAAAATTAGAATTATTTATTCCTTCAAACTTCAAACTAGATCACTTATTAAAGCATTTTAAATCAGGTATACATGAACTGCAGTATACATCATACGAGTAATAAGTCAATTTTGCTTTAAAAACTCGTATGATAAATAATCGCTTTAAAAATTCCTAGATTTGTATAAAATAGTAAAACTTAATTCATAATGTGTAGTTTGACGAAGTATCCGGCTTTAGTTTGACAAAAAGGAATACTTAAATATTAGGAAAATATTTTATTAAATGTTTCCTAATTTATTGCACACCATAAGATAAGAATTTTTACCTATAACGCATTGACCTTAAGCATTACGTTTAAATATCACGCTGACGTATGATTGAATTAAAATTGAAGAAATATAAACAACTGAGTGAAAAAAATAAATTTTTTTACGTGTAAGGAGTAAATTTAATGTTTCTAGCATATAAATCAAGAAATATATATACCTAAATTATCAAAATAATATAAGACGCGTCATATTTTTCAAAGCAATTTAAAAATTCATAAAATTAGAAGTTTGTTCCTTCAAACTGGATAATTTATTAAAAATATTTTAAATCAGGTATACAGTGACATTCAGCATACCTCAAAATAGGCCAAATTCGCTTTAAACAGCCATTTGATAAGTGATTTCTTTAAAGATTACCAAATTTTTATGAAATAGTAAAACTTAATTCATGATCTAGTTGGAAGGAGAATCTGACTGTAGTTTTATAAAAATGTAAATGCTTAACCATTAGGAAAACATTTTATTAAATGTTTCCTAATTTATTGCACAATAGGAGATAAAAACTTTTACCTATAACGTGTTGACCAGGATACTTACTCCTTATCTACGTATTTATTTCTTTATCACACACAAATTTATTCATTTATCTATTTAACAATCATTGTTTATTTACGAAAATTAAATAAATGAATAAATAAATTTGTATCTAGCTATGAAGAATTCTGCCATCTGTGAATATTTGTTTCTAGAATATATTGAGTTTCTCATGGGATTCCACAAAACTAGCTCCATTTTAAAATTCAGCTATCGAAAGTAGTTACTATTATTGTTGGGGAATTTCTTTAAAATGTATAAGCCTATTTGAATGCAAATATGTTTGTAAACAACATTTTGATCAACAAATATTAAAAAAGAATAAATAGAAACTATTTCACTCCCCCCTTTTGTGACCAGACATTACAGTAAATTTTCTTTATGTAAAATATAAATAAGCCTACATAAATATTTAGAAGAAACAATAAATGCATTTAAAAGGAAAATATTCGCTTAAACATCTAAAATTGAATGATACAATTAATTCAAATTTAAAAAACTAATTTTCAACGTTTAACTTTAAATTAAAGAAAAGTTCTAAATAAAGTCACCAAATGGCACCATATGCTCTTGGTAACAAAGAAAGGACGCGGGAAGCAGAAAATTATCTTATTTAATTAAAAGAACTTATTATTATTATTATTTTGGCTATATTCAAAGTTAAAGGATAATAACTACAGAAAAGAATTGGAAAGCAAGTATTATAGTTTTGAAGTTACATTGGAATACTGTACATGCAAATCCATTTTCATGTATAAAAATACTCGGCATTTATCTGAAGGAATACAAAGACCAACCATTGGCCTAACAGAAGTGGAACAGACTCAATATCATGTGGCAAAATAGTTAAATCTGAGCCCTTTTGTAATTCATAGGCTGTGGAATATATTTCTAAGAAAAGAATCAGGTTTTACATGATACAGCTATGGAAAATCCTATGTCTCCAAATGCCGTATATGAACCCTATTTGCAGCTAATTGTATAGAGGCACAGCAGTGCTACATACATATTGAAGTCTTCTTTTGTGGCAATAATTGAGAAGCTGGTATCCAGTTTAACTGTGAGCTGAATTTATAACTCGGGGGTAGTATGGAAGACGTCTAACATTTTGCGTACTTCTCATACCACTGAAATTAAAGGGGTAATTGGGCATTACATCAATTTCAATATAGGTCAATGGAGGTCTTTATTCCTTACTGGTAAATCTAGATTTTTCTTACAAAATGGCTCAAAAAGATTGTTGATAGGGTAGGATCAAGAAGCCAACTATTATTCCAGACATATAAATGAAAGAGAAATATTTAGCGGATGTCACAGGTATCTCTTTGAATAGCCGCACTAACCTGAATATCATCCCAGAAAGCAACAAGACTGCTCAGTTATACAGTAATATATATATATATATATATATATATATATATATATATGCACTGAAGTGACAAAAGTCATGGGATACCTCTTAATACCGCGTCGGCCCTCCTTTCGCCCGGCGAAGTGCAGCAACTCGACGTGGCATGGACTCAACAAGTCGTTGGAAGTCTTCTGCAGGAATATTGAGCCATGCTGTCTCGATAGACGTCCATAATTGTGAAAGCGTTGATGGTGCAGGATTTTGGGCACGAACAGAACCTCTCGATGATGTCCCATAAATGCTCGATGGGATTCATGTCGGGCGATCTAGGTGGCCAGATCATTCGTTGGAATGGTCCAGAATAATTCTTCAAACCAATAGCGAACAGTTGTGGCCCGGTGACATGGCGCATTGTCATCCATAAAAATCCCATCGTTGTTTGGGTACATGAAGTCCATGAATGGCTGCAAATGATCTCAAGTAGCTGAACATAAGCATTTCCAGTCAATGTTCGGTCCAGTCGCACCAGAGGACCAAGTCCATGCCATGAAAAAACAGCCCACACCAGCTTGAACAGTACCTTGCTGACAGTTTGGGTCCATGGCTTCGTGGGGTCTGCGCCACACTCGAACACTACCATCAGCTCTTACCAACTGAAATCGTGACTCATCGGACCAGGCCACTGTTTTCCATTCATCTAGGGACCAACCGATATGCTCACGTGCCCACGAGAGTCGCTGCAAGCGATGTCGTTCTGTCAGTAAAGGCACTCGAGTCGGTCTTCTGCTGGAATAGCCCAAGAAAAGCCAAATTTCTCCGCACAGTTCTAACAGACAAGTCCCTTGTACGTCCCACATATGATTTCTGCGGTTATTTGACGCAGTGTTGCTTGTCTGTTAAATTTACGACTCTTTGTGCAGACGTCGCCGGTCTCGGTCGTTAAGTGCAGGCGGTCGACCACTGCGCTGTCCATGGTGGGATGTTATGCCTGAAATTTCATACTCTCGGCACACTCTTGACACAGTGGATCTGGGAATATTGAATTCCCTAACGATTTCCGAAATGGCATGACCCATGCGTCTAGCTCCAACTAACATTCCGCGTTCAAAGTCTGTTAATTCCCGTCGTGCGGTCATCATCACGTCAAAACCTCTTCACATGAGTAACTTGAACAGAAATGAAAGCTCTGCGCATTTATACCTGTTCTACGCGATGCTACTGCCATCTGAAAATTTGCATATTGCTATCCCATGACTTTTGTCACTTCAGTGTATATATATATATATATATACGGAAAATTTCACTACTGATAAAATAGAATGAAAAACATTTAAAATCTAAACATAAATTACTGATGAATCCCGTTTTGAGTATTAATAATTATTTGATTATTTTTAGAAAAAACATTTGGTCACACAAATTTTAATTAACTGTAGATAGAATTCGAGCACTCAAAATTTTATTGCTTATGAGTTTTAATTAATTATATTCTTTCAAATGAATTTTTTTTTTATATTTTTATATGCATTTTGAAGTTCAAACAAATATTTGAAACACTTATTAATATGTTTCTGTTTCTGTTTGCCTTTTTCTGTTTGTTTTTCACAAGCGTTAAAATTCTTCAAATAATTGCGATTCTTCTGTACTTTGAATTTTAATTTAATTTTGTTATCCAAACAAATGTTACAGATTGTTCAAAGTTTTATTGCAAAAATTATTTATTTAAATATTCAAACAGAAATTAAAAATTTTTTTTAAATATATTTTCTTAGTATTGTGGAACATTTAATTCATTTACTTTTCAAACTTCATTTAAAATTGAATTATTATTAAGATCAACTATAATTTTATGCCATGAAATATCCATTATTATTATAAATGTCAATGAAAAATAAATGTACCTCTCTCCTTTACAAATCTATCACGAAATATGATATCATTTCAAACTAATATGGACATTGTAACGATTTGAAATAATTTGAGTGAGTCATAATAAAACGAGTACTGATTCGTTCAAAATATCTCCACATTAAAGCAACGCATGAAGTGAATTTTAATTCGTTCCACCTGAAAACCTTAAATTTCTCACTCGTTCAGAACAAACGTCTTTTACTCACGAACCCCATTAAGTAAATGTATTTATGTAAAAGTTAAATGTCCATAATAATTCTTAAGTTATCGTTTTTCTTGAAACATACTTGTTCTCACACTGTAGTACAATTTGCTCCGGAATGAAAAATCACGGGAATGAATGTCATGCCAGGGAAGGATTTATGCTGCACGTGAATTTTATCTTGCTAAATTAATTACTATGAAGCAATTAGGAGTTGACATTCCTCAACTGTATCTTCTTTAGGGCATAATTTATGCAAATTCGAACAGCGGAAAAGGAATATACTTCGAAAATGAAGTTTGCTCGGCATTTAATATTTATACCACCTGTTCCGAGGTACACAGAGTGGAAAATTATTCATGTCACTATCTAATTGCACAACAATGTTAATTAGTGAATGACAGCAAATAATTGTGTGTGGATGATGAATACCCTCAGACATTAGCAGCGTTTAATTTATTGGTGAAATAATTAGCCAAGTTTTGTTAATTCAACCAGCAGAAAGGGGAAACACGTCAATTTTAAGTGGAAAGGGAGGATAAAATTTGAATAAACCAATAATAAATAGAACACACAACTAGCATAACATGCCATTTTAGATGCTAATCGATTTATTCATAACAAAAAAATGTCGTGAAATGTTTGTTTGATGATCGTAAAAGAATGGATAATTAATGAAGCTGTCACACGCATCTACTACTAATACACACACCACTGTGCCTAGATCTGAGTTGCTCCTTTACAGTTTGGAAATGATGTGGGTGAGAAGTGTAATTTGGCTCTGTAATGCCCTACAGTCGTATGAAACTGGGACGTACGGCTTAAAGTGGATTCCGAACCACTACAAACATACATGGCTCCATCAGGATTCGAACCCGATACCTGTGGTACAGAGCACCAGAGCGCTTCTCATACTCATCTCAATCCATGCCATACTCATCATACAAAAAGGAGTATCTTCCCCTCGAACCCAACGGAAAAAACACGACAAATCCATTTTTGGCCTACGAATTTGTGTATTTATAACCAACATAAGGACGGAAAATTTCAGTTGAGAATCGAATTAATATGGACATTGTAACGTTTTGAAATAATTTGAGTGAGTCATAATGAAACGAGTGCTGATTCGTTCAAAATATCTCCACATTAAACAAACGCATTAAGTGAATTTTAATTCGTTCTATCTGAAAACTTTAAATTTCTCACTCGTTCAGAACAAACGTCTTTTACTCACGAACCCCATTAAGCAAATGTATTTATGCAAAAGTTAAATGTCCATAATAATTCTTAAGTTATCGTTTTTCTTGAAACATACTTGTCCCCACACTGTAGTAGAATTTGTTGCGGAATGAAAAATCGCTAGAATGAATGTCATGTCAGGAAAGGATTTATGCTGTAAAATAGCGCACGTGAATTTTATCTTGCTAAATTAATTACTATGAAGCAATTAGGTGTTGACATTCCTCAACTGCATCTTCTTTAGGGCATAATTTATGCAGATTTGAACAGCGGAAAAGGAATATATTTCGAAAATGAAGTTTGCTTGGCATTTAATATTTATACCACCTGTTCGAGGTGCACAGAGTGGAAAATTATTCATGTCACTTTCTAATTGCGCAACAATAGTAATTAGTGAATGACAGGGAATAATTGGTGATAATGATTGATGATTGGTGGTTTAATTTATTGGTGAAATAAGTAGCCAAGTTTTGCTAATTCAACCAGCAGAAGGGGGAAACACATCAATTTTAAATGAAAAGGAAAGATAAAATTTGAATAAACCAATAATAAATGGAACACACAATTATCATGAAGTGCCATATTTAGATGCTAATCAATCTATTCATAACAAGAAAATGTCACGAAATGTTTGTTTGATGGTTGTAAAAGGTGGATAATTAATGATGCTCTCATACACATATGAATCCATGTCATACTCATCATGCAAGAAGCAATGACAATGTTTTATATCTTCTCTCTCGAAACCAACGGATAAAACACGACAAATCCGTAGGCCATAAAAAAATATAAATATTTATAATTAGTATTAACTATAGCTTTAACATAAAATCAATTAATTAATTACTAGTAATTCGAGATACAGAAGATTTTGAAGAGCAGAATAATTCAATAGAAAATCAACAAACAACTAGCAAACCTTTATATCATATATTTTACTTTATTAATATAACATTTATATAAAGTGAAACGTTAGTTAATTTTCCTTTGCTCTAGACACTTCATCACATAAATATTAAAAATCGAAAAATGTATACAACAACGAATAGCTAATAGTTTAAAACACACAGAAGAATTTTCCAGAATAGAACGTTCCTTTTTTATTCCAATGACTGATGACTTGTTTCCAGAGGACATTGTTACACGTTCAAATATATTCTGTAGGCATGTTAAAATGGACAGTTATTCGAAGTAGCAACAAAAAACAACCGACTGCTTCATAGTAAAAGATGAAAATTCCGATGCATCGCTATTTTCAAAAATTCCGATTGTCTTTTTATATAAAAAAACAATCAATATAAAACCAGACAAAGGTAAAATTTGTCAAAATTTAAAAATATTTTTTGTGACACTTTTTTGTGTGTGAAATATTTTTTTATTCTTGTCATTAATTTTAAATTTCTCTATCTTTATTTGCTTAAGAATGGAAAATTATTGAAAACCAAGAGAAGTTTCCATAAATTTTTCCTTACATCTAACGAAGTATATTGTAACGTCCAGGCCTATACTAGACCTATAACGGCTTCAAAAAGAGGGACATTTTCAAGTTCACGGGAACGCTTTAATTTTTATTTACAAGCATTATCTAAATATACAGAACTCTGGGTTATTGTACTATTTACAAAGAAATGAAATTTGGTTCACAAGTGAAGTCCAAGGTTGGAGATTTTCAGAGTTCTCGAATCTAAAACGAATCTAATGCACCCGGTCTGCAGCAGACCTTAAAAATTACACAGCGTAATACACAAAACCACGAGGTTCTTACTTTATAAACAATCGGAATACCCGACATGTTCAATCACTTCAAAGAAAAAGAGAAAGACAACACTTCTTGTCAACTAGTCGCAGAACACTCTTCTTCCTTCTCCAAAAACCTCCCTTTAAGATAATCCGTCAAGAAAGGGGTTAGCTTCCCTCACTTCTCAATTCGAGTCAGTTTTTCGCAGGTCGAACAGACAATCGGTAATTTCATGAGGTCTCATCCACGATACTAACTGCTATCAGATATGAGTGACAGGTTGTACTCACTAGAACAAGACACTAATTGCACGTAATATAAATATCAAATGTTACAATATCCCAAATTAAAGATATTGACACAATTCAAAGCCTTCATAAAACACATTAGCAACAGTTTTACTTAAATTAAACTGCACTACAGACGTGGCGTAGTTAAAAAAGTTAATTTTCAGTTGGTTATAAATTAAATGAAGGAATAATTATGAGAGAGAAAAAATATTTTAAATCTTTAATGATTGATTTTTATTTTCCTATATGTAAAAAAAATTACAGCATGAATTAAAGCTGTAGAATTTTATATGGAGAAAAAAAAGCAAAAAGGAAAATAAATAATAATAAAATTTGAATTTAAATTATTTTTTCAGTTATGCGATTTACCTTTCACACATCATTCTCTCCGCTCTTTTGTATTTAGGCAAAAAAAATATTACTTATCATTATTTCTGTAAAATACGTTTCTTTTAGGAGGAAGTTAATAAAAATTAAAGCAATTACACAACACAAGATACTACCTCAAACTTTTACACCGGTATACAAAATGTCAAATCACTCAACGAAATACCAATGATTTTTTGTATTGGTTCTAATGGAAAAATTTGTCCAAATAACAGATACCTATCAGTAAAGAAAACGAGCGAAAACTAACTTCTTTTAGCGGGAAACTTAAAATGATGGAGCAATTAGCAAAGATTTCATCGCTTTTGCTAATGAGAGCGCAAAATCGCTCATTTGTACTTCAGATATCCTACCTCCCACCCCTACATTTTCTTTTTAGCTTTGAACTCTCTCAAGAATTCAAGATAATTAAATCTCTTAATTACTGTTTTGAGATACCACAGTTCTCCTCAGGAACAAATTGAAGAGAGATCGTTTTTACCTCGAAAAATTCGAAAGCGAATAAAAGTTCTCATCATTCAGATCGTTGCCATCTGGGTTTTTTTACATCTTCCATGATTCGTTATTTCTTGAACTGTTAACACCGCAATCTAAGCAGGAATTCGTATCTTTTCTCAACTTACAAATGATCTGTCAAGTTTTTAATTCTTTGGCCATGATAAAAGAAGATACTTCTCAACTTGGAACGCAACTTTCTTAATTAAAGAATACGAAATAAAAATTAAAGCAATTTCAAAAGAAAATGTCAAAACAGAGAATTTCTGTTTCGTTTGACTCCATAGTGCAACTTTATTTTTAATTACCTGTAGAATCACTATGCAAACTCTAATTTTTACAAATTTATTTTTATTTTAATTTATTTATGTTTTTCTTGTTTCACTAAATCGTTGCAACAAATAAAAATAAATAAAATAAGATGTTGTCAGAATATTTTTCATTAATTAGATTTTAATTGCGGTTTTCTTTAGAACAAATTAATTTTAAAATTTACACGAATTCTGTGAGAAAGCAATCGCGTTGCTTTTTTTAAATTTTCTTATTTCCTATCAAATTATAATTGCTGTTTTTTTCCATTTGTAATTAATTTTTATTATTTAGATACTGATGTAATACGAGTTTAAATTTCTTTTTAATAAACATAAATTATCTGATACTTTTCTGTACAAATTTTGTTTTGCATTGATCAATATTTATAAAAGAATGCCAGAAAAAATGCCAAAATATCCCAAAGTAAAGATATTTACACAATTCAAAACCGTAATAAGGCATATTAGCAACAGTTTTTCTTAAATTAAACTGCACTATAAACGTTGCATAGTTATAAAAAGTTAATTTTCAATTGGTTAGAAATTAAATGAAGAAAAGAAATATAGTGAGGAGAAAAAAATTTTAAATCTTTCATGATAGATTTGAATTTTCTTATTTTTAAAAACATTACAGCGGGAATTAAAGCTTTAGAAATTTATATTGAAAAAAAAAAGAAAAGAAAAATAAATAATAATAAAATTTAAATTTCATTTCATTTTCTCAATTGTGGGTTTTCTTTTTCACACACATATAAAAATCTCAGTCCTTTCTTTTTTAATAAAGGCAAAACAATGATTACTGCTCATAATTTTTGAAAAATACCCTTCTTTTACGATGGAATTAATTAAAATTAAAGCAATTAAACAACACAAAATATCACCTCAAATTTATACGCCAGTATACAAAATGTGAAATCAGGATACCAATAATATCACAGAATACCAATGATTCCTTTAATTTTTTCTATTCGATCTAATGGAAAAAATGTTTCAATATAACAGATACCTATCAGTCGAGAAAACGAGCGAAAATTAAGTTCTTTTAGCGGGAAACTTAAAATGATGGAGCAATTAGCAAAGATTTCATCGCTTTTGCTAATGAGCGCGCAAAATCGCTCATTTGTACTTCAGATATCCTACCTACCGCCACTATTCTTTTTAGCTTCGAATTCTCTCAAGAATACAAGATAATTAAATTTCTTAATTACTCTCTGAAGATACCACAGTTCTTCCAAGGAACAAATTGAAGAGAGGTCGTTTTCACCTCGAAAAATTCGAAAGCAAATAAAAGTTCTCATCAACAGATCCTTGCCATTTGGGTTTTTTTTATCCTTCCATGATTCATTATTTCTTGAACTGTTAACACCGCTATCTGTAGAGGAATGTTGTATCTTTTCTGAACGTGCAAATGATGTGTCAAATTTTTAATTCTTTGGTCATGATAAAAGAAGATTCTTCAAGTTGGAACGCAACTTTCTTAATTAAAGAATACGAATTTCTGTTTCGTTTGATTGAATAGTTCCAATTGCTTTTCATGTTACCTGTAGAATCACTAAACGAGGGCTAATTTTTAGGAATTTTACTTTTATTTTTATTTATTTATTTATTTTTTGTCATGTTTATAATAAATAGTTGCAACAAATAAAAATAAATAAAATGCGATGTTGTTAGGACATTTTTCATGAACTAAATTTTGTTGTTGTTTTTCTTTCGAACAAATTAATTTTAAAACTTACTGGAATTGTCTATAAAGGTAATAGATAGATTTTTTTTTAATTTCTCATTTCCGATAAAATTATAATAGCTTTTTTTTTCATTTGTAATTTATTTTTATTATTTAAATACTCATATAATAAGAAGAGTTCAATTTTTTTAACATACATTAGGTAACTCTTATCTGTACAAATTTGACTTTGCATTAATCAGTATTTATAAAAAAATAAGAGAAAAAATGCTAAAATATCCCAAATTAAAGACATTTACACAATTCAAAGCCTTCATAAAACACATTAGCAATCGTTTTACGTAAATTAAACTATAGTACCGACGTAACGTAGTTAAAAAATTTAATTTTCAATTGGATGTAAATGAAACGAATAAAAAAAAATATTATGAGTGAACAAAATATTTTAAATCTCTAATGATTGATATTTATTTTTTTATATGTACGAAATTTACAGCATGAATTAAAGATCTAGAAGTTTATATCGAGAAAAAAAAACCAAAAGAAAAATAATAATAAAATTTAAATTTCATTCATTTTCACAGTTGTGGGGTTTACTTTTCACACAGTCACAGAAATCGTTCCGCTCTTTTGTATTTAGGCAAAAGAATAATTACTGTCCATAATTTCTGAAGAATACTTTTCTTTTACTATGAAATTAATAAAAATTAAAGCAATTAAACAACACAAAATACCACCTCAAATTTTTACACCGGTATACAAAATGTCAAATCACTCAACAGTATCCAATAATTTTTTTTTTGTATTTGATCTAATGGAAAAATGTGTCCAGATAACAGATACCTATCAGTAGAGAAAACGAGCGGAAATTAACTTCTTTTAGCAGCAATTAGATGATGATGCAATTAGCAAAGCAATGATGGAGCAATTAGCAAAGATTTCATCGCTTTTGCTAACGAGCGCGCAAAATCGCTCATTTGTACTTCAAATATCCTACTTTCCGCGACTATTCTTTTTAGCTTCGAATTCTCTCAAGAATCTGAGATAATTAAATCTCTTAATTACTGTCTAGAGATACTACAGCTCTCCCAAGGAACAAATTGAAGAGAGGTCGTTTTTACCTCGAAAAATTCGAAAGCAAATAAAAGTTCTCATCAACAGATCCTTGCCATCTGGGTTTTTTTTCCTTTCCATGATTCATTATTTCTGGAACTGTTAATACCGCAATCTATTGAGGAATGTTGTATCTTTTCTGAACGTACACATGATGTGTCAAGTTTTTAATTCTTATCGACGATAAAAGAAGATACTTTAACTTGGAACGCAACTTTCTTAATTCAAGAATACGAATTTCTGTTTCGTTTGATTGCATAGTGCCAATTTCTTTTGTTACCTGTAGAATCACTAAATTTTAGGAATTTATTTCTATTTATTTATTTATTTTTTTTTTTAATTTTCGTGTTTAAATAAATCGTTGCAACAAATAAAAATAAATTTTATTGCGGTTTTCTTTCAGAACAAATTAATTTTAAAACTTACACGAATTTTCTAAGAAAGAAATATATCTTAGAATTTTTTTTTTTTTTTAATTTCACATTTCCTATAAAATTATAATGGTTGTTTTTTCTTTTGCAATTTATTTTAATTATTTAGATACTGATATAATAAGAAGAGTTTAATTTGTTTAATAAATGTTAGGTGACTTTTATCTGTATAAAATTTGATTTTGCTTTGATCAGTATTAATAAAAAAATGCTATATTATCGCAAATTAAAGATATTTACACAATTTAAAGCCTTATTAAAACATATTAGCAGCAGTTTTACTTAAATTAAACTGAACTATCGACGTAGCACAGTTATAAAAATTTAATTTTTTAGTTTGTTAGATATTAAATGAGGAAAAAAAATTATGAGGAAAAAAATTTTTAAACTCTAAAGACGGATTTAATTTTTGTTATATATAAAAAAAATTACAGCGGGAATTAAAGCTCTAGAAGTTTATATCGAGAAAAAGAAACGAAAAGAAAGATAAATAATAATAAAAATTAAATTTCATTTATTTTCTCTGTAGTATGATTTACCTTTCATACACACAAAAATTTTCTTTTGTATTTAAACAAAACAATAATTACCACTCATTATTTTTGAAGGATACTTTTCTTTTTGTGATGGAGTTAATAAAAATTAAAGCAATTAAACAACATAAAATACCACTTTAAATTTTTACACCGGTACACAAAATGTCAAATCACTCAGCAGAATACCAAAGATTTTTTTCATTTTTTTGTATTTGATCTAATGGAAAAATTTGTCCAGATAACGCATACCTATCGGTAGAGAAAACGAGCGAAAATTAACTTCTTTTAGCGGGAGACTTAAAATGATGGCGCAATTAGTAAAGATTTCAACGCTTTTGCTAATGAGCGCGCAAAATCGCTCATTTGTACTTCAGATATCCTATCTCCCTCCCCCACATTTTTCTTTTTAGCTTCGAATTCTCTCAAAAATCCGAGATAATTAAACCTCTTAATTACTGTCTTGAGATACCACAGTTCTCCCAAGGAGCAAATTGAAGAGAGATCGTTTTTACCTCGAAAAATTCGAAAGCAAATAAAAGTTCTCATCAACAGATCCTTGCCATCTGGGTTTTTTTTACCCTTCCATGATTCATTATTTCTCGAACTGTTAACACCACTATCTGTAGAGGAATTTTGCATCTTTCCTCAACGTACAAATGATGCGTCAAATTTTTAATTCTTTGGCCATGATAAAAGAAGATACTTCAAGTTGGACCGCGACTTTCTTAATTAAAGAATACGAATTTCTGTTTCGTTTGATTGCATAGTACCAATTTCTTTTATGTTACCTGTAGAATCACTAAATTTTAGGAATTTATTTCTATTTATTTATTTATTTATTTTTTTCGTGTTTAAATAAATCGTTGCAACAAATAAAAATAAATATAATGCGATGTTGTAAGAAAATTATTTCATTAACTAAATTTTATTGTGGTTTTCTTTAGAACAAATTAATTTCAAAACTTATACGAATTCTCTAAGAAAGCAATCGTGTATATTTTTTTAAATTTCACATTTTCGATAAAATTATAATTGCTGTTTTTAAATTAGCAATTTATTTTTATTATTTAGATATTGGTATAATAAGAAGAGTTTATTTTTTTTATCAACATTAGGTGACTCTTACCTGTACAAATGTGATTTTGCATGTATCAGTATTTATAAAAATATTCGAGAAAAAATGGTAAAAAAAATGGTAAAATGGTAAAATATCTCAAATTGAAGATATTTGCACAATTCAATGCCTTAATAAAACATATTAGCAACAGTTTTACTTAAATTATACTGCACTACCGTGGTGACGTAGTTATAAAATTTTAATTTTCACTTGGTTATACATTAAATGAAGAAAAGAAATTATGAGGAGAAAAAATATTTTAAATCTCTAAAGATAGATTTTTATTTTCTTTCATTAGAGATTTAAAAAATTTTAAAAATTGCAGTTGAAATGAAAGCTATAGTTTAAATTTGTATCGAAAAAAATGAATGATAATTTGTATCGAAATTTCTTTATAAAAATAAATAATAATAAAATTTAAATTTCTTTTTTTTTCTCTATAATAGGTTTTACCTTTCACACACATAAATCACTCTCCGTTCTTTTGTATTAATGGCAAAACAATAATGACTGCTCATTATTTCTGAAGAATACTTTTATTTTACGGTGAAGTTAATAAAAATTAAAGCAATTAAACAACACAAGATACTACCTCAAACTTTTACACCGGTATACAAAACGACAAATCACTCAACAGAATACCAATGATTTTTTTAATTTTTTTGTGTTTGATCTAATGGAAAAATTTGTCCAGATAACAGATAGCTATCAGTAGAGAAAACGAGCGAAAATTAACTTCTTTTAGCAGGAGACTTAAAATGATGGAGCAATTAGCAAAGATTTCATCGCTTTTGCTAATGAGCGCGCAAAATCTCTCATTTGTACTTCAGATATCCTACCTCCCACCCCCACATTTTGTTTTTAGCTTCAAATTCTCTAAAGAATCCGAGATAATTAAATCTCTTAATTACTGTCTGGAGATATCACAGTTCTCCCAAGGAACAAATTGAAGAGAGATCGTTTTTACCTCGAAAAATTCGAAAGCAAATAAAAGTTCTCATCAACAGATCCTTGCCATCTGGGTTTTTTTACCCTTCCATGATTCATTATTTCTCGAACTGTTAACACCGCAATCTATAGAGGAATTTTGTATCTTTCCTCAACATACAAATGATGTGCCAAGTTTTTAATTCTTGGCCATGATAGAAGAAGATACTTCAAGTTGGATCGCAACTTTCTTAATTAAAGAATACGAATTTCTGTTTCGTTTGATTGCATAGCACTAATTTCTTTTCTGTTACCTGTAGAACACTAATTTTTAGGAATTTATTTTTATTTATTTTTTTTTTTTTTTTTTCCTTGTTTTAATAATTTGCTGCAACAAATAAAAATAATTACAGCCTGATGTTGTTAAAGTTTTTCTCATGAGCTAAATTTTATTATGATTTTCTTTTAGAACAAATTAATTTTAAAACTTACTTGACTTCTCTAAGAAAGCGAGCGTTTAGATTTTTTTTTTTTTAATTTCGTATTTCTGATAAAATTATAATTGCTGTTTTTCCATTTGTAATTTATTTTTATTATTTCGATAATGATATAATAAGAGTTTATTTTTTTTCTAAATAAACATTATGTGACTCTTATTAATTTCATTTTGCATTGATCAGTAATTATAGGGAAAAAAATCAAATATATAAGGTTTGGGGTTAATTATGATGCGGTCAACTTATGTAACAAGTGTGTTGCATTTCTTAGTTGCATAGGGTTAGTTTCCCTCACTTCTCGTTGGAGTGGGCATTTCCACAACGTAGGGTCTACCATCAATCACGATGCTGCAACTCATGACGTAGCTCATATTACTTCTGTAATTGTTTCGACCAGTGAAGGTCGAACAGACTCTCATTAATTTCATGAGGTCTCATCATCCACGACACTGATTAACTGCTGTCAGATTTGAGTTACGGGTTGATCTCGTTAGAACAAGACACTAATTGCATTAAGTATGAATATCCACTACACTGCTTGTCTTCTGTCAGATTTGAGTGACATATTTCCATTATGCACTTGTTAAAGAATAAACATTGCTTTTCCCTGAGAACAGAAATGCTATATCTATTCTCATCTAAAAAAATGATACATTATATCCAAATTAAAGATATTTTCAAAATTCAAAGACTTAATAAAACATATTAGCAACACTTTTACATAATTTAAACAGAACTACAGACTTAGCGTACTTATAAAAATTTAATTTTCATTTTATTAGAAATTAAATAAAAAAAATTATGACTTAAAAAATATTTTAAATCTGAAATGATCAAAAAAATTACCGAGTCTATGAAAGCTGTAGTTTAAGTTTATCTCGAAAAAAATGAAAATAAAAATAAATAATAATAAAATTTAAATTTCATTTATTTTCTCAGTTGTGTGATTTACCTTCACACACACAGAAATCTCTCTCCGCTCTTTTGCATGTTGGCAAAACAATAATTACTGCTCATTATTTCTGAAAAATACTTTTCGTTTAAGATGGAAATAATAAAAATTAAAGCAATTAAACAACACAAAATAACACTCCATATTTTTACACTGGTATACAAAATGTCAAATCACTCACCAGAATACCAATAATTTTTTTGATTTTTTTCTATTTGATCTAATGGAAAAATGTGTCAAGATAACAGATACCTATCAGTACAGAAAACGAGCGGAAATTAACTTCTTTTAGAGGGAAACTTAAAATGATGGAGCAATTAGCAAAGACTTCATCGTCTTTGCTAATGAGCTCGCAAAATCGCTCATTTGTACTTCAGATATCCTACATTCCACCCCCACATTTTCTTTTTAGCTTAAATTCAAGAATCCAAGATAATTAAATCTCTTAATTACTGTCTTGAGATATCACAGTTCTTCCAAACAACAAATTGAAGAAAGATCGGTTTTTACCTCGAAAAATTCGAAAGAAATAAAAGTTATCATCAACAAATCCTTGCCATCTGGGTTTTTTACCCTTCCATGATTCATTATTTCTTGAACTGTTAACATCATAATCTATGGAGGACTGTTGTATCTTTTCTGAACGTGCAAATGATACGTCAAGTTCTTAATTCTTGGCCATGATAAAAGAAGATTCTTGAAGTTGGATCGCAACTTTTTTAATTAAAGAATACGAATTTCTGTTTCGTTTGATTGCATAGTGCCAATTTCTTTTTAGGTTACCTGTAGAATCGTTAAGCGAACGCTAATTTTTAGGAATTTATAATTTATTTTTTCATATTTCAATAAATCGCTGCAATAAATAAAATACGATGTTGTTAGAACATTTTTCATGTACTAAATTTTATTGTGGTTTTCTTTAGAACAAATTAATTTTAAAACTTACCCAAATTCTCTAAGAAAGCAATCGAGTTGATTTTTTTTTAATTTAACATTTCTGATAAAATTATAATTGATGTTTTCTCATTTGTAAATAATGAAATAAAGTATTGTTTAAATTTTTGAAAATAATGATATAAAGTATTGTTTAAATTTTTTAAAATAAACAGAAGTTAGGTGACTCTTATACGTACAAATTTTATTTTGCATTGATCAGTATTTATAAAAAAAAATCAAATATATAAGGTAATGAATAGAGTTAATTATGATGAGGCCAACTTATGCAATAAGTATGCATTTCATTTTTAAAAGCATAGAGAGAAACATCAAAAGTTAATGACAAAATAAATTAATAGTTTAAAAAAACGAAAAAAACTCGCTTTTAAAGTTAATCATACTAAAAAGTAACAAATAATTGTTAACATAAGAATAAAATGACTGACGAGAAAAGGGATGTCACTGTTATATAAGCGTGGGGTGCTCGATATCAATCGTTATAATTTTTCACTAGTTTCATTCCGAAATGCAGAGTTAGTTTAAAAATGTCATACAAAGCACCCCATGCTTTTAGAACAGTGACATTAATTTTCTAGCCAATCATTTTATTCTTATGTTAAATTATTTTTTACTTTTTAGTTTGATTAACTCTAAAAGCGAGTTTTTTTAAACTATTAATTTATTTTTTATTTTTTAATTTGATTAACTCTAAAGGCTCGTGCTCACCAAGGCGACAAGATGCAAGCGACCAAAATTTGACCTCACCGCGGTCGCCTGAAACCGGTTTGCAGTTCGCCGCGTGGAGTAGCCCAACTTTCAACTCCAAGCGGTTTTTCACTATGCGTAATGCTATTTCTGACGTTTCACTGTGAAGGGGTCGAAAAAATTTCGTCGCTTGCCTCTTGCATCTTCACGTCTCTCGCCTCGGTTCGGTGGGAACGAGCCTTAAAAGCGTGTTTTTTATTGTTTTTAAACTATAATATTTAAATGAGATCCCGGTATGGAGAACTGATTCCTACAATAATTTAATTGCGAGTGAAACAAAGGCTAAATGCGAATATGTCGAGCCAGCCAGGATTCGAACAATGAATCTCCTAATCCGTAGTCAGGCGCGTTATCCGTTGTGCCGCTGTCCCACGTGAGTGTGAATGTCTGAAAGATATCTGTAAATGTTTCTTTGCAGCTTAAATAGTGTGTATGAGGAGAAACAGATCTCCAGGTGGGAAATGATCGTCGATCAAGATGACTTTTCAAAGGTTGTGTGTTTTAATCACCAATCCTGGCGATCCTAATCATGATGAGATAATAAACTTATCAAAATATTTTAGTGTTGTCGGTCCTTGTTAGGTCTACACGTTTAAATTAAATCGGATCGCTTAAAGTATGGCAAAATCGAGCCCAAAGAGTCAGTTACATACATACAAACAAACAAACATACAGGTGAAACTAATAAAAGCGTGTTAATGAAAAGAGAGGCGTGACTTGCAACCACACAGAACAGTTATTGGTCTCTGCTGAGGACACTCAGTCAATATAAGGAAAGCTCTGCTGATGACCTGAAGTATTGTGTATATCTGTCTCTATGTGTTGGCAGATAAACAAAAGGAGCGGTTACAATCTCCTCCTCAGGGGCCTGATGGCCGAATGTCTGACGTTCGGTACCACTGGTATCGGGTTCAAATCCCGGCTTTGCCATGGGTGTTTGTTGTAGTGGTTCGGAATCCACTTTAAGCCGTAAGTCCCGGTCCTAATAGGATCGTAGAGCGCTGCGGGGACATTGTTACTCCGCGTCCGTGGGTTACCATCAAGTTATACGCGCCACCTGGGTAATGCAAAGTGAGTACATCGGTGCATCCCTTATGGCGAAGATCACGGTCTATTTGCCAGCTGCATTAGAAGGAAAAAAAATCTCCTCTAGCTCCACAGACGTCTCCAGCAAGGAATCAGAAATGAAAGGCATTGCAGCTCCTGTAGTTTTAACTTTTGGTTTTGTAGATATCTATGGAAGGAACAGTTTTCGAAGCACATTGAAGTACTCGGTCTGTGTGTGATCCCACAAACATTTTACTGAATAATCTGTATTTTATTTATTTATTTATTTATTTATTTTTTTTTTTTTTTTTTTTTTTGGAGCGCGAGAACTTGTACAGTTTGGAAAATGTCAGTGAAGAAATAGGATGCATCGCTATTGGTTCTGACAGATTATCAAAATTGGCAATAACATGGGATGCGAGTGATTTTTGGGGTGAATATCAGGTATAGGTAATCTCGCGTCGACATGGATTTTGAAGTCTTTTTGTGACTCCACGTATAAGCACTTTTAGAATAAATATCATGATTAAGGAATACGTAACCAATATATATATAATTTATAATAAAACAATAATAATTACAATAAATTCTTCTCATGTTAGCTAGGTTATCTTAGAGCCCTAAAAGTAATATCTCCACTATAAATTCCAAAGATATTTTCAAAAACATTATCTCTTTCTTTTATATCTAGAAAACGCAAATAAGCCATTCCTGTTTCAAAAAACGAGGAGGCTCGATGGCTTTTGGGATGTTCAGCATCTTGCCTAGTGAACCAGACTGCCTGGTGGGAGTTTCCGAATTTTTTCCCATACGATACAAAAGTATCAGGTAGTTTCCCCTAAAAGTTGTTTAAACAATATACTTTCCTCCTTCTTCAGTGTCACGGAGCCAAATCAGACTTCTACCTACGGTTGCTCCATCACAACAGCAGCTGCCCCCCCCGTCCTTTCCATTCTTCCATGTGACCACACGGATTCTTGGACTTGGTCTAGATGTCACTGTCTACCAAGTGGGATATGAAACATCGAAAAACAGTTTAAGAAAATTTGCAAATGAATAGGGTACGATAATAAACTACTAAATAATACTACTGGACTACTAATAGTATTAAATTGTACGATAATGGATAACTCTAGGTTGTCAGCAGTAGTTTTAATTGATTTGAGAAATTTTATTATTAGCTGGTTGCAAAGTTATTTAAAGGAACAGGACAATCAAGACAGTGAGAGAAAATTACAAAGGTTTATATGAAAGACTCAACGATGAGAAAAATAAAAATAAACTCTAACCCACAAGCACTTTACTAAGATTTTACAAAAAAAATTTCTAATAATTCAGCAGGCAAGCTTTTATTTGATTCTATTTCACAGAGCAAAGTGAATAAAGCTAATGCTAAAAGCCCTTCTATTCTGATGTAAAAAATGGTTAATGCAATAAAAATGGCAAGAAACGTTTAAACACGTTTAATGTTTAAACAATATAAACGAAAAAAAAAAAAAAGAATTATATAAAAAGGGTGAAATTAAAACAAACAAATTTAAAGTGATAAAAGAAAAAGAAATTTAGAATAAAAAGAAATCAAAACGTGGTGCCAAAATTCAGATTGTGGTTTTCAGTGTATAAACATTTGGAAAAGCATTCCTGAAAACATAGAATCTTTCACTCCATGAACTAGTTCGGTGGTAGCTTGCTTGTTTCCATAATAATATTTGTAGATGGGCAGAATAGCAATGCTTTAAAAGACGTGTAAAATATTTTTATTCATTTTATAGTAACAAACCTGACTCATAAAAATGTCATTTTCCCTTTAACTTTTAAGTGTTCAGGGTGATTTCAAATCTCAAACTTTACAACAGCCCAATAAAGGTGAAACATTATAATAGCCAATAAAGTAACCAGCTGGCCATTTAAATGTTGTTTGACGGTCGGAACAGGTTAGCGTAAGAAAAAATGGCTAAACGAAATTTCTATATATATACATATATATATCACTCATCTTAACGTTCTGTAACTTTTTTGTGTGTGTGTTTGATCTCATATTTAAATATTTATTTAATGCATGCCAGTAAAAATTGCTAAAAATAATAGCAATATTATACAAGTATTCTATGCATGATGTTTATATGAAAACTGTTTAATTGTAATTTTTTCAATTCCTTCTATTAGCTCACGCTCTCCCTATATATATCTTGTTCAAATTTTCAATCGTTAATAAAATACTTTTTATTCATTCAGTCAAGTTCAAATACATTTTTTTTTTTTTTTTTTAACTTGTAGTGGATGACACTTGATGTTAATACAGTTTTTTCACATATTAATTCAGTAATTAAATTTAGTTTTTTTTTTAGATTTAAGTTGCATGTATCTACCAATAGATGGCGCCAGATAAACTTTAAAAAATGAATGAAAAATATTTAATAATGGACTTTCTGTACTATAGTGAAAAAAAAGCAGGAATTGACTTTAAAAAAAAACATTTTTTATATTACTTGTTTATTATTTAAACAAAATAATCTATGCCTGATAATTTTGAGTATTTTTTTTTGTCGAATTTTTAGTAATTTTAATAAACATATTACGATTTTTACTAGGCTATAATAGATAATAGATAATTATAATAATTTTTAATATAGATAATTATAATAATTTTTAATTTCTGAAATATGATTATGAGTTAAATATGCATTTCCTTCCCTTATATATATGCAATTTATTATATGCATACGCATTTATTAATATCTTATGTAATATGCATTTGCGTCGTAGAAGTATATCTTTTATTTAACTTTTTATGTCTATTTCTATAAATGAAGATTAATGTGGGAACACGTGATTCCTTTCTTAATGTTTAAAAGATATACAGAAAAGAAAAAAAATTATGACTTAATCGTGACTTATTAAAAGCACGGAAAAATACTAATTTACTACCTTTTAATTACATTAAAAATATAATTGTTCCTGACAAAATTGAGATTAAACAGAAAAATAATAGTCATAATTCTGTTTTTTTTTTTTTTTTTTTTTATTTGAATCCATAATAAATAATAAAAATTGCGTGTATGAATTGCTAAAAAACAAGTAATATAAAAAAAAAAATTTTAAGTCAATTCCTACTTTTTTGTTCACTATATTGCAGAAAGTCCTTTAAAAATAATTTTAATTCATTTTTTTAACTTTATCTGGCGTCATCTATTGGTAGATACATGCAACTTAAATCTAAAAAAAACTAAAATTAATTAATTAAATTTAATTACTGAATTAATATTTGAAAAAACTGTATTAACATCAAGTGCCATCCACTACAAGTTCAAAAAAATGTATTTGTACTTGAGTGGATGAATAAAAAGTATTTTATTAACGATTGAAAATTTGAACAAGATATATATAGGGAGAGTGTGAGCTAATAGAAGGAATTGAAAAAAAATACACTCCCTGTCATTCACCACCTGATAGGTATTTTATCTCTCTCCCCCTCCCCCCCTCCTAAAAAAATGTAGACAAATAGTTAAAATTAATAATTTTATGACTATTTGTATAAATTATAAAGAGAATAATGTATATTATTTTTTGTTTATTTAATATTAGCAAGTATCTATCTTTGAACATAAAAATGCAAGGGAATTTTTAATTAAATGTAAAACATTTCTTAGTTAAAATACACTTTTTCTCTATACTATAAGTTGGTAATATTTTACTTACAATTTGAAGTTCTGTCTAATTTCTCAATCAATCTAGTTTTTCATTCAGCTTTATTCCTTCAAAAACTCGTGTAGTTAGATTTAAAAAATTTACAAACACAATTTTAAAAAATTACAAATATATAGTCTTCTACATTTTTTGAGGTACAAATATAATTCCCATTATGGAGAACTTGTTTTTAGTTTATATTATCTTTATAAAATCACTATTTCGAAAAAGTTGGTATATACTTCCTTTAAATATATGTCTCTTTATTCAATTCCTCTTATTAGCTCACACTGTCCCTATATATATCTTGTTCAAATTTTCAATCGTTAATAAATTGCTTTTTATTCATCCACTCAAGTTCAAATAAATTTTTTTAGAACTTGTAGTGGAAGACACTGACTGTTAATACAGTTTTTTCAAATATTAATTCAGTAAATAAATTAAAATAATTAATTTTAGTTTTTTTTTTTTTTTTTTTTTTTTAGATTTAAGTTGCATATATCCACCAATAGATGGCGCCAAATAAACTTTAAAAAATGAATGAAAATTATTTATAAAGGACTTTCTGCAATATAGTGAAAAAAAAGTAGGAATTGACTTAAAAAATTGTTTTTATATTTCTTCTTTCTTCTTAATTTTGTTAGTATATATTTTCATAAATATACTACACTTCATAATATTAATAAAAGTATAGTAACTTTGTATTACAAGCTCAGAATGGAAAAAACAATATTTTCTCTCTAGAAAATAAGCGATATCATGTAATTCTTTGGGCATTTTTAAACTAAATAATCCTATAAACGTCACTGACTGACTTTTTTTTTTTTTTTTTGGCAAGGACAGAAATAAGCTAAACTCATTTGGAGATATTCCTAAATGAGCATCTTTTCTCCCTAATATTTGCTCATTTAGGAATATATCTAAATGAGTTTGGCTCATTTCTGTCCTTGGCAAAAAAGTCAGTCAGTGACGTTTATAGGATTATTTAGTTTAAAATGCCCAAAGCAGCGCTTTGATTGGAGGCTCCTTCGGAGTACGTTTGTTCTCAAAGCTCTAGTTGGAAGTTCAGTCAGTATAAAGAGGGCGCTACTGGTATCTGCAGCGTGCGTTACCAGATATATGAAAGAAACGGTGACAAATGAAAATTTTAAAAACTATTTAATTTCGAACTATTTCTTCAATCGTGAATGTGCATATGCAATATCTCCTACATAATAGGCCTGACTGCTGAAAACGAAAATATCTGTGACGTCATGCACCAGATGGAAATACGTTCAGAATGATTAGCAGATTTTAATATGAAACTGATTTAATATGAAACTGAAACTATTTATAACTAACTACAAAATAAATTTTTTATCCATATCTTGAATTCTTATTAACACAAATTATCTATCATTTAATTCATTTACTGTTTAATATAATTCCTGTTTTGCAAATTTTCAACCTTATATTTAAAAAATGAAGATTTGAGAAATTTTCAAATGAACATTCTCAATTTCACTGAAACAATTTTTTTTTTAATTTATTCATAGATATTCCATAAATTCATGTTAACCCATATATATGTCTAGTTTTTTTAGTTATAAATTTACTTGCACAAGTGTACACCAACATTGCATAAATAATTAAATCATAAATTTAATTTACTTAAAACAATATTAAATATCTCTTCATTCACCACCTGGTCGATATTTTATTCCAATAGAATGGTGGCAAATAGGTTGAAATTAGTTATTTCTGGATAATATACATAAATCATAAATAAAACATAAAGTACCCTTTTGTGTATTTTATATTAGCAAACATCTTAATTTAAACATAAAAATGAAGAGAATTTGAAATTAAATGTAAAACATTACTTAATAAAAATGTTCTTCTTGCTCTCAATAATTTATTGCTATTTTATTTGCCAGCAAATTTGCAAGATGCTATTTTATGTATTTAGATTTTTTCGAGTTACAAATATAAAATCTACTTTATGTTTTGAGATACAAATATATTTCCATTATATTAAAGCACAGGAAACATTTTAGTTCTAGATACCTCATCTTTATAAAATCCTAACATTGAAAAAATTGATATAACTATTTAAATTTGTCACTTTATTTCTTTTCAAGCTTAATTTTGTAAATATAGTATATTTTTTAATTAATCAAAAGTATACATTTATCTTTAAATTTACAATACAAACTCAGAAAATAATGATGAATAAACACACAAAAAGTAAGTAAAAAAACTTTTATTGAAACAAATACTTTAACATATAGATACATCATCATTAGCATATAGATACATTAATCATTAAATTCAAAAAAGTTTCTATTACTATATTTAAATAAATACTCATATTTAATACATGATTTTAATATACATATTTTTGCTAATATAATACACTTCTAATATTAATAAAAAATATAGTAATCTTTAAATTTTTAGTACAAGCTCAAAAATAAATGAATAAATACACAAAAAATAAGCAACAAATCTTTCATTGAAAACTATAAATAAAGTGATTCAACATCATATTTAAATTTGTAATACATAAATTTTCATTATCTAATGAAATGGTTGGTAAATAAATAATGGTTGAAGTTTTATTTTATTATCATTTTTTTTATAACTAAAATAATTATTTAATAATATATTAGTAGCTATTTAATTTATTTTAAAGCAAATAATTCAATTTAAATAGCCATTATCCCAAGGTTCATCATTTAAGAAAAATTAACTTTAATTTTTAAAACTAAATAATAAATTTATTACCATAAGGTTTTTGAATTATACAATTCAGAACTAAAAGTTCATTAGAAAGTAACTTTTTTTACAGTGAAGTATGCATAAACTGCAACAGCATAGAACATAATAAATTACCTCTATCCAGATTTTGAATCAACTATCGGATTCTGAAGATTTATTGAAACCCAACAATTTTGCGCATGAATAGCATTTTAGTTTCTTTAGTGACATTCGGGTGTAATATCCAGATTCTTGCATTCTATTTTATGTAAATGATTTAATGTTGAAAATGTACTTTTAATAATGGAGACCTATGAAAATTGGGAGAATACAAACATTCACCATATTGTCTTGATTAATCCAGTTGTTTTGTATTTATTATGTGCACTGTACATATGACAAAAAAATAATAATTAAAGGTTCAATGGGAAAATAAGTATGTTTATAAGCAAATTTTATGCTGGGAGAAGAGCAAAAATATAATATTGCTTTACTGCTAATAAATTATTATCATTAATTACACCTATTATTTTAAATCCACTATCATGAAGACCAGTCAATTGGAGATTAGTATTAAAGACGAACAGATGTTTTCTAAAAGTTTTAGGATGAGGAGTTATTATATAATCCGAATTACACAAAAAGTTATATGCTTGAGAAGATATATAATTTAAAATAGAACAAAATATAAGTATTTCAGGGGAATACATCAAACTCAATTTATTACATGTATTCAATTCCAGTTGATCTATTAAAAACTTAACTATTTGTTGTGAATAATTAAAATTACTTGTATTTTGTAGTAAATTAATTATTGAATCAAAAGCAGTTGAAAAATGTCCTCACTTTTAGTTTGAACCTTGAGAGATAAATCTCCCAAAATTTCATTAACAATAATATTATTTACTGATATAGGAAAATGATACTTACCCAGTTTTGTTTAAAAAATGGCATGTTTAAATTTTATCAATGATAACACTTGCTTCAATAACTGGTTGGTCCTCTAATCAGTAACTAAACAACTGGCTCATCTTTATACATAATTTCGATTTTTCTTGCAATCATGTCCTTCGATCCTTCAATAAAGAATCCTAGGGAAACTGAAACAGGACTTTCTTTTCTTTTAAGACGAGGAACTGCACATGTATAAATCTTATTGATACTAATTATTAATATTGATTACACTAAAATTCAAAATTTAAATCATACAATAAAAGTAAACATAGAATTCAGTAGCAAAAGTAAACAATAACTCGGTATTGTCAATAAAGCTAATCTCTTGTTCCTGTTTGTTTGCCTAGGTATCTAGGCTTTATATCTAGGAAATGTTGGTATTTGATCTTCCCTTCTGCTACTACGTGAATTTTGAAAGATGTTTTTCCATTTTAATATGATGCGAATTTTTATTGAATAACAGACTGATATCATGAATATTAAAAAACTATAAAACATCCTGGAACTTTTATAATGCATGGTTATCTAGTCATTAAATTATGTACATAAAAAAATTCTGTGTTGTTTATTATTGTTACATATTTCAGTTTTATTGCATTTTAAAATTATTTTTTTGAAGTTTTCCTATCAATAACGATGACTGAGTTGCAAATATTATTGAAATGATTGTTTGAGATAAAATTGTAGGATATGTTTATCACTTATTTTCCCATTCTTAACATTTTGATTTCAAAATTTACATAAATATTCTTAAGTTAACTAACAGAAGTAAATTATCTTATACTAAAATAGGCCACAACATAAACAAAATTTTTGTTTATAATAAACTATAAAATATTTTTCTTTATTAAAGGAGAATTTTCTTTTGTTACCTTTCAAAAAACCTAAAAGTTTTTTCTATTGATTTTTCTTTTTCTTTAGTAATTACATTTTTTTTTTTTTTTTTTTTTTTTTACATTGCAATAATTTTGATTGGTAAATTGATTTATAGTTTGTAAGAAAAAATAGCTTTTCTACATCAGTTTACAAAATTGATAAAAATCTACAACTATTGTAGAAACTCAGTCAGACATATTCTATCTAAATATTATTGTATAATATTATAGATATTAGATTTAATCCTGTTATATATACATATGCTATAATATACCCAATGAGCTGTGTCGATACTGTAATCAATAATTTTGGAAATTTGGCACGAAGAATTATTTCTATACTTGAAGGCTAATTTTTTTAACAAGATTTTAAGATTCCGTATGAAGTATTTAAGATTGAACTTAAATTTTAATTTTTTTCACACAGCAATTAACATTTAGTCGTAGAAAAAGCCTTCACCATCTCAAAATTCAAAATTACTCTTTTGTTTTTTTAATCCAAATAAGTTATTTACTATTAACTTTCATTTTATTATTAATGTTTTTTTATCTTTTTTTTTTCCCTTTTAGCATACAACATGGTATTGTTGAAACATAAATGTGAAATAAATACTGAAATAGCATATCACTTAATTGATTTTATCATTACTTTTTTTTTTTATAATAGTCTATGTTTAAAAAACTTTTAACTTTTATTCATTTAAATTATTTTCCAGAGTTATCTAACAATTCAAATATTATTTTCTTTGTTTTCAATTATTAGGACATAACTCCTTATTAGAATTAGAATAGCTTTATCATTTTACCATAGCCATTTATTATTCTTTTTATTCAAATAATTTTTATACTTTTTAAAAAACTATCAATATTTAATATCACAATTTATGTTTTTTGTCATATTTCAATATTGGGTTTAATTGAAACACATAAAATTCTCAGTTGCTTCTGAATATCAGAAACTTATCTATAAACAAAATATAATAACAATTTGTTTTATATATGTAAAATGTAATTTTAATCTGCTTTTCCTGAAAATAATTTTAAAAAGAAACAAACAGCATATAAAATAAAAACTAAAATTCTCAGAAATAAACAACCATAATCATAATAATTAAGGAAAACCATTTTTTTTTTTTTTTTTTAGTGGGTTTCAGCCAATTTGTGAGGAAATGAGTTATTGGTTCATTTTAATTCTTAAAGCATTATTGTCTTCTATACACAATGCAGTTAAACATTTATAAAAGTTTTGCATAGCATTAAGTTTTATCAAAACTGTTTAGCTAACTGCAATGCAAATGAGAATCTTAAAATACTACAATGTAAGAATAAATTAATTTACAACACTTTTAAATATAAAAACACATATTATATACACAACTGTATTTCGAAATACACAAAAAGGTAGTAATTTAGAAAAATATATCATAAGCAATCCATGATGTTTTTAATTATAGCAAATATAATGTTTATACATACAGTCTATTTGATACATAAAACTTAATATGCAGAGATTTGTGTTCAATGTCTTAATATATTTTATTATTTGCTGATTTATATTGATGTGATACATTTGTAATATAAATAAATCTCTAGAAATTAGGGAGAATTCTAAAATTAAACTATTTATACACATAAACTTCTCTCATATACATAATTAGTTGTTAACTAATGCCTTTATTGCAATGAGTGAATATAATTGTTGACAAAACCAATTCCAATTAATTATCATAATATCAATATTATATAGAATAGTTGATGTAAAATTAGCACAAAAGTTTATATATATATATATATATATATATATATATATATATATATATATATATATATATATATATATATATTATATATATGATATTAACTAAACCATAATGAAATTGTTAATCATATACATTCAAGACAATTTTTGTTCTAAACAGGTGAAAAAAGTTTTAAAAATGGCAAGCTTTATTATATCATTTGTCAGATTTCAAAGAATCACTTCCAAAATTAAGATGAATTCAATAAAATTAAGATAAATTTAATTGAATGAGGAACAACCATAATTATAATTAAAATCTAGTGCTATTAATAAAATATTTTTCAGTTTAAATATTTTCTTAAGAATTACACTGAAATTTTTTAATATTATTTAAGAAGTGAAAACACAAAAACATCATGATAAACAAAACAGGTCAAATTATATTTACGGAATAATAGAAAAACGCGAGTTGAAGATTAAAGCTCATTCAATACTGAAAAAATTTAGACATTCTATGAATAATCAAGAATGTTTCAAGTTTTTAATAAAATTAAAATCACGATGATTTCTTAGTGAAAAAAAATTTACTGAACACTAAATAATATTGATATATATTTTATATAACAATAAAACAACTTTAATATTTGTACCAATATATATATATATATATATTTAAGTATCCATGCCAATCTCAAAGTGACTTTCAGAATTGGTACAATATTCTGTATAACCTTAGACTGCAACATATTTAATATAAGAAATTGTTGGACTGAACATTCAAACAAATATGAATTTCAATCAAACAGATTCATACAATATGGATTTAAGCCAGTGGTTCCTGGATGACTTTGTTTTAATACAATAAAAATAAGATTTTGATAACTATTTATTAGCCAATTCTCAAAACTAATTTATATTTAAACTTATGGAATGTTTTAATTTTCGTCATCACAGATAAGAAGGGAAATTAGTTTAACTATTTTGCACTGTCTTATCTGGCATTTTATTGACATTCATTGATTATTCCCTTTTTATGTAGCTTTTTACTTATACATCATTTTTACATTTGCATTTAAATAGTAATAAACCAAAATTATGTACAATTTAAAAAGATTTTGAAATTATAAATCATATTAAATACTTACTTATATAAATCTAGCACAGGCCTTGTGATGATTGTGGGTACCATTTCAATTTTCTGACTTGCATGTCTAATTTTCAAAAACTGTACAGATCAAATTATACTTTTCTGATGTATTATTGTAATGAAAAACAATTTTCAATTAATAATGTTTTTATTAATTTTATGAATTTCATCAAATTCATAAAAAAATTTTTCCATATTTTACTCTTCAATGTTTTTTTCTAAATATTGTAAATAAAAATTCTTCTACTTTCATTATTAATTATGATGTTAATATATTTGTATTATAAGTTAATATTATATATTTTAACATATATATGATATTAACTGAAAAATAATGAAATTGTTAATCATATACATTCAAGACAATTTTTGTTCTAAACAAGCGTAAAAAGTTTTAAAAATGGCAAGCTTTATTATATCATTTGTCAGATTTCAAAGGAATCACTTCCAAAATCAAGACGAATTCAATAAAATTAAGATCAATTTAATAGAGGTTTTTGTATGCCTTCCTTTAAATGTGCAGGACATTGATCCCAAAATTCTTCTAGAAGATCCACGTAATTAAAATCACCAAGTCCTTGACGAATTTGAAATGTAATCAATAGAAGCAGTTCATTGATATCTCTATTGGAAAGATAGGACCACAATTGATTCACCATAGGTATAAAGGAAGTTTGGAATGGCCAATTCAAAAATTTCTTTATAAATTCATATGCATCTCTCTTTTTTTCAAACACCTCCTTTAAATCGCTTTCATCCAAATGGGATAGACAGCTGCGCATCATATTAATATTCTCTGAATTTTCTTTAGCAGTAGCTATCAAACGATTCCTTCGATCACAATCTGAATCAAATGAACGTAAAATATGAAGCAACTGGCCTTCATTCTTAATCAGAGGCCAGTGAATTCTAGACTCACGAGTCAGAGGTACATAGTGAAACTTTTGAAGCCAGTAACTGCTCCACTGATATTCCAACTCATAGAAATATGATTCAACCATTGACTGATCTCTTTCAGATATAACCACATTCACCCACAGTCTTTCTAAATCAACCTCCAAACAATAGGTGGCTGCTAAAGTCAAAAGTAAGATGTCACTTGCCTCATTTCGTTGGATCAATGCTTGGGCAGTTTTTAGTCTGTTGATGGATCCTTCTGCATTCCAATGAAAGCTACTTAGTATATCGAAGTAAATGTGCAGAAAAAACTCATGTTCAGAAAACCAGATATTGATATCTAACACTGTAGCTTTAAATACTCCAGTTAAAGTTTCTTTCAAACTTTTAGGTATTTGCAGAGCAAATATAATTTCATTTCCTTTTTCTACTACTGACTGTATAAGGTCTCTAGTTTCTCCATGATCACATTTGTGCCTGTACTGAAATCCAGCCATCAAATAATTGAGATCTTTTGCATAGCAGATTGAAACAGCAACTTTAGAAAGTGATATATTTAAAAGTGATGGTGGGAAATATACCTTCATGATTTTGTTTTATATTATTCAGGGATGTTTTATTTATAATCGCAAAAGAATCATGCAAATATATTTAGCTGGTTTGGAAAATCTGTAAAAAAAAGAAAATTTTATATAGTATTTCTAGTAAGAAAATTGATTACAAAATAGTTCAAAAATTCTCATGCACACTTATATTTGATTTTAAATGAAACCATCAGGTTAGTTAGATACAGTTATTATAATTAATAAAAATGGTATCCAATTTTCATTTGATAAAAATCATTCATATTAAAAAGATAAATTCAAATATTAGAGCAGGGGTTTCGTAGCAGCATATCTGACATGTCTTATACATATCAAAGTTTTTATAAATTATTTTTAAAAAGTATCTGTGCACCTTCAAAATGTCAATTTTGTTGAAAATATCATTTTTATTTTAATGCAACATTAAAAATCTATAACCTAATCTTTATATAACAGTTTGAATTTTGCTTTTATTTCATCAAAAAATGAATTTATAGCTATATTAATATTATTCGACATTGCCGGGTGTGCATTTCTCAGTACTGTAAGCATGTAGAAATGTTTACATCACTGTTTTCAGACAGCTATTGATGAAGCTGTACTTTATACTTAAATAAATCATTAAAAAAATTAATTAGTATTTCAATTAAATTAAAATTTTATCTACCAACATATGTACAACTGTTTCTCTTTAAAATTTTACAACAATCTCCACACTTGGGACAACTAAGTTGACTGTGCTACAAGAATGATGCCTCCACAGAAAAATATAGTAATGAATAATTAATATATGGAAAACACATATTAATTATTTGCTTAATAACTTTTTCATTGCACTAATTTGGTTCAAAAGGGGCCTGAATGGCCGAGTGACTAGCGTTCTGGTACTCGGTACCACAGGTTTCGGGTACAAGTCCCGGCACTTCCATGGATGTTTGTAGTGGTTCAGAATCCATTTTACGCCATAGGTCCCAGTCTAATATGGCTGTAGAGTGTTGAGAGTAGTGCTGACAACCCTACCCCATAAAAATAAAACATCTAGAAATCTGTCAGCAGGCCGACGGCCTTGGCCCACCTAAGGGCTGTTGCGCCACTGATGATGATGATGAATTTGGTTCATATACAGAAGAAAACTTTAAAATTAAGAAATATTGCACAAAAAAAAATTTAATTTCTAAAAAAAATTACAAACAAATCATACATTTAAATTCAATCGTTTTTTTTCTTTCTCTTTTAATAGCTCATTGATTACATCGTTTATGTCAACTTCAATATATCGATAAATATTTAATAAAACTAAACCAGAAAAAACAGTGTTTCAAAAACAGTAAGTTCAGTATGATAAAATTCACATTGACAAGAAAAAAAACCAGATTCATTGAAATAATAATATTTGACATAAAACAATCGAGCCTAAATGGAAAGTGGACATAAGTTGAATTTGTAAATATATTGCACTTATGGGAGAAGGAGTCAAGCCTGCCAACCATTTCCTGGTTTCCTGTGTATATCTATATATACATCTAAAGCATTCCTTTAAAATAATACAATTACAGCATATCTTAAAATTATAGTTATGCATGTTGTGTAAGAAAAAAAAAATTTAACGCAATTTGAATTGGAAAAAATTAAAGTAAATATATTTTTTTTTCATAAATAACATACTGTGAGGTATGTAACTTCAAGAAATAAAAGTATATGAAACACAGCAAACATTATGTTTTTTGTTGATAGAATTCGGTTCATCTAAGGAAGAATACTTTTCTTATATCAAAGGAATTAGATAAAAAAAAAAATTAAAAATTCTTTGATGTTCTCAATTTCAAATTATTTGAACAATTTAATTTTTTAATAAACTTGTTAATAAAAATTTCTCAATAATTTTGTGAACACACACAAAATCACCATTTTGGTTGGTGATGTAATTTTGGTTATTATAATCGGCATTTCATATATTACAGTATTTATTGATAGGATTATCATTCTTATATCTGGTTAGGTTTCTGCAATATATGGCAATCAACTAATCAAAAAGTACTTCAAATGACAACTTTCCCATAAACACATAAATATATTTTAACAATATTTGAATTTTGATTACATTGCTTTAAAAACGTGCTATATTGCTGCCTGCAATAGGAAATATGTCAATCTAATTTTTTTGTTTAAATAAATTTTGTCTTTAAAACAAACTTAATGGTTTATAAATTCTATAAATCTGTCATGCAAGCAAAAATGAATAGTTCTTTTTAAGAAATAAATCCTCTACATCAAAATATATTTATTATCTGTGAAATATATTTATGTAACAGCAATACTGACATAAATATTCAATCTGGTTTATAACACTGTAGAATTAGAAGAATACAGATTATCACAACAGGAAAAGACTCACTAAAATAAGAAGCATTTGTTTAGCGACTACAATGCACGTTACTATTTCGCTGTTTATGTTTATATATTTTAAGGTAAAAGTGGTTACTCGGTAGATATTTTAAATGCCAAATGAAATATTTGAAGTGATAGAAACGGTGACTATACTGTTTAATTAGCAATGAATGATTTAATATTGCTTTGCTGAAAGAGGTACATTAAGGAGGTTTTATAAAAAAAAAGAAGCTTTTGTCATTCTAAAGACGATAATATATTTTAATTTTCGCACATACCTTTATCAATAAAGCAAATATATAACACATAAAGCTTAAATTGATGATGAACACTGATGAAATAAAATCTTGCCTTGGTATTTTGAGATTTATGCAGTCTGAAGCTGCTTTATTCAGAGTTTTGAATTTATTGTCAGTACAACAACGAAACCATTCGAAATCATATGTGTTGCCATTCGAAATATTTGAGATGTGAAAAATAAATATTTTCTAATCAACGAGAGAGAAAAATTACGTAATTAAATTAAAAGAAAAAAAACATTTTTTAAATGTTTAATTACTTAATAAAATAAAATTATATAAATCTTATTTTTTAGTGTTTTCTTCCGCTGCTTGTTGCATAATGGGAAAAAAAAATAATTTTTTTTTTTTCGTCATGAGCGTTTGCTTTTCAACCTACATTCCACAAATTTAAAATTTTATTTGAAAAAAAATATATATCTTCTTTATTTGAGCATGATGATCAATATTTTACTAGTAAAATTTATACGCACATCTCACATGATAATGTAAAATTTACATACTGTGCCATTTGAAGTAAACAGATTATAACAACATTTCTATGAAGACATTTTTAATCAAAGTTTGTTTCAAATGAATGTCATAAAAAGATTCAAAAAAATAAATATTCAGTTGAAATTGCTGTAAAATTATCTGTTTTTAGACGCAGATAAGAATACTAATTTTGATCTCAAATTTCTTGGGGAGATTGGGTTATGTTAAAATAATTTTTACTTATCATTTAAGAAAAATATTTCCAGTAATGATTAAATTAAAAACGAATGTGTTCTTGAATTTTTTATATACTGCATAATGTTCTACTTTTTTCCCCTTATTTAGAACATAGGTAAAACACTCGTTCGATTATAAATTAAAGAAATATTTATTGAATCGAAAGCAGCCAAATATTTTAAAAGAACAACAGAAAATATGCAAAGAAATTTTTCTGGGTTGACATTGACCTACGAAATAGTTATGAATTTTAAATGTTAGATATATGGTTTCTTTTTATTTGCATATTACATTCTTTCCTTTTTTTTCATTTTTGAAAATTTTAGATACTTATCAACAACGTTTAACAATTTCACAAACATTGATAATGATTTTCAGATTGGAAACTTTCATTAAATATTCTATGAAATAGTATTCCTTTTGAATGCTAAACTTTTAATAACGAAATGAATATTGATCACTTTTTGTTAATAAATTACTCTTGATTTATCAATTTAAAATTTCTGTAATTATTTTTATCATTGTCATTATTTTCTTCAATCACTCTTTATTTATTTATTTTTTACCTTAAAGTGTGGCATAAATAAATTAAGAACAAGGGGAACGTTTCTATCAATATATTACAATGACAATAAAAAGGCGATACTGACGTCATTGGGATGTAAACTTGATAAGAGATTATTGTAATTCCATCCATCGAGCTAGTCTTTAAAAGAGAAAAGGCTGCATCAGAACTTTTACTGACAAAAGGTTAAAAAAGCAAAAAAAATACAAATTTTGGGATTGTTACCAGTTAGTATCCTCCCCAACATGAATCAACATAATATTGGAAAAGAAAGGAGTTGTAAGTACCATTTTTTCATTCATTTCATATGCACCTTTCACTTTATTGCACTGGATTATAGCTTCATAAAAACCAAAATTAATAGTGTTTGCAGAAAAATTAGGGATGATAGGAGAAAAGTGATTCGATAATTGTAATGAGCACCCTTAGAAATACTTTTAAAAAACATTTTTAATTATGGAAAAGTTTTTTTAATTTAATTAATTTATTTATTTATTTATTATTTTATTTTATTTATTTATGTTGCTTGTCTACCGAAACTTTTTTACTTAATTTTGTATATGCAGTTAAATTTCAGTTTTAGCATTTACGTAGTATACGAGTTGTCGCTTCATTTTCCTTACAATTTTCTGCTATCGTGTTGGCTTCGCTATTATGTGAACGCCATCACAACATCATCAAAGCCATCATAACATCATCACCTATTCCTTAACTTAACGAAATTTTTAAAAAACTCCATCGATTAAAAGAAAAACAGTGTTAAGTTTTTCGATAAATAAACAATTTTATGCAGTTTTATAAATTAATTAAGAAAGGGACAGTGAATCTCATTCAATAATGTATACAAGTAATAGTGTCTTTATTACATTTTTTAATGTGCTATCAAAACGAAGTGTTAATCGGTGAGGTCTTTAATCAAAATAGTATAGTATAACAAATAAGTTCAGAATGTGTTCATAAATGCATTTTGTTCTGAATTTTAGTTTATTTTATTTTATTATTTTTTTTTTCACTTACAAAATACTATGCAGCATTAAATATTTTTAAAAAATTAAGTTTTTCTGAATTAAATCATGCAACGTAATAATAATAATCACTCTGAATTAACATGTGACGTAATTAAATTACATTTATATTAATCATATTAATGTAATTTATATGTAAACTAATTTATTACATATAAATTACTTTAGGATACATATTGGTATCATCGGTAGCCGTGATGGAAAAATTGCATTTAAAATTTTGCATTAAAATGAATTTCCTATTGAATCTTTCTATTCTAAAGGACAGGTAAAGGAGTCTGTTTTGTAGATTTCAGCATTTTCTTTAGATCTGGAAAGAGCAACTTTCCAGGTTGTAGAGGAGTTGGCTATTTCGTCTATTGGTGAGTGGAGTGACACTTGAGGTTTCTTCAGTTTCAGAGTTTGAGGTGTTACATGGAATTCCTTTGATGTCCACTTTAAGTTATTGCTAAGAATTGGGAGTGGTGATAAAAAATTCAGTTCTTGAATTCTAAGATACTTACAGATCTTCCTTGGCGATCATGGTTGTTTGGGAATATTCTGTACTTGTCTCCCGCAAGTAATATTTTCAGATCTTCATTTAAAGAGTCATGAACTCCTTTGAGAAAGACTTTTCCAGGGTATTCAAAAGCACCAAAATAGAAGGGAGTTTGGGAGTAGGAGGTTCAGGAATGGTTTCCATAATTGTATACTCCTTGTATAAATCTTGGAAAGGATTAGAAGTAGTGATGGTGGATTGGAGACCAGCATTATTAATGGAGCCAGGATTGATGGTAAATTTTTTATTAGAGATAATAACGTTATCCTATAGATTTCTTTTTGAACATGTTATGTATGATGGATATTACAGTCCGTATTAATACATGGACTGATTATTGTTAAATTTTCTTCCAATAAGTTGATTTCCTCCAGCAAATTTGTAATATCCTATCTAAGAACATAAATTTTAAAATTTACAAAACATGATTACTTTTTGAAATGTAGTATCAATGGGATTGAAATTTTTTAAATCACAGTAAAAAGAAATTTATTGTGTTTTTTTGTAAAACATTTAAATTAGAATATAATTCAATTACAAAACTTTCATTCTCAAAGTATTATTTTAGTTTTATTTGCAATTCGATTTCTTCATACTCTTCAAAAAAATATGATTTTCCCTACTTGAAATCTATTAATATTATCCCTTAAAATAATTTTAAAATAGTATAATTTTTTCTATTCAATAGAAGAATTTTCCATGAGTTATCAATTTAGTCACTAATAGATTAAAAAGATTTAAAAAAAATTAAAGTCCACGAGAAAAGAATTTCTACAGTCAACTTTTCTGGAAAAATGCTTGAAATAAAAAAAAAAAAATCTCTTTTTTTTCCAACTGAAATGATTAATTTTACCAGAAACCGTTTATAAATTAATTAAAAATTTTATATATTGATAAAAAATAAATTATAAAATTATATATTTTTAATGTTGTTGTAATATCGACCAATAAAAAGGAATCTTCCCATTATATATATTTCTTTAAACTCTTTAACATAGAATTATTGCTTTCAAAAATTTTAGTTTTGAAATTATCATCCATTAATCTGCCTTTTCTTTTTATAAAGAATAAAATGCCAAAATGTAATGTTCATTCTGACACTAATGAATATATTGCCATTGATGAAAAATTCCACTAGTGGTTAGAAAAAGTTTAAAATCATTTTTTTTTTTTTTACTGTATGTTTGGTACAAAAAATATTGATGTTGAATTACAGATCTACAGTTTTCAAACGCAATAAAAAAGTTTGTTGTGAAAAAAAGTTAAAACCCCAAAATAATAAAAGGAAATTTTTTTTTGTGAGGGAGAAGAACAAATTGCTTTTAGAGACAATACTTTTTTATAGATTAAAAAAAATATATTAATGGATAAACAATATTAATGGTTATTAATGCATTTAAAATAAAAACAATATTGATGGTTATTTTAAGCATTTAAAATAAAAACAATATCAATTGCTATTTATGCATTTAAGTGGTATCCAGATCAAATGGGTGAGTAATAAGTTTGTCTGAACCAAAGGGAATTAACAGTAGCGTTTCTTTTAAATAAAAAAAAATGCTTTTATGTATCATCAAACACTGCAAAAACATTACCGATGATTCCATTTATAGATGAACGAAGAAAAAAAAATGAATAGAGGAATGAATTATAGAATTATGCCACAGATCAAACAATATCTCTAAACAAATTTTATCGTAGTATTGGTATGTAACTAATTTATATATATGTATAGTAATGACACACATATCTTCTATTTAACGTATTGTACTTCCAAATTAATATAATTTGACACGAAATCTATAATTTATGACGAAGCGGAAGCTTTCGTGCCTATGCCAGGGATGGAAGACCAGAATCTTTCTACTGGCCTCAAGAAGGAATAGGTAAATCCTAATTGCCATACTTGGATGTATCTACGAGTATTAAAAGTAGAGGCAAAATTAGAGTAAAGAGTATAATCGGATGCAATCTGGGTGAAGCTGAATTTGTTACAGATCTGCTTTTGTAGTGGCTAGTGATCTCAGGTCAAAACGCCCTTCAAGGAAAAACGTAATTATTTTGTTCATGTAAATTGAAGATATATTTTTAATTTTTCAGAATTTTTAATAATTATTAAGCAAATAAATATCTCTCAAGGTACTAAAAATTAAGAATAATGTGAATGGTTCTGAACTGAAGATTTGCACAAGAATTTCCTCCCTTGCAATTTTCTAAATAAAGTGCAATAAAATACTACATCTGTGCATATATTTCTCAAAGTTTGTATGTGAGTCCACCTGTGTCGAACTTAATTTACATCCAAATTTCATCAAAATTGATAGTGATAGTTCTTCTTCAAAGCTTAGAACAACTGAGAAAAAAAAATTTGAAATTGGATCAGTATTTTTTAAAAAAATTACCAGTTTGGCGACTTTTTGTGGTTGGCGAATTTTTCATGGTTGATGTTATATTTTACGCTTTTGTACTTTTCATTTACAAACATCTAAATATTAATTTTCTAACACATTTATTTTATTTTTAAACAAAGTCTTTTAATTTAATATTAAGATTTTTCATTTAGATTTTATTAATTTATTCATCTCACAATTTTTTCCTTAATGAAATTAAGTAATTTTTAACTTTTTAATAATAAAAGCCACCACTGTTTTGTTCTGCCGTACCATAATTGGCATATCTCACCTTTTATTAGTTCTCATTTATTCAAATTCAAAAGCTACTTTGTTTTTAGTCTTATAGTTGAAAAATGTTTAATTTGAATTTAAAGTTGAAATTTAAATTATAAGATAAATATTAAGAATTTTTTTTTTTAAATTTCAATAGTATAACAAATCACTGTAAAAAAATTTCAATAAAAAATAAAAATTTGGAAATCTGATTATTTTTTAAAACTTAGTCCGAAAATAAAAATAAAAAAAAAAAAAATAATATATAATGTTGTTATAAACAAAAGAAGGTTTTGTAACAGACAGTGACAAATAAATGCATATGTTAAAAATATGTGTATAAAATAACATCCTAAACAACAATATCCAGCTAAGCATGTATATTCAACGGATAAAATTTTAAAGCTAAGATATCTTGGCAGTTTTATCAACATTGTTCTCATATGATAGAAACAGGTTATCATTGTTTTCACATGGCTCAACAATTGTTTATCATGACCCACTCCCATAAACATGCTATGAAATATAAAGGGTTAGTGCATAAAGGTTGTACTCTAGTAAAGGATTTAACAAAGCATGTCTTGATTCAAGATTTAACAAAGCAAAGCAAGCATAAAAATCTACCTTCTTAAATGAGGGTTTTCAGTTTGTTAATTTTTAATGCTATTTTGCAAAAGTCAGTTTAATTCTACAACAATTTCTAATGCAACGTTATATAAAATAAAAGGAATTAAATCAGGCTATAAAATTAGTAAGTTAAAATAAAATTTTGTTTCTAAATTGTTGGCATCGATTAATTGTACAGAAGTTAATTAGAACAGAAAATTACACAAACATTTATGAATTATAAATTAAATTTTGGAAAAAAAAAAAAAAAAAAAAAAAAGATGCCTAAAAACCAGAAGAAAATTGAAAAATGGACAATGCTTCAAGAAAAATACCTGTTAGTATTAATCATGAGAATTTTGTTAAGAAATTTCTGAATTAAGAAATTAAGTAATTAAAAAAATTAAGAACTTTATACTAGTCCAAATGACCCTGTACAATCATATCTGCAGCAACATATTTGCATTTCCTCACATATTTTAATTACAAATTGTGTGAATTTTTTTTCCTATTATAACTCTTTAATCTAAAACATAAAAAAACTTTATGTTTGCTAATAAACGTTATAATTAGCGTAACATTATAGTAAACGTTATAATTAACGTTGTAATAAAAACATTACAATATGTTAATCATTAAATATGCGACGTTTGCTAAAGTTACATACATGTTTGCATATTTAATGAATTTTAAATAATGAGATTTAAAAATGGCATATTCACTTTTACACATTTTTAAAAAGATTTCTTGATTAATTACTAATTATGTAATTGGATATTTCAATGTCATAAATAATTTTTGAATGATAGCATGTTTCAAAACTTCAATTTTGGTATTTTGTTATATTGTTCTTACATAATTTATTTTCTGAAACTAACATAACGTGCAATACCTTCCACAATGATTTAAAAATTTTCGTATTGTAATATAAATTTATAATGTGCAAAATACCTAACGTGATTTTTTTTTAAATTATTCCCGCACCAAAAAATAATCATTCAACAAGTATTCCTTGCAGAATAATTGATGAAATATCAGTATTTAAGAACAAAACACGAAGTTATCCTTTTTTCTTTCTTTCCCCAAATTAAATCAGGAATGAACTATTCATTTATGTAAGTCTGGCAAGTTTTCTTGCAAATTCTTAAACACAAAGAAAGTTGCGGGGAAAAAAAAGGGAAAAATCTCGTTTTCACGAAATCAACAGCCTGTTACAATGGGCCTGAAAATTCCCTCTCGAGACTTTCGATAAGCCAATCAGTTTCAATCAGAGGTAGGCTCTTCCTCTAATGAAACTCGGAAGCGTGCTGGGACTACGGGGGAGCTTTAGACACAGAAATTCTCCATTGGATTAGGCTGGAGGTTGGTTTTATTAGTAGGGCTCTGCTTGTGATGAACGCTGATTTGATGAATCTCATTCTGGGATGGGTTACACTTGCCATGATGCCAACAATTTGGAGAAGGAGGATAACCGTATCTCAGCTTGAATTAATTTAAAGCCTTACTTTTTACGAATCTTAAATGAAACTTTTTTCTTTCTTTTAGAATCATTTTAAGGAATGCGGGAATAACTTCAAAAGAGGTACCTGTTTGGATATTTTTATAAATGTTTTAAAACAGCGATTCTCAAACAGTGGGAAGCTACCTTCATGTTTCTCACTGTGTGATGGATTGCAATTGCCATCCTGCCAAAAGTTTGGGGATTAACTGAATCTCAACTTGAATGATTTTAAGCCTTAATTTTTATGAATCATGAATGATTCTCTTTCTTTTTCTTTTAGAATCCTTTTAAGAAAAACGGGAATAATCTAAAATGAGATATCTGTTTTGATATGTATGAAGTATTGTATGTTATTTACGAAATATACTTACTTTTCAATTCCTGCTATTAGCTCACACACTCCCTATATATATATCTTGTTCAAATTTTCAATAGTTAATAAAATACTTTTAATTCATCTACTCAAGTTCAAATATATTTTTTTGATATTGTAGTGGATGACACTTGATGTTAATGCAGTTTTTTCAAATATTAATTCAGTAATTAAATTTAATTAATTAATTTTAGTTTTTTTCAGATTTAAGTTGCATGTATCTACCAATAAATGGGGCCAGATAAACTTAAAAAATGAATGAAAATTATTTACAAAGGACTTTCTGCAATATAGCGAAAATAAAGTAGAAATCAATTATTTTTTTTATATATATATATTACTTTTTACTAATGTATTAAAGCAGTGATTCTCAGTAGTGGGGAGTGATTCTGAGAGGAGTCTCTGAGTGGGGAGTGACCTTCATGATTCTTACTAAGCGATGGATTATGCGTTATGCCAACAGTATAAAAAAGGAGAATAATCGAATCTCCACCTGAATGATTTAAAAGCCTTACTTTTTACGAATCACAAATGAATATTTTTTTCTTTCCTTTAGAATCATTTTGAGGTAGGCGGGAATAAATGATATACCTGTTGGGATGCGTATAGAGTATTGTATGTTAAAGAAATTATCATATTTTATAAATGTATTAAGGAAGTGATTCTCAAACAATGAGAAGCTACCTTCACGATTCTCCCTATATGATGGATTATGCTTACCATCATATTTAAAAAAGGAGAATAGTCGAATCTCAACCAAAATGATTTTAAGCCTTACTTTTTACGAATCATAAATGAATCTTTGCTTTGATCTGTATAAAGTGATATATGCTATTTAAGAAATATACCTGCATTTATAAATATATATTAAGGCGGTGATTATTAAACAGGGGGAAGCGATCTTCATGATTCTCAATATGCGATGGATCACATTTGCCATCATGCCAACAGTTTGGAGAAGGAGAATAACCGAATCTCAGCTTGAATGATTTTAAAGCCTTACTTTTTACGAATCTTAAATGAATCTTTTTTTCTTTCTTTTAGAATCATTTTGAGGTAGGCGGGAATAAATGAGATACCTGTTGATATGCGTATAAAGTATTATACGTTAAAGAAATATACATATTTTATAAAGTGATTTTCAAACAGAGGGAAGCGATCTGCATGACTCATTTAACGATGAATTACATTTACTATCCTGCCAACAGTTTGTAGAAGGAGAATAACCGAATCTCAACCTGAAGCCTAAAGCCTTACTTTTTCTGAATCATAAATGAATATTTTTTTTTTCTTTTAGAATCATTTTGAGGAAGGCAGGAATTATCAAAACGGGAGATTCATGTTTTGATATATATAAAATATTGTACGTTTTTTAAGAAATATGCCAATTTATAGAAATATATTAAAGCAGGGATTCTCAAATTGTTGCCACCGATCTTCTTGATTCTCATTAAGCGAAGGATTACAATTACTGTCATGGTAACAGGAATAAAAAAGAAAATAACAGAATTTCATCTTGAATGATTTAAAAACCTTATTATTTACTAATCAAAAATTAATTTTTTAGAATCATTTTGAGCCTAATGTTATGCCTATTTTTATAAATGTATCAAAGCAGAGATTCTCAAATTGTTGGCACCGATCTTCGTAATGAGTACAAAGTCTTTAATGATTAAATCTATAAATAAATTCACAGCCTTTGTATGTTCGCAAATAACGAATAATTATTATCAATTAATTAAATAAAATTGAAACATATGTGTAAAGAAAAACTTTTGGTTTAAAATTCGATAATTTTGTTAAAGATTCGACAGTAAAAATCACAATAAATAAGTTTTAATTTCTTGGTTAGAAAATAGTTTTAAAACTCTTTTTATAACATTTGTTTTCCAATCGAATTATTTTAAATGTTGTTTTAAAAATCCTTAATGGATGTGAAAGTTTTATTATTATCCTTTTAAAATTCTTACGATTAAAATTATAATTTAATGATGTACTTCGTGTTGTTGTCTTTCAACATAGTTTAATTGCGGGATGATATTTAGATCTTCTATTTCGGTACTTAAATTAAAATTATAATGACATCACCAGGCTGGCTGAAATTAAATGTGAAAGACAGATGAATGTGAAATTTATTATTATGATTCATTTGAAGATGTTATTAGTGATTAAAATTGTAATAATTTAATAATGTTATTTATGTCGTTTTCTTTCATCATAGTTTATTCGTGGGATAACATTTAGATCTTCTATTAGTCGGTAGTTAAATTCGGTAGTTAAATTAAAATTATAATAAAGTCAATGAGCTGGTTGAAATTAAAAGTGAAAGACATACAAATCCTTAATGGCTGTGAAATTTTTATTATCATTCATTTACAGATGTTATTAGTGATTAGTGATTGGGATAAATAAATAATTTTATTGGTGGTTAAAATTGTAATAATTTAATGATGTTATTAATGTTGTTGTTTTTTCATCACAGTTTATTTGCGGGATGATATTTATTTATTTTTTTATTTCGGTATTTAAGTTAAAATTATAATCAAATTAATGGGTAGTTGAAATTAAAAATGAAAGACAGGCAAAGATATCGCAGTTACAAAAAGATAACTGTGTTTTTGCCGCAAATCTTCTATACAGAATTATTAAAGTCAAAAGCCAGAAGCGAATCCCATTAGCAAACAATTTAAACCAAATCTGCATGGCAAACTCAAGAGCTAAAATTAAAGCAGTCGGGCAAAAGCATCCATCACTCCATGCATTCTAACTGCTGCTTTGCTCCTTCATCAAGCGTCATTAAACCATCTTTCGACCACCAATCTGAACACGGGAAATCCAATATCTAATTGAGTTGCCGCTCTGCCCAACAATCACTGTACAAGATTAGTTCTGGTTCCGCGTTATTAACTCATCCCACCGTGGACCAAGATTAAAACAAACCAGTTTGGTGGGCAGGAATATGGCTTTATAAATATTTACTAAGCGTGTTAGGGGAAAGTATCCCTACTTTATGTTGCTTCCTTTAAATTTAATGTGTCACGGGGACGTTAATATTTGGCTTGTCTTCGCTGCAGGTTTGGCCACTGGGTTTGTGTGAACCATGTATTCGAATGGGACTATTAAGGGATGGCGCTATGGCCAATAAACTTTTAGGAAGATTTTGTAACTGTGACTGTGCGGTATTCGTTAGGACAAAGAAATGTTGTGGACAGCCACTGATGCAATTAGTTTTGACCGCTGCTAATTGCCGAAAGTGTTGTAGAATATTATGGGCCTCGTGTGTGGACCGAAGTATCTTAGAAATCATTCTCGATTACTGGTTGCGTTTAATGGGTAGTAAAATAGCGTGTGACAGATGTTATGGCTTTAGTCTGGTCAATTCTGGTTGGTGACAGTAGTGATATTTGTAGAGTACTTTGGTGGTTAATAATGAATTTAAGTATTTTTGTATTATCTACCAGAATAGTTTCTGACTTATTATGCTGGAGATATATGTGAACATGCTTTAATAAATTAATTTAAAACAGTCTTTAGAATATTTAAACTTCTGATTCTGCCAACCTACAAGAATGGGTAAGTGATAATTATAATTTCTTCAGATAAAAATTAAAATATAGTAAGACAATTAAAAAAATTATTATTAATTATGTTCATTAATGTGTTAAATTATCATTTATGTTCTGCCTCGCGAGTCGGACTTCCTGTTGGAATTTTTCCTGGTTTTCTCTCATATGATATTTAAATGAGGGGTAGTTCCCCCTAAAATTCGTAAATGAAGGCAGTGACTCGGAGCTAGGTCAGACTTCTAAGTACGGGTGCTCCATCACAACAGAAGCTGCCCACCTTTTCCCTCCTTTCATGAAATCACATGTGTTCTTGGACTTGGTCTAGATGTTGCCGTCTACCAAGTTGGATAGTAAAAATAGATAATGATATTAAAAAAGCAGATTATTATTAATTAGAATGAACTAACTTTGTTAGACACAAGAACTTTATTTTCATATATTTTTATTAGAAAATAAGTTTATTACATAAATTGTTAAAATCTGTTGTGCCATTTATTTCAACAGGGTTAGCAGAAGATATTGTTAAGTGGTAATTATGTCTTTTAAAAATTCTTAATAAATGTGAAATTTTTATTAACATTCATTTAAAGATGTCATTAGTGATTAAAATTGTGATAATTTAATGATGTAATTAATGTTGTTGTTTTTTCATCATGGTTTATTTACGGGATGACATTTAGATATTCTATTTCGGTAGTCATGATATTAGATGATGATATGGTATTTAGATTTTTTATTTTAGTACTTAAGTTAAAATTATAATAAAGTCAATGGGATGGTTAAAATTAAAAGTGAAAACACACAAATCCTTTAAAAATCCTTAATGAAAGTGAAATTTTTTTTATCATTCATTTAAAGATGTTATTAGTGATTGAAATTGTGATAATTTAATGATGCTATTAATGTTGTTTATTATTATAGTTTATTTGCGGGATAACATTTAGATCTTCTATTTCTTTATTTAAGTTAAAATTATAATAAAATCAATGGGTTGGTTAAAACTAAAAGTTAAAGACAGGTAAAGAAATCACATAAAATGATAACCGTATCTTTGCTGCAAATCTTCTATAAGGAATTATTAAAGTCAAAAGCCAGAAACGAATCCCATTAGCAAACAATTTAAACCAAATCTGCATGGCAAACTCAAGAGCTCAAATTAAAGCAGTCGGGCAAAGCATCCATCACTCCATGCATTCTAACTCCCTCATCAAGCGTCATTAAACCATCTTTCGACCACCAATCCGAACACGGGAAATCCAATATCTAATTGAGTTGCCGGTTGCCCAACATTCGCTGCACAAGATTAGTTCTGGTTCCGCGTTATTAACTCGTCCCACCGTGGACTAAAATTAAAACAAACCAGTTTGGTGGGCAGGAATATGGCTTTATAAATATTTACTAAGCGTGTTAGGGGAAAGTATCCCTACTTTATGTTGCTTCCTTTAAATTTAATGTGCCGCGGGGACGTTAATATTTGGCTTGTCTTCGCTCCAGGTTTGGCCACTGGGTGTGTGTGAACCATGCATTCGAATGGAACTATTAAGGGACACCATGGCCAATAAACTTCTAGTAAGAATTTGTAACTGTGGCTGTGTTATTTGAGTAATAGGACAAAAGAAATGTTGTGGACAGCCACTGATGCAATTAGTTTTGACCACTGTTAATTGACGAAAGTGTCGTAGAACGTTATGGGCCTCGTGTGTGGACCGAAGTATCTTAGAAATCATTCTCGATTACTGGTTGCGTTTAATGGGTAGTAAAATAGCGTGATAGATGTTATGGCTTTACTCTGGTCAATTCTGGTTGTTGACAGTGGTGATATTTGGTGGTTAATGAAGAATTTAAGTATTTTTGTATTATCTTCCAGAATAGTTTCAGCCTTATTATGTGGAAGAGATATGTAAATATGCGTTAGTAAATTAATTTAAAACAGTCTTTAAAATATTGAAAATACTGGTCACAAAATTGATCGTGAGTGTGTAGGAGATATTTATAATTTCTGCCGATAAAAATTAAACTATAGTAAGACAATTAGAATAATTAAATATGGAAAACTGTTTAGCTGAAAATACGCTCTAATTTATTCCAAATTATTTACAATTTATTTTATTACAGCTATGGCTAATTTCTTACAATTTATTTTTCTTCAAAATTTGGGATACACATTTAGGGATTTACAATTTTAAAGTGCAAATGAAATTAAATAAATAAATAAACATTCTTTTTTTAGTAACTTATTCATGCCAAAGTGCTCTTTTTTTGCTATAATTAAAAAAAAATCAGTTATCTAATTCAGTTAACTGACATTTACATGTTATTATATTTTTGCCTGGAGAGATTAAGCGCTTCTTAAATAAATTTCACTAGCCTTATATACAGATTAATATGCTCGAATTGTGGCTCAGTGGCAAGGCACGCTGCTGGTAAGCTGTCAATCCGTTGGTGGCTTTGTTGTAAACACTGTTTCAAAAAACGAGGAGGCTCGATAGTGTTTGTGATGTTCAGCATCTTGCTTCGTTATTGGTGCTTCGTTATTCAGCATCTTGCTTCGGACTACCTGGTGGAAATATTCCGGGTTTTCCCTCATATGATATAGAAATGCGGAGCACTTCCCCCTAAAAATCTTCCCAGAAGGCGTTATCTTTCTCCTTCAGCGTCACGGAGCCAAGTCAGACTGCTACCTGCGGGTGCTCCCTCACAACATAAGCTGCCCCCCCTCCTTTCCCTCCTTCCATGAGACCACAGGGTTCTTGGACAAGGTCCAGATGTTGCTGTTGATCAAGTGGGATAAGAAGAAAAAAAATTTTTTTTGGATTCAGGAACTTGATTTTTATATAATTCTACTTGAAAGTACGTTTATTAAATAAATTGTTAAATCTGCTATGTTATTTATTTCAACAATGTAAGCAATAGCTATTGCTAAGCGGTAGACAAAAGTAAAATGTGTAAGAATGCTGGTTTAAAGTATCAGAAAAGAGAAAATAATTAAATCTTCTGTCATGGGTCATGCCATTTCGGAAATCGTTAGGGAATTCAACATTCCCAGATCCACTGTGTCAAGAGTGTGCCGAGAGTATGAAATTTCAGGCATAACATCCCACCATGGACAGCGCAATGGTCGACCGCCTGCACTTAACGACCGAGACCGGCGACGTCTGCAAAGAGTCGTAAATTCTAACAGACAAGCAACACTGCGTCAAATAACCGCAGAAATCAATGTGGGACGTACAAGGGACTTGTCTGTTAGAACTGTGCGGAGAAATTTGGCTTTCTTGGGCTATTCCAGCAGAAGACCGACTCGAGTGCCTTTACTGACAGAACGACATCGCTTGCAGCGACTCTCGTGGGCACGTGAGCATATCGGTTGGTCCCTAGATGAGTGGAAAACCGTGGCCTGGTCCGATGAGTCACAATTTCAGTTGGTAAGAGCTGATGGTAGGTTTCGAGTGTGGCGCAGACCCGACGAAGCCATGGACCCAAACTGTCAGCTCCGTAATGGTTTGGGCTGTTTTTTCATGGCATGGACTTGGTCCTCTGGTGCGACTGGACCGAACATTGACTGGAAATGCTTATTTTCAGCTACTTGGAGATCACTTGCAGCCATTCATGGACTTCATGTACCCAAATAACGATGGGATTTTTATGGATGACAATGCGCCATGTCACCGGGCCACAACTTTTCGCGATTGGTTTGAAGAACATTCTGCATAATTCCAACGAATGATCTGGCCACCTAGATCGCCCGACATGAATCCCATCGAGAATTTATGGGACATCATCGAGAGGTCTGTTCGTGCCCAAAATCCTGCACCATCAACGCTTTCACAATTATGGACGTCTATCGAGACAGCATGGCTCAATATTCCTGCAGAAGACTTCCAACGACTTGTTGAGTCCATGCCACGTCGAGTTGCTGCACTTCGCCGGGCGAAAGGAGGGCCGACACGATATTAAGAGGTATCCCATGACTTTTGTCACTTCAGTGTATTTAATGTTGAGTTCATTTGTAGCTTAGAGTTGTTGTGCTTTAGAACTCATGAGAATAAGCGATAGATTAATACTTAACGATGTACTACAATTAACATTTTATTTAACATTTTTATTTGTTAAAAATTATAAATTTATTTTTAAGCTTATGTGATTGTTGTCTATACACACAGTTGATTTCCGAAAAACTGACAGGTAAACTGTATAGTTAGTTCTCCATAACAATAACATAAATATGTACATTATAATGTGGCATACAATACATTATAGTTATTTACAGTACATTTTAATTAAATCCACAATATATCATGATAGTTTCCAGGGTTCATGTCTCTTACTTGAATATTGAAATAAAAGATTTACTTTATGAACAATGCTATATTTTCATAAGCTCGAATGAATTATGAATTAAGAACATTTGTGTGGCCTGATAGCCGAGTGTCCAGGTGTTACAAGTTTCAGGTCGAGTCCCGGCAGTGCCATGAATGTGTCTAGTGGTTCGATATCCATTTTAAACCTTAGGTCCCTGTCTAATATGACTGCTGGAGGTAGAGGTAACAAGCCTGCCTCGTAAAAAGAAAATATCACCTGTCTCGAAATCTGCCTATAGGCAAACGGCATTGGCACACCATGGGGCTGTTGCGCCAATGAAGAAGAAGAATGTTTGTAATGGATTAATTGGTATCAAAAAAAGAAAACTGTAAAAAAAGTCTGTGAAAGGGAACAAAAGGGAAATAATTTTCCCTAGCTGTTTAACAAAAAGTAAACACTTCCTTTTTTTTTTCATTTAACGTTTTTTAAGGAGATGAACATTTTTTTTCGTTATAAACTTATCTGTTTTATCATGACGAAAATTCGACTGTTTATTTTTGGCTCACATTCCTTATCTCGAAACTAATTCTTCTTTTTTTCTGATATCTATAAAGCAGGAAACTTACTTTTTATTTAAATTCTTTCACGTCATCTTTTCCATTTACTTTGTAAAAAGTTACACATTTTTTCCCTCAAAACATAAGGCTATAACCAGTATTGATCATTCGATATAGAAAACGTTTAACTAAAAAATTTTAACCTTTTTTTTGAAATTAATTTTAAATTAAAGTTACACCTTTAAAACGAAGCGACAGTTTTGTAACAAAAAGTTCAATTTCGAATAAGCTCACATATGTTTACTTAAAGATCAACATATAAGCGCATGATATCTATTTATAAATCTTTAATCAATAAAGAAATAATTTTTTTCTATATCGTTTTTTTGAAATAGTCACATTTTTGCTTTAGCATATTTAAAGCGAACTTATGAAATTTTTTTATATAAAATTTAAATTTGCTATTTATAAACTGAAAACTTTTCCTATAATCTGAGACATTCACTACATAGAAGATTTTTCATTGAGCATTTTACAGCATCTATTCATACTCACACTGGCACAACAGTCCCATGGTGGACCAAAGTCGTCTGCCTACTGGCAGAGACAGGATATGTTTTCCTTTTACGGAATAGTGAATAGGGTTGTCAACCATACGCCTAACACTCTACAGCCCTTTTTAGATCAGGATCTACGGTTTAAAATGGATTCCAGACCACTACAAACATCCATGGCACCACAGGGGACTCGAACCCGAAACCTGTGCAGTAGAGCGCTAGTCATTCGCCTATCAGATACCACAGCTTTCATTACCAGAGAAAATTCGTTATCCTTTATGCAACAATGTAATTCAGGTGATAATTTAGCTGAATTGCTCTGATGTACAAACTACAGATTTGAGTCATTTCAATAAAAACTGTAAAATGTTTTCCAATGTTTTTGGTACTTGAAAAATTATGATGCTGAGTTTCTTGATAGTTAGCCTCTCGAATTGAGAGAGATTAGTTAGAAATCCAACTAAGGAATCTAGCAAAACTTTGCAGATTCTATACCCGGTATGAAAAATGGTCAATCCATCTATGTATTCTCGAGAAAATTGGTGTGAAATTGTATTAAAACTGAAATATGTTGATACATCGGGAAGGGGAGGGGCTCTTAATATTGTTGCTTTCGAAAGTGGGCCTGAGGCCTGAGGTTTTCGACTCCAGAATGTCAGGCATGTAGCAGATTCACTGGCCTTCTACACTGCACCAACATTTTGGATAAATATAGCAACTGGAATGAACATGTTCCACTCATTTAGCCACTACTCTAAGCTTAATGTACCGACTTTTCGAGTTAAGGATTTAACATACCTTTCTTTAATAAACCTGCAGCTTTCGGTACAGTCTCACTTGCTAGATTTCCAGGAAACCCAGTGCGCTATAAAGCAGGCCTTTTTAACATTGTGCTTTTATTGTGAAGATAAGTAGATGCTTGAGGATTAATAATTGATATACAGATGGTTGAGGGTTCATAACCTGATATTTAGATGGTTGAGGGTTCATAACCTGATATTTAGATGTTTGAGAATCCATAGCCTACTTTGTAGATGCTTGAGAGTTCATATACCGATATATAAATGTTTGAGAATCCATTACTTAATTTGTAGATGCTTGAGAGTTCATAACCTGATGTATGGATGCCTGAAGTCTTACTTTAAACATAACCGATATCTTCTTCTGATATGTAGAAGCTTAAACATCGTTCTTTGAAGAATAAAACACTTTCCACTTTAAATATCTTCAATTAATTTAAATATCTTTTGATTCTACTAAAAACCAAATAATGTTTAAATTTATTTATTGAGATATAATATTTAATTTATTAGAAACTGCATTTTACATATCATTGACAAATAAAAGTTCCAAAATTTAAGTAAAAGTTTTTTTTATCGTTTTGTTGAATATCAGTGGGTCTCGTGTTCCACTTAATACTGATGGGTGAAGAGTGGATAACATTAACTTCCTGGAATACTTCTAAGAGTAATTGCCACTCATTTGTGTGTCTTATGAGATAAACTCCAGAAAACTCCCACTAAACAGCCTGAATATCGACGTTAACTGTTTTACGCACTTGTCACAATCACCATTGAGTCTCTTCATTTCTAGCAACGGACGGCGCCAGCAAATTCGAATTTTAGTCCTTCTGCATGCTAACTGCGCATGTTATCACTGGGTCACTAATCGGATATTTTTTATTTTGTTGCTATTTACGGAAACGATTATGATAATTAGATAATAATTTGCAGTAAAATATTACCTAATATTCTTAAAACCACGACATTAGAGCTGCTGCTATAATTTATAATGTATTATATAAATAATTTAATTATATAAATCAACTAGTAATATAAAAAAATGCATGGATAACATTAACTTCCTGGAATACTTCTAAGAGTAATTGCCACTCATTTGTGTGTCTTATGAGATAAACTCCAGAAAACTCCCTCTAAACAGCCTGAATATCGACGTTAACTGTTTTATGCAATGTCAATTCCTGCTTTTTTTTCACTATTTTGCAGAAAGTCCATTATAAATACAGTTGAAATCTGGTGCCATCTATTAGTAGATAAATCTAAAAAAAAACAAAAAAAAACTAAAATTGATTAATTAAATTTAATTAATGAATTAATATTTGAAAAAAAATGTATTAACATCAAGTGCAACCACTACAACTTTTAAAAAATGTATTTCAATTTGAGTGGATGAATAAAAAGTATTTTATTAACGATTGAAAATTTGAACAAAATATACCCTCAAGAGCCAAAACATTATGACCACACCTACATTTTACAATGAACTCGCCTGGATGAAGTGGAAAGCACGTGATCAGGTAGCAGTGGTATTTAACTGCTGCAGGAGAGTCTGAAGAATCATTCTTTCACTTACTTCTATGTGTGATGGGAAAGGCTGCGGATCTAAGCGACTTTGACAGAGAGCAGATTGTAATGGCTCGAAGGCTTGGATCAAGTATTTCCGAAACTGCACGACTCGTGGGTTGTTCGCGATCTACAGTTGTTAGTACTTATGCAAAGTGGATGAATGACGGTGAAACCAGCAGTAGACGACATGGTGTTGGACTTCCACACACTATCAAAGAAAAAGGTCTTCGGAGACTGTCTCGCATGGTGAAGCAAAACCGGAGCCAGACAGTTGCTCAGCTGACAGCCCAATACAATGCAGGGCCATGTAGAATAGTATCGGAGCACACTGTTCAGCGGACACTGTTGGATATGGGGCTACGCAGCAAATGTCCCACTCGTGTGCCTTTGCTGACCAAGCGTCATCGCCAACTGCGCCTGCGCTGGGCCCGGGAACATCGTGACTAGCCCATGGATCAGTGGGAGAGAATTACCTGGTCAGATGAATCACGGTTTGTCATTAATCACGCCGATGGCCGTGTCAGGATACGCCGTCTTCCAGGCGAACAGTTGCTCCCTCAATGTACAGTAGATCATACACAGGCCGGTGGTGGCGGTATTATTCTTTGGGGGACGTTCTCTTGAGCGTCTCTGAGACCCGTGGTTGTGGTAGAGCAGACCGTGAATGCTACAGGGTATCTGAACATCATTGCGGACCAGTTGCACCCTTACATGGCCTCTGTTTTCCAGCTGGAAATGGAATGTTCCAACAGGACAACGCCCCTTATCACAAGGCTAAAATTTTGTTGGAGTGGTTCCAGGAACATGATGCTGAATTCCAGTTAATGTCCTGGCCGCCTAACTCACCGGATCGCAACCTGATAAAACACATTTGGGATGTCCTGGGTCGGCAGCTCAGAGTTCAAAGACCACCAATTCGCAATATGTCGGATTTGAGTGACCGTTGCTTAAACATCTGGTACAATCTGTCTCCGGCCGTCTACCAAGGACTTGTGGCATCCATGCCAAGGCGGGTTGAAGCTGTGTTGTGCGCCAAAGGTGGGCCAACTCGTTATATGCATAATGTTTTGACATAATGTTTTAACCATAATGTTTTGGCTCTTGAGTGTATATAGGCAGAGTGTGAACTAATAGTAAGAATTGAGTAATAAGAATTAATTGCTGATTTAGAATAACTAACACACACAATATTTTTACTATCCTATTACCTTAATATTTATAAAAAAATTTATAAAAGATAAAATTCGCCCCAGGGGTTAATTACCAAAGTAAGAAATAAAATATTAATGCACAGAAAAAGCGAAATAATTCATTAATTCTAAGGAAAAAGATAAAATATTTTCAACGCAAAAAACTGTAAACAGTGGTTTATTTGCAAAGCATTAGTGTGTAAATAGTTTTCTAGACAAACACGTGTTAAAAATTACCAGACTGTATTATAAAAACAGATTTATAAATATTTAAGCACAGATATAGTAACTATAAGATGGAAGTATTGGTTTAAACATTTTAAATTTTAATGTAGCAAAATTTGTTTGTTTTTCTTTTTATATTAATCATAAATAAAAAAGTCCTGTTTGCATGCAAATACACTTTGACATTTATTGAATACTTTAAAATTTTACACTCAGCAAACTTTAACATGGAAGAACATAATGTTAATGTTTACAACATAAAGTAATTGTAGGCTTATGATTAGGTTAGTTTTTTGCACAAAAGCAAAAATAAGCATTAATAACATTTAATTTTTAAACTTATTTTTAATTATTTTCTTTATTCTAAACATGTTTTAAAGATTAGGATTTTTTTAGTAATCTAATTGATATTAATAGACAAGTATTAGGTTTAAGAAATTTTTAAATTAAAAGTTTTATAAATAATAGTTTATTTAAAAAAATATCTACATATTTTTTTTAATAAATTTAAAATCTTGTCATAAAATATAAATTAAAGAAAATGATGGTTCTCTTTAGAAAACCGATTTATAGTGTCGGACACAAACAGTTTTTATTTTGTATTTCTTAAATGAGCTTATCACCAAGCAAAAATCCTTCAACTTCACTAATTATTGACACATCTCTCTTCTAACTATAAACAAAACGTATTGAATTTGTAATTCTTGAAAAAATTAAATGTCATCTTTCTAAGATTAAGAATCATCTTCATCAAATCAAAATGACCAAAAAACATCAAAATGATCAACTCCCCTTCCAAATCTCATCTTTCTAAGGTTTATTATTTCTAAGAAATCTACCATGATTCACCGGAAATTTGGTTTCACTTCTAAACTTATCACTACTCATCGATTTGATCAAGAATCACGGAACTGAAATCAGAAGGTCTTCACAATAAATATTTAACTGAGATTGTATTTTTAGATATTGCCAAAGCCTTTGATGGGGTCAAGATCGATGGTAGAATTCATAAATTAAATGCTTACAAATTTCCTCTTTATCTTGCGTTACTTATTAAGTCTTACATTTCCAATAGGACTTTCTCAGCTAAAGTTACAAACTCTTTCTCCACACCTATACACATCAACGCAAGCGTTCCTCAGGACTCTCTCATCGGTCCTAATAATTTGTATATCAAGGACATTCCACAGTCTACTCAAGTAAATCTTAGTTTATATGCGGTCGACACTGCTGTTGCTGTTTATTAAAAGAATATTCATGACTTGAAAAGCGTTTTTACTACCTATTTCTCTTATCTTGATGATTGGCTTACCAGGTGGAAAATTAAAATTGATGTTAAAAAACAGAAACTGTACTTCTCCTCCTGCCATTACTCTCTTTAATCAGTCTATTAGCTGATCAAATAATTTATAATATATGGGCCTCTTTTTTGACAGTAAATTAGCCTACTCTAAACATATTAATTGCATTTAACTTAAATATAACATCTGTCTTCGCATGTAGTCTTTTATCAATAGACACTCCTCTCTTTCACTTGATAACAAACTATTCCTTTACATGTACTATGTTATATGAATCCCTCGTATATTAAACTAACTAGGAATGGAATTAAAGAAGACAAAATTTTTAGGACTTTCCTTGATTACTGATTCTCCTTGGTACTTTAGAAATGATGACATTTGTCACTCTTTAGTTCTCCCAATATTCATAATTTTATGCACAAGCCCGAAGAAAATTTTTACAGAAGTCTCGAACATATTCCGAATGATGAAATTCGAAAACGGTTATCTATGGGGTAAATATACCCCGAAAACCTCCACATTATGATTAATATAGTTAAATTTACATTATTGAAATTACCAATCTTCCAATTATCTTCCAAGACACGATTTCACTCTTCCGGAAAATTCTAAACGCTTCGGGCTGTTCTTCACAATTTGAGAAGTCCCTACACGAACTGGCTCAATCGTCTTACAGTTTTGAGGTTGCAAGTTCGAGCCTGACATTGTTCTTTTAGCCTTGTTACCCTGTGCACAGAGGACTTGTTTTTCTTCCTTTTTTTATTTTTCTTTCTTTTTGTTTTTTTATTAATTTAATTTTAAATAAAAAAATATTTTTCTTAAAATTTCTTAATTTTTTTTCTTTAAATTTAAAATTCTTGGGGCTGTTCCAATTCACTATATCAGGTAGTAGTATTTAGTTTTGTATACCACATGTTTTCTTAACACAACTTTCTTACATAATAGACTATATCTCACAAGACAGGGATTTAAGGCACCTTAGGGACTAAGGCACTTCGATATGTCAAAGATGATGCATGAGCAACTTATTTTGATGCACCACATATGGGAACTATTGAAATACGAGTTTCAGATGACTTCATAAAATAATGTTACTTATTTTGTTGATGTATTGAAGGGAGAGAGAGCTATGGAAGTTTTAATCAAGTAAGGCTTTTATGCGTTTCTAATATAGTGTTTATACTAAAAACAATTACAGAGAAACAGAAATGTGAGTAATTTTATTACTTTATATTTCAAAATCTTCTTTATAATCACAATTAATTAAATAAACTTTATAATTAACGCCTATTTTATAAGGAAGTAGAATTATTTTATAGTTATTTATAATTGTTTTAAATTCCGTTTTTAAAGTTAATTTCAAATTAATCTTCGTAAAAGTCACTGTTTTACATTTTTATATTTATATAAAATCTTCTTTTTAATAATACATCATGTTTTACAAAAACATTTAACTTGAGTTGACTGTTCTTTCAAATATTGATTTTTTCATCAAGTTATTTTAGTAAAACAATAAGATTTCAATTTCATGTGGACTGTTATTTATTATATGGAATAAGAACGTAATTTTATACAGTGCGCTGAATTTTATAAATATGCTAACTTATACAATCTGGCATTGATATATTTCTGAAAATCTAATCTAGTTTGTTTTAAGTTGATTACTTAAACGTTATTGTAAAAAATATTGATGAAATCTGCCAATTGGGATTCAGAAATATTTGTGAAAATAAAAGAGTTCAGTCAGTTGATATAGATGGATAATTCAAACATTTATTTCGCATCTCTAAATATTTAAAAAGTTCTTTATTCATACATGCAATATTAAATGAAACATATAAACATCAGTAAAATTAGTACAAAATATCGATATTGTTATGTGATATGAATTTTTTTAATAAATGTTACAGTTTTTATTTAAATGAAAAAGTGTTATTTGAGATTTTTTTTATTGTGATTTTTAAGTTAGTACTGGATTACAATACAATGGACCCAGAGAGAAAAACTTGAATGATGTTATAATTTTTGTTTTAATTATTAATGCACACATAAAACAGCATTAATAATTATCTAAAATTCAAATGTATAAATACACTTTTTTGTATCGTTTATATGGTTTTGAAACAAATAGAATTGAATAAACATTTATTTTTATAGAGACAAGCATATCTAATATATAAAATTGAATGTTTGTTTTATGCAATAATTTTATGTGATAATTATTAATGTTCAACTAATGCTTACACCAGCTTTTTTGTGTGCATTAATAATTATCCCATAAAATTATAACATACATAAACATTCAATTTTATATATTAGATATGTTTGTGTCTATAAAAATAAATACATCTATAAATCTACTCGTGTCTGTTACAAAACCATCGAAATGATACCGAAAAAGGTATTTCTACATTTGAATTTTATTTTTATATGTTCTAAATTTTGTAAAGAAAAAAAAAGCAAAGCAAAACTTATAATGGGAAATAATGATTGTGCCAACTGAAGCTGCAGCTTTTCCATTAATTTCCTTCCACCTGAAGGCTTCAAATGATTTCCAAAATTGGAAAATAACTGTCTTTCCAACATTAAACAATCATTAAGGTTTTTGATTTTATTGTACCCACGACTTCGTTGTTCATTACGGGAAATGAAAGTTTGAGGCAAGCATGTTACGAAGCTTTGCCCAGCAATCAGGCCCATGTATTTGTGTTCCAATCGAACGCAATTCAACATTTTGTGAAAGAATTAAATGGGGATTTGGTGTATGAATCTGATCGTTCTATAAATAGATTGCTCGGAAGTTTGTTGTTTCTGTTTGCTAAGTGAACAGAACTCGTGAGGTAGTTTCTGCTGTGTTGTTCTGGAATTAGCCAGAGTCATCATTAATGACTAAAAATTAGTAAAGTTTTAATTAATCTGTAATTTGCGTGTTTCTATTTACCCTCATTCTGGATAATCAAAGCTTTTTAGAGTCATTTAGCTAGTTAAATACTTCAATTACATATCTGAATGTGTTTTCTAGTAAAACAAGGAAGCCTTTAGTTAATTAATGGAGGAAATTCCTTTATAAAAGTTACAGATTGAAAAATAATTTTACTTCAATCCTGTAAAAAAAAAGCAGAAGGTACGCCACAAATTATCAAATATCAATGCCAGTAAGGATATAAGAATTTCTTACTTAGTCCTTAACTTTTTCAGAAGAATTTAAATATTAATCGCAACGAAAATTATTATTTCAAAGCCTCTTTTTAGAATCAATATCGGGTTTTCATAGATTCATCCAAAAAAATATCATAATGGAAACAAATTTTTATACATTCCAGTAGAGCATTCTGTTTTTGCCAAAGAAATTTATCGACATTTGAAACATTTATTGAACTTTCTTTCAATACAACAAATACAGTTGTTCAATACAACAAATACAGTTATAATACTAGTTGTGAATTAAAAGTAATAGCACTTCTCGTCTGTCTTTCATTATAACGTATACGAAGAATAGTTTCTTTTTATGTGAATGAGACAGTAGAGCCAAAATTTTGCACTATGTCAAAAACAATGACTTACTAAAAAAATTTGATTTTGGAGAAAAGAATGTGCAAAATCCACCATTAGTAGTGGCAAAAAAATTCCTTGCACATAAAACTTTACTTAATGAAAATTTTGTAAAAGCCATGCACAAGAATGAAAAAACCTTCAAGTACTTAAATAATATATTATCTGCAATCAGTGAAGTTAAAGTATAACAGAGAATTTTCATTGGTCCACAGACCCCCACTCTTTAAGCATTGAGTTTTGATAATGTGCACGTTTTGAGAGTAAGTTTTAAAAGCAAGCATGGTTTGCATCTCCAACAAGATGCAAAAAGAATTCTCAAATGCTTTTCGTCTTCTGTCAACAAACGTTTTTACGAAATGTGAAATCAAAAGTTTGTATCTATTTTGAGAAAGTAAAATAAAAAAAAAAGTTAAAGTGTTCCACTAGCATTCTTTTCTTAAAGGGTCCAGTTTTGAGTTGTTTTATAAATTTGGCACTTATGACTTATATCTTTTGCATATTCATTTTCTCTCGCGGTTTCTGAAGCTCATTTTTCAATACCATTTCTCGGTTCTTAAGAACTTTTCCGAATTTCAGATTTTTACCAAAAATATATTTCTTAAATAATAGACACCCGGAATATATTTGCATGGTGTATGGCATTCATCTATCTTCTTCCGTTTTCTTTAAAAATCGCAAAGACCTCTCATTCCGTGCGGAATTCTCCGTGAAAAAAAAAAGGCAAAACTTCCAAAACTGTGGTTAGAAAGCTTAAAAGATACTAAAATAAAATAAAAAAAGTCTTGGGATATCAAAGCATGAATAAATCATTTTCCAAATAGCTTTGCCCTCCAACAATTTTTACTAAACTGAAACAAAAAAACCGACCACTAGTTACTTGTGTTTAGAGATTAAAAATAATGGAAACTGGAAATACGTGACTCTATTTTATTATTCTCCTCCAGAACCATAAAATGGAAATTGAGAAAAAGAAACCCTTTTTCCACTCTGAGAACAAATCGAAGAAAAACTGCCCTTTTCTACCTTCAACTGAACGTTTTCGCTAAATTTATGGAATTATTTTCAAGTCTTGTTAAATTGATCGTAACATCTATACGTCAAAAGAATTGCCTATTTCATCCTTGGCTTGTAATGGCAATGAAAATGATGGGGGCAATCTCCACTTACCTAATAGTTTATTCAGACTTATAGTACATCCAAATATCAGTTATGCTGTGGATAATAATTCATAGTTTTATACATCTATTACGTCTCAGTTCATGATATTCAATTTTATTAAGGTCATTCTTAATAGAGCTAGCTTTCAATCATTTCATCAGTAAAATGAAGACTTTTATTTTTCTTCTTTTCAAGTAATGCATAGAATTTTTATTCAAATTAAAATACCCCAAATATATCTTCGGATACATGTTTATAATATATATATGTACATAAATAATACACATCCATATATATATATATATATATATATATATATATAAATAAAATACAAAATTGAGCTTGACAAAATAAAAGACAGATAAAGAACACATATACATAGATAGAAATACAGATTAAAATATGAGTTTAGATAACAATCTGATCAGCTTAAAGGATAAGGGCATGATAAATACATAAAACTTTAAATCCATCTTCTGGACTTACATGAAGAGGGGTATTCGTTTCAAATTGTTGTGATAAAATGGGGCTCCAATGTTGCAGATACTGCTGGAGTCGTTGGGTAAAGGTGAATTTACTATAAATTGGCAGTTGTAATGATTAATGATATGTACTTTAAATGTCCGGTATTGGTAAAAAATTACGAAATTGTAAAGAAAATAATTACATTTAGAAATTTTCTTAGTCGTTGAATTAAAATTTGCCAGTTTGAAAACATAATATGATCTTGGTTTCACTGTGACTTTCCATATATAGATGAGCTGCCTTTTGGTTCCATTATTTCACAGAGTGGATAAATGCTGGTCATAAATACCAATACAATGAAACTTGCCTTCCCAAACAGCCAAGACACGTAAATGTACAGCATTCTTACTTCATGGCTCACCAGGAATATTCACAAAATTCTCTCCCTTTCATTGCTATGCAAACTATATTGTAATTTTACTTAAAATATTAACATATGCATGCGTTTGATAAGACATCTTGGAATATATTGTTTGCTGTAATCGAGAGCACATGGGAGAGAAAAACAGCTTTTTCGTTCCTCAAAATGTCCAACAAACAATGGTAATTACAAATCATTAATTTTTGCCACCTAATAATCGAAGAAATTAATGAATTCCATTTGACGTAAGACACTGTAATGAACTTATGGTATGCTTTTCTGACTGTGGATCAGAGAATTAAACCCCTTTTTCATATTGCTTGAATCAGTAACAGTTTCAATGAAAATCGAATGTCCCCTATTTTTTACATTTAAAGCCATTCTATATATTCACATGCAGAGACATAGAGAATACTCTCGAAGAACTTCAGAATTTTCTATCATAAACGTTCATCCTGAATGCCTGTAATCAGTCACCTCAAAGTGTCCACTGTCAATGGTTTTAAAAGCACTATATTTTAAAAAATTCTAGGCAGTTTAAAAGTACATTTACCCTCTTGTGGTGCTACTTGAGCAACGTTTTATACGGCAAAGTGATTTATGCTCTTGCCGTCGCCAAGTTTCAGATTGAAAATGATTTCAGATTTATCATGCCAATCCGATGGACGGGCATAGAAATTTTCAGTTTGACCTCAACTCCCTTAAGAAGTAATCCAACAGTCTATCCACCAGGCCAATCTTATTCTTAATTTTAATATTTGAACAGAAATTTTTATTTTTTTTCGAGATTTAAAAAAAATTTGAAAGGAAGAACTTTTAGCGATGAATTTATTATTTGATATGCTTAGGTTCATTTCATATACTAGGTGCTTGTAATTAAACAAACTAACGTGAGAAAGGTGTCTTAATTTTAAAGAATTTATATTATTACAATGTTTAAATTTCGGTACAAGCATCTTAACTTTAAAAAAGATTACTAATTGGCAGAATTTAGACAAATTAATGCTAGAAGATAAATATTCAGTTGGAAAATGTTACTAATAACGCTATTATCAGATAACAATACAACAATGTCCTTATAATTGTCGTCTTACAACACTAACTTTACACATTTTTTATAATATACTTATTTCAGTCTCACACAATATTAATTAATCAAATAACTTAAGATACTAATTTTCTAAACTCTATACCATAAAATTGTTATTAATAATCCTCCAAACTACAGCAAATTAAGGTTCAAGAGAATGAAGTTTTTTTCTCTAAAAAGGAATCACTTATCTGCTTCCAACTTTTGCATCGTTAAGGGCAGAAATTCAGTTTGATTGATAATGCGTAATAAAGATTTGGAGCTAGATATTCATTAATGACACATCATTTTTCCCGCCAATAGCCGCCAATGATAAGGAGGTAAAACCCCCGGGGACAAAGATAAAGGGTGAAAAGGAGAAATTATCATGGGAAAAATATCGACATTTTTTCGCATTTCTGTTTCTTTTTTTCACACCAGACAGATCCGGACAGACAAGTTTTCAAATCATAGATATGGAAACTGTCAGTCTCTGTTAATGTTAAAAATTATATTTTTTTTCCTCAAAACTCTGTTAAAAATTTTGGCGAGTAATTTCAGTGGTAATAGTCACTGTTAAAATCATTTATCAACTTCACAATTTTATGCTGAGTCGCTTACATGTTTCTATTTAAAATAATTAGATTAATGGTCTCGTACAAGAGAGTTTGTTGTAGAATTTTATGATCCAACTATAATCATATCATTACTATCAGATATTATCGTATTGTTTTATTAAGTAAATTATTTTTCCCTTTATTATGTACAAAATAGAAAATATAAATTATATCTGTAATTTATATTTTTCTCATCTGTTATGTAAAGAATAAACAATACTCATAGAAGTTTTCAGTTTGAACTGAACTCCATTAAAAAGTAACCCAACGGGCCTGGTGGGTAACCAGGCCATTTTTGTTCTCAAATTTAATTTTTGATTTTCATTGTGCACATTTGAGGTAAAAAAAATTTGAAACGAAGGACTTTTAGTGATTATTGATTATCGGACAATGATTATTTTATTTATGTAGGTGCATTTCATATATTAGGCGCTTTTAATTAAGCAAACTAAAGTGAGAAAGATGGCTTAATTTTAAGGATTTTATATTATTACAATGTTTAACTGTCTGTACAAACATCTTAACTGTAAAAAATCCCTAATTGTAAGAATTTAGACAAATTAAGGCTAGAAGCTAAATATCCAGTTGGAAAATGATACCATCAACGCTATTATAACATAACAATACAACAATATCCTTATAATTGTCGTCTTACAGCACTAACTTTACACATTTTTTATACTATACTTATTTCAGTCTGACACAATACTAATTAATCAAATAACTTAAGATACTAATTTTCTAAACTCGATACCATAAAATTGTTATTAATATTCCTCCAAACTGCAGCAAATTAAGGTTTAAGAGAATGAATTTTTTTTTTCTCCAAAAAGGAATCACTTATCTGCTTCCAACTTTTGCATCGTTAAGGGAAGAAATTCAGTTTGATTGATAATGCGTAATAAGGATTTGGAGCTTGATATTCATTAATGACACATCATTTTTCTCGCCAATAGCCGCCAATGATAAGGAGGTAAAGCCCCCGGGGACAAAGATAAAGGGTGAAAAGGAGAAATTATAATGGGAAAAATATCGACATTTTCCAAATTTCTGGTTCTTTTTTCACACCAGACAGATCCGGACAGACAAGTTTTCTAATCATAGATATGGAAACTGTCAGTCTGTGTTAATGTTAAAAAAAAGTTTTTTTTTTTTTTAATCAAAACTCTGTTAAAAATTTTGGCGAGTAGTTTTATTGGTAATCATCACTGTTAAAATCATTTATCAACTTCGTAATTTTATGCTGAGTCGCTTACGTGCTTTTATTTAAAATAATTTGATCAATGGTTTAGTATAAGAGTACTTAGTGTAGAATTTTGTAATTCAACTCTAATTATATCATTTTTATCAGATATTATCCTATTGTTTTGAATAATTTTCCTCTTTATTAAATATAAATTTGACAGTCTACATTATATCTAAATTTTTTTTTCATCTATTATTTATAGAATAGACAATACATATTTTGTCTATCATTTTTATTTTTTTCATCTGTTATGCAAATAAATCGAATAAATTGAACTGTTCGGTGCTGAATTCTATAATTAAACTCTAATTATATTATTAATATAATAATGATAAAATTAGAGCATAGTATTGTTTTATTATTTAAATTATTTCCCCGTTTATTATGTACAAAATAAACAACATAAATTATATCTATAATTTATATTTTCCCCATCTATTATGTAAAGAATAGACAATCATAAAAGTTTTCAGTTTGAACTAAACTCCATCAAAAAGTAACCCAACGGGCCTGGTGGGTAACCGAGGACATTTTTGTCCTCAATTTTAATATTTGCAAAATGATTTTCATTGGGCCCATTTGTGATGAAAATATTTGAAGGGAAGGACTTTTAGTGATGCAGTGATTATTTGATTTGTTTAGGTACATTTCATATATTAGGTGTGCTTGTAATTAAACAAACTAAAGCGAGAAAGGTGGCTTAATTTTAAAGATTTTATATTATTACAAGGTTTAAATTTCGGTACAAGCATCTTAACTATAAAAAAAATCACTAATTGAAAGAAGTTAGACAAATTAATTGTAGAAGCTAAATATGCAGTTGGAAAATGATACTATCAACGCTATTATAATATAACAATACAACAATATCTTTATAATTGTCGTCTTACAACACTAACTTTACACATTTTTTATACTATACTTATTTCAGTCTGACACAATACTAATTAATCAAATAACTTAAGATACTAATTTTCTAAACTCGATACCATAAAATTGTTATTAATAATCCTCCAAACTACAGCAAATTAAGGTTTAAGAGAATAAAAATTTTTTTTCTCCAAAAAGGAATCACTTATCTGCTTCCAACTTTGCATCGTTAAGAGAAGAAATTCAGTTGATTGATAATACGTAATAAGGATTTGGAGCTTGATATTCATTAATGACACATAATTTTTCTCGCCAATAGCCGCCAATGATAAGGAGGTAAAGCCCCAGGGGACAAAGATAAAGGGTGAAAAGGAGAAATTATAATAGGAAAAATATCGACATTTTCCTCATTTCTGCTTCTTTTTTCACACCAGACAGATCCGGACAGACAAGTTTTCAAATCATAGATATGGAAATTGTCAGTCTCTGTTAATGTTAAAATTTCTTTTTTTTTCTCAAAACTGTTAAAAATTTTGGCGAGTAGTTTCAGTGGTAATCATCACTATTAAAATCATTTATCAACTTCGTAATTTTATGCTGAGTCGATTACGTGCTTTTATTTAAAATAATTTGATCAATTGTTTTCGTATAAGAGTACTTAGTGTAGAATTTTGTAATTCAACTCTATTTATATCATTTTTATCAGATATTATCATATTGTTTTGAATAATTTTCCTCTTTATTAAATATAAATTTGACAATCTACATTATATCTAAATTTTTTTTTCATCTATTATTTATAGAATAGACAATACATATTTTGTCTATCATTTTTATTTTTTTCATCTGTTATGCAAATAAATCGAATAAATTGAACTGTTCGGTGCAGAATTCTATAATTAAACTCTAATTATATTATTAATATAATAATGATAAAATAAGAGCATAGTATTGTTTTATTATTTAAATTATTTCCCCCTTTATTACGTACAAAAAAAACAATATAAATTATATCTGTAATTTATATTTTCCCCATCTATTATGTAAAGAATAGACAATCATAAAAGTTTTCAGTTTGAACTAAACTCCATCAAAAAGTAACCCAACGGGCCTGGTGGGTAACCGAGGACATTTTTGTCCACAATTTTAATATTTGCAAAATGATTTTCATTGTGCCCATTTGTGATGAAAATATTTGAAAGGAAGGACTTTTAGTGATGCAATGATTATTTGATTTGTTTAGGTACATTTCATATATTAGGTGTTCTTGTAATTAAACAAACTAAAGCGAGAAAGGTGGCTTAATTTTAAAGATTTTACATTATTACAAGGTTTAAATTTCGGTACAAGCATCTTAACTTTAAAAAAAATCACTAATTGAAAGAATATAGGCAAATTAATTGTAGAAGCTAAATATTCAGTTGGAAAATGATACTATCAACGCTATTATAACATAACAATACAACAATATCTTTATAATTGTCGTCTTACAACACTAACTTTACGCATTTTTTATACTATACTTATTTCAGTCTGACACAATACTAATTAATCACATAACATAAGATACTAATTTTCTAAACTCGATACCATAAAATTGTTATTAATAATCCTCCAAACTGCAGCAAATTAAGGTTTAAGAGAATAAAATTTTTTTTTCTCCAAAAAGGAATCACTTATCTGCTTCCAACTTTGCATCGTTAAGAGAAGAAATTCAGTTGATTGATAATGCATAATAAGGATTTGGAGCATGATATTCATTAATGACACATCATTTTTCTCGCCAATAGCCGCCAATGATAAGGAGGTAAAGCCCCCGGGGACAAAGATAAAGCGTGAAAAGGGAGAAATTATAATGGGAAAAATATCGACATTTTTCTCATTTCTGCTTTTTTTTGCACCAGACAAATCCTGACAGAAAAATTTTCAAATCATAGATATGGAAACTGTCAGTCTCTGTTAATGTTAAAACTTCTTTTTTTTTTTTTTACTCAAAACTCTGTTAAAAATTTTTGCGAGTAGTTTTAGTGGCAATCATCACTGTTAAAATCATTTATCAACTTCGTAATTTTACGCTGAGTCGCTTACATGTTTTTGTTTAAAATAATTAGATTAACGGTCTCGTATAAGAGTGTTTGATGCAGAATTCTATAATTCAACTCTAATTGTATCATTGTTATCAGATATTATCATATTATTTTGAAGTATTTTCCCTTTTATTAAATACAAATTTTCCAATCTATATTATATATATAATGTATAATTTTTTTCATCTATTAAGTACATAGACAATACTCAGTTTGTCTATCATTTATATTTTTATCTATTATGCACATAAATCGAATAAATTGAACTGTTTGGCTCAAAATTCTATAGTTAATCTCTAATTACATCATTATTATCAAATATTAGTGTACTGTTTTTTAATTGAAATATTTTTCTATATATATTACGTACAAAATTGATAATATACATTTTACGTATAATTTATATTGTTATCATCTATTATGTACAGAATAATCAATGCTCATTTTGTCTGTTTTTATTTTTTTGCAGCTATTGTCCACATAAATTGGTTAAATTAAGCACCTTAACTTTTTAAAAGGTCACTAATTGAAAGAATTTAGACAAATTAATGCTAGAAGCTAATCCAGTTCGAAAATGTTATTATCAGATAACATTGCAACAATATCCTTATAATTGTCGTCTTACAACGCTAGCTTTACACATTTTTTATACTATACTTATTTCAGTCTGACACAATACTAATTAATCAAATAACTTAAGATACTAATTTTCTAAACTCGATAAAATAAAATTGTTATTAATATTCCTCCAAACTGCAGCAAATTAAGGTTTAAGAGAATGAATTTTTTTTTCTCCAAAAAGGAATCACTTATCTGCTTCCAAGAAGAAAGCAGATAAGTGATTCCTTTAGGAGATTGATTTATCGTTAAGAGAAGAAATTCAGTTGATTGATAATGCATAATAAGGATTTGGAGCTTGATATTCATAAATGACACATCATTTTTCTCGCCAATAGCCGCCAATGATAAGGAGGTAAAGCCCCCGGGGACAAAGATAAAGGGTGAAAAGGAGAAATTATAATGGGAAAAATATCGACATTTTTTCGCATTTCTGTTTCTTTTTTTCACACCAGACAGATCCGGACAGACAAGTTTTCAAATCATAGATATGGAAACTGTCAGTCTCTGTTAATGTTAAAAAAAAGTATATATTTTTTTTTTACTCAAAACTCTGTTAAAAATTTTGGCGAGTAGTTTTAGTGGTAATCATCACTATTAAAATCATTTATCAACTTCGTAATTTTATGCTGAATCGCTTACGTGCTTTTATTTAAAATAATTTGATCAATTGTTTTCGTATAAGAGTACTTAGTGTAGAATTTTGTAATTCAACTCTATTTATATAATTTTTATCAGATATTATCATATTGTTTTGAATAATTTTCCTCTTTATTAAATATAAATTTGACAATCTACATTATATCTAAATTTTTTTTTTATCTATTATTTATAGAATAGACAATACATATTTTGTCTATCATTTTTATTTTTTTCATCTGTTATGCAAATAAATCGAATAAATTGAACTGTTCGGTGCTGAATTCTATAATTAAACTCTAATTATATTATTAATATAATAATGATAAAATTAGAGCATAGTATTGTTTTATTATTTAAATTATTTCCCCGTTTATTACGTACAAAATAAACAACATAAATTATATCTATAATTTATATTTTCCCCATCTATTATGTAAAGAATAGACAATCATAAAAGTTTTCAGTTTGAACTAAACTCCATCAAAAAGTAACCCAACGGGCCTGGTGGGTAACCGAGGACATTTTTGTCCACAATTTTAATATTTGCAAAATGATTTTCATTGTGCCCATTTGTGATGAAAATATTTGAAAGGAAGGACTTTTAGTGATGCAATGATTATTTGATTTGTTTAGGTACATTTCATATATTAGGTGTTCTTGTAATTAAACAAACTAAAGCGAGAAAGGTGGCTTAATTTTAAAGATTTTACATTATTACAAGGTTTAAATTTCGGTACAAGCATCTTAACTTTAAAAAAATCACTAATTGAAAGAATTTAGACAAATTAATTGTAGAAGCTAAATATTCAGTTGGAAAATGATACTATCAACGCTATTATAACATAACAATACAACAATATCTTTATAATTGTCGTCTTACAACACTAACTTTACGCATTTTTTATACTATACTTATTTCAGTCTGACACAATACTAATTAATCACGTAACTTAAGATACTAATTTTCTAAACTCGATACCACAAAATTGTTATTAATAATCCTCCAAACTGCAGCAAATTAAGGTTTAAGAGAATGAATTTTTTTTTTCTCCAAAAAGGAATCACTTATCTGCTTCCAACTTTGCATCGTTAAGAGAAGAAATTCAGTTGATTGATAATGAGTAATAAGGATTTGGAGCTTGATATTCATTAATGACACATCATTTTTCTCGCCAATAGCCGCCAATGATAAGGAGGTAAAGCGCCCGGGGACAAAGATAAAGGGTGAAAAGGAGAAACTATAATGGGAAAAATATCGTCATTTTCCTCATTTCTGCTTCTTTTTTCACACCAGACAGATCCGGACAGACAAGTTTTCAACTGTCAGTTTCTGTTAATGTTAAAATTTCTTTTTTTTTTTTTACTCAAAACTCTGTTAAAATTTTTTGCGAGTAGTTTTAGTGGTAATCATCACTGTTAAAATCATTTATCAACTTCGTAATTTTACGCTGAGTCGCTTACATGTTTTTGTTTAAAATAATTAGATTAACGGTCTCGTATAAGTGTGTTTGATGCAGTATTCTATAATTCAACTCTAATTGTATCATTGTTATCAGATATTATCATATTATTTTGAAGTATTTTCCCTTTTATTAAATACAAATTTCCCAATGTATATTATATATATAATGCATAATTTTTTTCATCTATTAAGTACATAGACAATACTCAGTTTGTCTATCATTTTTATTTTTATCTATTATGCACATAAATCGAATAAATTGAACTGTTTGGCTCAAAATTCTATAGTTAATCTCTAATTACATCATTATTATCAAATATTAGTGTACTGTTTTTTAATTGAAATATTTTTCTATATATTACGTACAAAATTGATAATATATATTTTACATATAATTTATATTGTTATCATCTATTATGTACAGAATAGACAATACTCATTTTGTCTTTTTTTTTTTTTTTTTTGCAGCTATTGTCCACATAAATTGGTTAAATTAAGCACTTTAACTTTTTAAAAGGTCACTAATTGAAAGAATTTAGACAAATTAATGCTAGAAGCTAATCAAGTTCAAAAATTTTATTATCAGATAACATTACAATAATCCTTATAATTGTCGTCTTACAACACTAACTTTACGCATTTTTTATACTATACTTATTTCAGTCTGACACAATACTAATTAATCAAATAACTTAAGATACTAATTTTCTAAACTCGATACCATAAAATTGTTATTAATAATCCTCCAAACTGCAGCAAATTAAGGTTTAAGAGAATGAATTTTTTTTGTCTCCAAAAAGGAATCACTTATCTGCTTCCAACTTTGCATCGTTAAGAGAAGAAATTCAGCTGATTGATAATGCGTAATAAGGATTTGGAACTTGATGTTCATTAATGACACATCATTTTTCTCGCCAATAGCCGCCAATGATAAGGAGGTAAAGCCCCCGGGGACAAAGATAAAGGGTGAAACGGAGAAATTATAATGGGAAAAATATCGACATTTTTCGCATTTCTGCTTCTTTTTTCACACCAGACAGATCCGGACAGACAAGTTTTCAAATCATAGATATGGAAACTGTCAGTCTCTGTTAATGTTAAAATTATATTTTTTTTACTCAAAACTCTGTTAAAAATTTTGGCGAGTAGTTTCAGTGGTAATCATCACTATTAAAATCATTTATCAACTTCGTATTTTATGTCGAGTCGCTTACATGTTTTTATTTAAAATAATTAGATTAATGGTTTCGTATAAGAGTGTCTGGTGTAGAATTCTAAAATTCAATTCTAATACCATTATTATTAGATATTATCATATTGTTTTGAAATATTTTCCCCTTTATTAAATGCAAATTTTACAATCTACATTATATCTAAAATTTGTGTTTTTTCATCTATTATGTACAGAACAGACAATGCACATTTTGTCTACCATTTTTATTTTTATCATCTATTATGTACAGAATAGACAATACTCATTTTGCCTATCATTTAAATTTTTTTCATCTATTTTGCACATAAATTGAACTGCTGTAAATTGAACTGAATTAATTATATCATTAGTATCAGATATTAGCATATAATTTTATTAATTGAATTATTTTTGCCTTAATTACATACAAAATAGACAATCAACATTATATTAATAATTTATATTTTCCTCATCATTATTTACAGAATAGACAATAGTCATTTAGTCTATCATTTTTATTTTCATCTATTATGCACATAAATCTAATAAATTGACCTGTCTGTTGCTGGAGTCTATAATTAAACTCTAATTATATAATTAATATAAGATATTATCGTATTGTTTTATTAATTGAATTATTTCCCCCTTTATTACATACAAAATAGGCATTAGGTCTATAATTTATGTTTTTTATCTATTATGTACAGAATAGACAATACTCATTTTGCCTATCATTTTAATTTGCTTCGTCTATTATGCACATAAATCGAATAAATAGAACTGTTTGATGCAGAATTGTATAATTTAACTCTAATTATATGATTCTTATCAGATATTATTATATTGTTTTGAAATATTTTTAAATTAATTATTTTCCCCTTTATTACATACAAATTTGACAGTCTACATTATATCTATAATTTATATTTCTCTCATATATTATGTAGAGAATAAATAATACTCATTTTGTGTATTATTTAAATTTTTTTTCATTTATTAGGCAAATAAATCGAATAAATTAAACTGTTTGTTGCAAAATTCTATAATTCAACTCTAATTACATCATTATTATCAGATATTAGCGTATAGTTTTATTAACTGAATTATTTCCCCTTTATTACGTACAAAATAGACAATCTACATATGTATAATTTATATTTTTATCATCTATTATGTACATAATAGACGATACCTCATTTTGTCTATCATTTTTATTTTTTGCATTTATTATCGAATAAATTGAACTGTTTGGGCTGAATTCTACAATTAAACTCTAGTTATATCACTATTATCAGATATTATTGTATATTTTGATTAATTGAATTATTTTCCTCTTTATTACGTACAAAATAAACAATATACATTACATCTATTTATATTTTTTTCATCTGTTATGTGCACAATAGACAATACACATTTTCTATCATTTTTATTTTTACATCTATTATGCACGTAATAGACAAGTCATATTTTATCTAAATTTTTTTTCTCATCTATTATACATAGATTAAACAATACTAATTCTATAATATCTATAATTCTGATTTTTCAATTTTTTTACTGATTATGGAATAAGTTAAACCTTAAATTTTCAGAATAAACTATCTTTTGTTCCATTAATCCTTGGAATAATGTATAGATAAATGAAATATACTTCCAGTTTCAGAGTTCTGCTTAAAGCCTAATGAATAAATCGAACAGAAAGTTCTTTGGTATATACCGAGTAATGAACATTTAGAAAAATAAAATAGTTCGGAAAATCTTTCTATTGAATTTGGGGGCGGAAGGGGAGAGCGAATTCCCAAAGTCCCATCTCTAGATGTAATCGTTTAAATTGTGGTAACACCAGGATCCAAATTTGACCAACAGAACGCAGTGCTCCAATTTTAAAATAATTCCTTAGTATATTCGTGGGCTTATAAATGAAAGCGTATTAGACGCATCGTGAAAAAAGATTTAATTTGAAAACACATTTATTTATAATATAATAAAATTACACAATTTCTGTGACAGTTATTTGCAGAAATTATGCATATAAGCATCGTAAAAGCTAATAATACTACTCCCAATCCATTCAATAACAACTCCTTGATACTAAAATAATGAATCATTTTAAGACTTTCCCACCCCGTAATTTACTCTAAACAATAAGCATACTCATCACTCTAATTCCTACGACTCAAACTGGCGTCGGTGATTTAGCCGTATCAGCTAAATCTCGCAGTTAAGAAAGGTTCTCGACAATGCGATGGCCTCGTCACCTTTTCAAAATATATTCGCCATGGTTATAACCCTCTTCAAAACGAGCTTATCTTCAAAATGAGCTTATGTTTACAGCGAGGAAGATATATGGCGACAATTATATGTTCTTCAGGAACTTTGTGTGCAATTACCGTAGTAATGCAATAATTATTCTGAGAAATCATCTTAATTCGGAGTTTCTGGCAAAATGTCGGAACATTCAGTAATTACGTGAATAAGTGTTTCGCGATTAAAAGGTAGAATTTCAGCTGACAGTTGCCAACACAAGTAAGCTTGTAAACGTACTTATAATCATCAGATAAAAGACATCATACACTGAACAATCACAACAATTAATGGAGATTGTTGTATTTTTTATTATTTTACATAAACTACACAATCACAACTGTATTCTGTTAAGAAAGATTTATTTGGTTTGGTTTATCAATCTATGGTCATTGTGTGCACATTTTAGACTAATTAGACCAATTAGACCGGTACCTACAGTTTAATGTGGATTCCGCACCACTAACGAACATCCATGCCACTTGCAGGATTCCAACCTGAAGTCTGGGGTACCGAAGGCCAGAGTTCTATCCAACTGGCCAACAGGCAGCGAAGGTTCTTAGGTATACCCTAGTAATGAGCATGTTAAAAAGATAGTTCTGAAAATCTTGTTGTAGGATTTAAGGGAGCGAGCGAAATCACTATTCGTTTCAAAGGTGGTAACACCAGAATCCATATTTCACCAACAGCACGCAGAGCTCCAATTTTAAAATAATTGATAACTTTAGCAGGTTTGTGACCTTATAAATGAAAGCGTATTTGATTCATTGACAAGTAATGTTTAATTTGAAAACGCATTCATTCATAATACTATAAAATTGCACACGGAAAATCTTAACAGTACATTTTATGCGACAGTTATTATAAATAAACATCACGGAAACTAATTCTACTTCTCCCAAACCATTCAATAAGAATTCTTTAATATCTTCTCCACTCTGTAATTTACTCTAAACAATGAGCATACTCATCACTCTAATTCCTATGGCTCACACTGGCGTCGGTGATTTAGCCGCATCAGCTAAATCTTGCAGTTAAGAAAGGCCCTCGACAATGCGATGGCCTCATCACCTCTTCAAAGTATATCCATCCTGGTTATAACTATCTTCAAAACGAGCTTATCTTAAAACGAGCTTATGTTTACCGCGAAGAAGACATATGGCGACAATTATCTATTCTTCAGGAACTTTGCGTGCAATTACCGTCGTAATGCAATATTTATTCTGAGAAATCACTCTAATTTGGAGTTTCTGGCAATATGTCGGAACATTTAGTAATTACGTAAATAACTTGTGTTTCGCGATTAAAAGGTAGGGTTTCAGCCTGAGAGTGGCCAACACAGGAAGGCTTCTAAACACATTTATACTCATAATCATCAATCCCTGGGAAATATAATTTGTATTTTAAAGCATATTTGTAGAAGAAAATGATAGTATTGTCATCGTGTACTGAACAATTATGATAATTAATAGAACTTATTGTATTTTTATTATTTAATATAAAAATACTCATTCACAAATGTATCCTGTTTTGAAAAATTTATTAGAATAGAATTTAAGTTTCATTTAAGAGAGCATGCCAACAATGTGAAAATTGTTTTCTTAATTCTAAAGTTAGAAGGAGTAACTCATATTTTTAAACTAGTGATATAATACCATGGGGTCTGATGGACGAGTGACTGGTGCTCGCTGCCACAGATTTCGTGCTCTAGTCCTGGCTTTTTCATCGTGTACTGAACCATTACGACAATTAATGTAACTTATTGTATATCTCATTATTTTATATAGAACTATGCATTCACAACTGTATCCTGTTATGAACGATTCGTTAAAATAAAATTAATTGTAATTTTTTTAAGTGAGCAAGGTGACAATGTGAAAATCATTTTCTTGATTTTGAAATTAGAAAGAGATACTCATATTTTTAAACTTACTGATATAAATCTATGAGGCCTGATTTCTGAGTGATTAGAGCTTTGGTAGTTGGTGCAACAGTGTACTACTACAATTACCACTTAAAAATAAAAGAAATAAAAATCATTACTTATTTATGAATGGAATTATTTTCATTCAGTTTGTAATTCTTCAAAATCCTCTTTTTACTTTATTATTTTAATTATTAAATTATAATTATTAATTATTAAATACTTTATTGAAAAGAAGAAAAAAAACTTCTCCTCTCCATATATTATTAGCTCTATTTTAATTGTTTTATTTTTAATGCAATGGGCTTAAAGCTAAAGTAACTTCCCTCTCACATGCAAAGAAGGAGTTAGCGGTTACCCATACCAAGGAGCTCCGTCAACCTACAAATCGTCGAATTATTTTCATTTTTCTCTATGAATAGTTAATTGCAAATTGACCTTAATTAGCGTTAGTTAATATTATGGAAATTAGGTAATTTTTATATTTTTGCTTTTTTGTCCAAAAGATTAAGACTCATTCAGTAAATATTTACCTAATCAAATAAAGTCTGGTAAGCCATCCAATTAATCATTTTTCAGAAAATCATACACAACCTCATTTAATTACATTCCAATATAAATAAACAACAAAATTTATTCAAAAGATTATAATTATAGTACAAAAAAAAATTTGATTCGATAACGTTTAAAGTTCACAGTAATGACACGATGGGATAAAAAATGTAAACAGTAAACCAAATATTGATGGAAATAATGCAATTTAATTAATACATTGATGACTTAAGCTTCCATTACTCGCTTCATGTTGCTCTAACAGGGATAACATTTGCTGAATTTTAATGAGAGAAGCGCTTTAAATTCTGATCTCGCACAGTCACTTTACCGTTTTTCCTTAAGCTCCTTTTAAAGTTAGTGAGCTACGTCTTTGGATCTTAAATACTAAAAAAGTTTATTTTATTTTATTTCGGAAAATATTGGTGTTTTTTACTTATTTAATTATTAACTAAAACAACACTGTTAAAATTGTATGTTAGTATATCAATATTAAATGAATAGAAATATGTATCACATAGAAAATAATTTTAAACATTTTCATATGCAATTTTTACTCATTCTTGCCCACTTTGTGGCTCTGGAAAAGAAATGGACAGAGACCATTTGTTCCGATGTGGGGTTCTTCGTGGTCCTACATAGCTTTGGTTTGATCTGTCGTTCTACAATCATTTTTTACACGTTAGGCTAATTAGACCGGGACCTGTAGTTTAATGTGAATTCAGAACCCCTCACAAACATCCATGCCATCGCCAGCGTCAGGATTCAAACATGAAGCCTGTATTACCAAAAAACAAAGCGCTAGCCAACTGACCATCAGGCCGCGTACCTACAGAGGAGTCGAGATATTAGGAAGCAAAATCGTTCATTAAGCAATGACTCTGGCCTTGTTTGTTATGGAGGAAGATTGGAATTGTAAAAGTGCTTTTATACATATCAGAAAACAAATATAGTATGCTTCTGTAGATAGATCCCCCAAGAATCATATTATAGATTATCAATGATATCGAAAAATGTTTATTGGAAAAGCTTCTATCGTCTCGAAACCTGCCAGTAGGCAGAAGGCCTTGGCCCACTATGGGGCTGTTGCCCACTATGCTGCTGGCATTGTGCTTTTAGCGCCAATGAAGTAGAAGAAGATATAATACTATGTTATTTAAATTAAAGCACGAACTTGAAAAATTGGTGTTTATTACAAAAAAAAAAAAAAAGAATATTATTATTAACATATTAAGTATATTTTTCAAACATTTAATTTAGTGTCAGTTGTCTCAGTAAAACTAAACTATTGGTCAGAAAATATTTTTTTCAAGAATTGCTACTAATGCAATTACCACTTAAAAGATATGCAAAACATTACTTGCAAGAATTTCTACTACTACAATTACACTTAAAAGTAAAAGATATAAAAAGCAACTATTGCTACTAATACAATTATCACTTAAAAGTAAAAGATATAAAAAGCAACTATTGCTACTAATACAATTATCACTTAAAAGTAAAATCTATAAAAAACTTTACTTATTTATTAATGAAATTACTTTCATTTTGCTCTATGAAAAGCTAATTGCAAATTGACCTTAATTAACGTTATGTAACATTATGGAAATTAGGTAATTTTTATAGTTTTGCTTTTTTGTCCTAAAGATTAAGGCTCGTTCAGTAAATGTTTACCTACCCAAATAAAGTCAGATAAGCCAACAATTAATCATTTTTTAGAAAATCATATACAACCTCATTTAATTATAATCCAATATAAATAAGTGATAAAATTTATTCAAAAAATTATAATTATAGTACAAAAAAAATTTGATTCGATGATGTTTAAAGTTCACCCTAATGTCTCGATAGGATACAAAAATGTAAACAGTAAACCAAATATTGATGGAAAGAATGCAATTTAATTAATACCTTGCTGATTTAAGCTTCCATTACCCGATTCACGTTGCTCTTACAGGAATAACATTTACTGAATTTTAATGAGAGAAGCGCTTTAAATTCCAGTCTCGCACAGTCACTTTACCGTTTTTCCTTAAGTTCCTTTTAAAGTCAGTAAGGTACTTCTTTGGATCTTAAATACTAACGAAGTTAATTTTATTTTATTTAGGAAAATATTGTTTTTTGTTGCTTATTTAATTATTAATTAAAATAACACTGTTAAAATTGTAAGTCAGTATTTCTGTGTTAAATGAATAGAAACTGTGTCGCACATAGTTTCAATTCATTAAATGTAATATAATATTTAAAATGCATGTAAATAATATTTAAATATTTTCATATGTTGCTCACTTTTAAATTTTTCGTTTGTTATTATTGAAGATTGTAATACATAACTTGACCAGATTTAATACTTTGAGATGCATAATACTTTAATACTTACTGATTTAATAGTCTCAGATGCTGCTTTATGTTAATTTATCCAAATGTTGATTAAAATACTGCAGATAAAATAATTTGAGAAAAGAGAAAAAAAACTTTTATAAAGAAACTACTCTAAAACTCAATTTTTTAAAATTCATTTGTAATTAAAAGTTACTTTGAGACATTTACAAAAAGCCAATAAAATATGCTTCTGTAGATAGATCCAGATACCAAGAATAATATTATACATGGTCAACAATATCGAAGGGGACTGATGGACAACTGACTAGAACTCTGGCACTCGGTGCTGCAGGTTTTGGGTTCAAGTCCCTGAGGTGCCATGGATGAATTTAGTGGTTCGGAATCCCCTTTAAACCAGAGATCCCTGTCTAATGTGGCTGCAGAGCGTTGGGCGTAGAGCTGGCAGAGCTACCCCATAAAAAGGAAAACACCTCCTGTCTAGAAATCTGCCAGTATTCAGACGACCTTGGCGCACCATGGGTTATTGCGTCAATAAAGAAGATATAATACAATGTTATTGAAATTAGAGCACAATTAGAACTTGAAAACGTGCTGTTTATTAATCTTAAAAAATATCATTATTAACATACTAAATATATTTTTCTAACATTTAATTTAGTGTCAGTTGTCTGAATAAAACGAAGCAGTTGGCCAAAGAATATTTTAATACGATTAGCGCTTAAAAATGAAATAAGTAAAAAGCATTATTCATTTATCAATAGAATTACTTTCATTTTGCTCTATGAATAGCTAATTGCAAATTGACCTTAATTAACGTTATTTAACATGATGGAAATTAGGTAATTTTTATATTTTTCCTTTTTTATCCAAAACATTAAAACTCGTTCAGTAAATGTTTACCTAACCAAATAAAGTCAGATAAGCCAACCAATTAATCATTTTTAAGAAAATCGTACATATCCTCATTTAATTAAATTCCAATATAAATAAACGATAAAACTTATTCAAAAATTATAATTATAGTACAGAAATTAGGATACTAAAAAAATTGATTTCATAACGTTTAAAGTTCACACTAATAACACGGTGGGATAAAAAATGTAAACAGTAAACCAAATATTGGTGGAAAGAGTGCAATTTAATTAATGCCATGATGACTTAAGCTTCCATTACCCGTTTCACGTTGCTTTAACAGGGATAACATTTACTGAATTTTAATGAGAGAAGCGCTTTAAATTCTAGTCTTGCACAGTCACTTTACCGTTTCTTATTAAGCTCCTTTTAAAGTCAGTGAGGTACTTTTTGGATCTTAAACGCTAAAGAAGTTATTTTTATTTTATTTTGGAAAATATTGGTTTACTTTTTTAATTATTAATCAAGATAATACTATTAAAATTATAAGTCAGTATTTTAGTGTTAAATCAATAGAAACTATGTCGTACAACATTGTAAATAATGTTAAACATTTTCATATGCCACTTTTTTCTCATTCTTGTGAGTCTGGAGAAGTAATGGACATAGACCATCTACTCCGATGTGGGGTTCTTCGTGGACCTACAGAGGTTTGATTTGGTCAGTAGCTCTAAATTCATTTTTTGCACACGTTTGGCTAATTAGACAAGGACCTAATACAGTTTAACGTGGATTCAGAACCACTAATAAACATGCATGCCACCGCCAGGATTCAAATCTGAAGCCTATGGTACCAAAGACCAGAGTGTTAGCGAATTGGCTCTCAGGCCGCTGATTTATAGATGAGTCGAGATATTGGGAAACAAGATCGCTCATTAGGCAATGATTCTGGTCTTCTTCTAGTTCTTAGTTCTTGATGGTTCTATTGTTCTTAGTGCTGTTGTTCTATGTAACTTTTTGCTTAGCCATTGTTTTTTGTTATATGCTGTTCACTTTTAAATTTTTCGTTTGTTAAGGAGGAAGATTGGAATAATAAATTTGCTTTTATACATATAAGAAAAAAAATATAGTATGCTTCTGTAGATAGATCCCCCAAGAATCATATTATAGATGATCAAGAACGTATTACCGCGTAAAAATAAAAGAAATAAAACTCATTGCTTATTTATAAATGGAATTACTTTCATTTTGCTCTAAAAACAGCTAATTGCAAATTGACCTCAATTAGCGTTATTTAACATTATGGAAATTAGGTAATTCTTATATTTTTGGCTTTTTTTTTGTCCAAAAGATTAAGTCTCGTTCAGTAAATGTTTACCTAACCAAATAAAGTCTGATAAGCCAACCAATTAATCATTTTTCAGAAAATCATACACAACCTCATTTAATTAAAATCCAATATAAATAAACGATAAAACTTATTCAAAAAATTATAATTATAGTAAAAAAAAAAAATTGATTCGATACCATTTAAAGTTCACACTAATGTCACGAAGGGATAAAAAATGTAAACAGTAAACCAACTATTGGTGGAAAGAATGCAATTTAATGAATACCTTGATGACTTAAGCTTCCATTACCCGTTTCACGTTGATCTAAAAGGGATAACATTTGCTGAATTTTAATGAGAGAAAGCTCCTTTTAAAATCAGCGAGGTACTACTTTGGATCTTAAATACTTAAGAAGTTAATTTCATTTTATTTCGGAAAATATTAGGTTTTTTTTGCTTATTTAATTATTAATTAAAAATAATACTGTTAAAATTGTACGTTAGTATTTCAAAATTAAATGAATAGAAAATATATCGCACAACATAGTAAATTATTTTAAACACTTTCATATGTTCCTATTTGACCACTTTTATGAATCTGGAGAAATAATGGACAGGGACATGTTAGAGCATGAACATTTTTTTTCTTTCTAATGCTGCTGGCGAACACTTAGACAGGTTGGTCTTGGATGAATTAAGGTAAGCGCTGCACAGACGTACTCATTTTGCATTACCCAGGAGGTGCGTGTAACTAGAAGATAAGCCACGGACGCGGAGTAACAATGCCCCGCAACGCTCTACGATCCTATGAGACCGGGACCTACAGTTTAAAGTGGATTCCAAACCACTACACACATCCATGGCACCGCCGGGACTCGAACCCGAAACCTGTGGTACCGAGCGCCAGAACGCTAGCCACTCGGCCATTCAGGCCCATAGAGCATGAACATGAAAACTTGGTTTTCATTTAAGAAATATCATTATTAACATATTGTTTATAAAATAAAAGAACTTATTACCACATAAAAGTAAAAGAAATAAAGAGCATTACTTATTTAACAATGGAATCACTTTCATTTTGTTCTATGAATAGCTAATTGCAAATTGACCTCACTTAACGTTATGTAACATTATGGAAATTAGGTAATTTTTATATTTTTGGCTTTTTTGTCCAAAAGATTAAGTCTCGTTCAGTAAATGTTTACCTAGTCAAATAAAGTCTGATAAGCCAACCAATTAATCATTTTTCAGAAAATCATACATGTCCTCATTTAATTTGTCCACATTAACTCCAATATAAATAAGCGATAAAATTTATTCAAAAAATTATAATTATTGTACAACAAAAAATTTGATTCGATGATGTTTAAAGTTCACCCTAATGTCACGATAGGACAAAAAAATGTAAACAGCAAACCAAATATTGATGGAAAGAGTGCAATTTAATTAATGCCTTGATGACTTACGCTTCCATTACCCGCTTCACGTTGCTCTAACAGGGATAACATTTGCTGAATTTTAATGAGAGAAGCGCTTTAAAATCTAGTCTTGCACAGCCACTTTACCGTTTTTCCTTAAGCTCCGCTTAAAATAAGTGAGGTACTTCTTTGGATCTTACTTAAATACTAAATAAGTACATTTTATATTATTTCGGAAAATATTAGTTTGTTTACTTATTTAATTATTAATTAAAGTATTACTGTTAAAATTGCAGGTCAGTATTTCTGTGTTAAATGAATAAAAACTATATCGCACAACATAGTAAATAATGTTAAACACTTATGCCCCTTTTTTCTCATTTTGCCCACTTTGTGACTCTGGAGAAGTCATGGACAGCGACCATCTGTTCCGATAACGATCATTCATTATCCAGCCCTTATTAGTAATATGTGAACTATTATCATTAGTATGAGGAATATAGTTCTATTAATATCATTAATAGGTGAAATTTATTTAAGTCTAATATTCTATTTCTTTCTTGCAATTTCATATAAATTTTATTTACATAATCAATATTCAATTATGAATATTAGTATTCTCCAGAATATTTACAGCCGATTTAATTTGATATTAAAGAGTACAAAACTGCTTTTGACGACACAAAATAAATTTTTTTGTGCCCGGGTAAATTAATATTAATCTGTAATTCAATCAGTTATTTGTACCATTATTATAAATATGTGGAGTTTTATTTAAGCTTAACGTTCTTTGTTTACCTTAAAATTCTCATAAACATAAATGCCTTTTATTTATTTAACTGACATCCTTCCTTTTAACATATTTATTGACAGTGAGTATAACACCGTTTATGAATATTCAAAAAACTTTTTTACACAGTTTTTGTCCAAAATAACTATAATTCTGCATTATTTATCTGAATTATTATTAATAATATATCATTAATATATTCATTCCTTCTGTCCTTGTATTACATTTTTCATAAATATAAGTGTCTGCCTACTGGAAGATTCGGAAACGGGAGATATTTTCTTTTTGTGGGTTAGGGTTGTAGGCCCTATGCACAACACTTTGCAGTCATACTAAAGTGTAGACCGGGATTTTCTGTGTAAAGTGCATTCCAAACCACTGCAAACATCCATGGCACCGAGAACCAGAGTGCTAATCACTCGGCCATCAGGCCCACTTACATAACTAATAATAGCTATTATAAATTGAAATATTAAATTAAAGTTGCGTTAATATTAATTAAATGTTTAAAATATTTTATAAAAATAAACATGCAAAAGGCGAAATTCTATTTATGTTTATGGAACACAATTTTGGTTTCATTTATTTAATCTTCTAATGTGTATTTTTGTTATTTATTATTTTACGATAAAAAAGATCGCTTTTAGATATTCATCTAAATATATTAAGATATAATATATTCAAAAAATAAAAAATAAATTATATAAATAAAATGAAATAAAATAAATTATTAAAATATTTAAAGAAAAAATCCTTTTTTTTTTATATTTTCTATCTAGTACTATATACTCTGACTCCCTTTACTGAATCGTCCAAGAAACATTTTTTTTTGTACCAAAATATATATATTTCAGAATAATATATTTTCTGAAATACATATTTTTAAATTTAGAAAAATATATATGTTTCTGCTTTTGAATGTATAACAATTCTTTTAAAATCCACAGCAAGCTGGGATGGTGTACTTGTATGCCCAGAATTCTGAGTGTCCAACCACTTAGAGATTACCTCCGACAGACCTTCTATTAGGTTAGGGTAACTCGCCCTGGGGCAAAGTGGATAATCTACTTAACCTAAGATGTTTACTGAAAACGTAGGCCTCCTTTGATTTTTTTCCCTTCCCTTTCTTAGAAAAGTTGAAGTTTAGAAAATTTTGTTTGGGATTTTAGAATACTGTAAGTTAGAGCACATGCGAAGAAATTTGGTTACGAATAAAAGGGACAAGCAATTATTATCGAAACACATTTAGGGATTTATCATAAAAATATGTTCTTCATTTTTGTCTTAATATGATAAAATAAAATTTTCGTTGAAATATAATAAGTAATAAAAATATTTAGTAAATTTTTTAGTAGTAAAAAATTTTTGTAAATGCAAAATTTATTAGTAAGTAAAACCGTAAAGTATCGTGGTTATTAAAGCAACGATTCATTTTATTATTATTTTTTGATATTAAAAACTGGATTCATTTTAAATCCTTTTTTATATTTGCAACCATGCTTCTTCCTACACAAGAGTGCCCCCTGTGGAGTTCAGGAGAAATGGCCAGTCGGTCTCGAGACTTTCACCCGTAAGTACAGTGTAAACTGCCCTCCGGCTGAGAAACATTAATTTATAGTTTCTCATCCGGGAGGAAATATATTTAGCGCAAGCCTGCGCATTAGTTGGCCTACAGACTCTCATTCTGAGAGGAAGTATAGTTTTCGCATCCTGGGCATATCCGAGTTTCGGGTTTTCGGCTCAGAAATGGAATCCTTCCACGAATCTGTAAATATATGTCTTTGAATGTGTTAAATATTGTATGTCTCTAATTATATGTGTGTGCGTTTATAAATAAAGCTGCGACTTCTCAAACCTGTATCTCAACCCAACCAGACCCAGTTACAATAAGGTTACCCAACCTGCACACTACCCATTTAAATTTAATTTATCTAAATCGGCCGATTAAAATAAGAAAAATTTTCATTATTTTTTTTTTTTCTTGGTTAAATGAAATATTTAACTTAGTGGCTTGTTTTATCAAATCTATATAGAAACGCATGCTGTGAAATTGTTTTGAAAGAAAGTACCTCTTTAAAAAATTCGATACTTTTTCTTAATGTTTTACTTTAATTTATCTTTATATACATATTTATAAAAGAATAAATGCTGAAGTTAAAGTTCTAGCTATCATTATTTCAGATTAGTCGGCCAACAATGATTAACCTTTCTTTTATAAATTATTGAAGGAACGACATTGGCTTCCGCGGGAAGTTTTTGTGGATGACTGACATAACATTTGCATCTCCTATTTAGGAAAAATCCCACTATACGTCCGATATACTCATTGATACGGTGTTTTCACACTCTCTCGCAATACTAGCCTCATTTCTGAAATCAATGGTTATAACGACACCTTTTTCACATTACTCGACTTATTTCTGAAATCAATGATTACAAGATACGATGTTTTCACACTCTGTCAATACTCGACTTATTTCTGAAATCAATGATTACAAGATACGATTTTTTCACACTCTGTCAATACTCGACTTATTTCTGAAATCAATGATTACAAGATACGATGTTTTCACACTCTGTCAATACTCGACTTATTTCTGAAATCAATGATTACAAGATACGATGTTTTCACACTCTGTCAATACTGACTTATTTCTGAAATCAATGATTACAAGATACGATGTTTTCACACTCTGTCAATACTCGACTTATTTCTGAAATCAATGATTACAAGATACGATGTTTTCACACTCTGTCAATACTCGACTTATTTCTGAAATCAATGATTACAAGATACGATGTTTTCACACTCTGTCAATACTCGACTTATTTCTGAAATCAATGATTACAAGATACGATGTTTTCATACTCTGTCAATACTCGACTTATTTCTGAAATCAATGATTACAACGTAAGAACATTTACGAATGTCATTACAGGTTTGATTTTTGCTCTACGGTCATCTTGTGCATATGAGGGCTAAAAAGACCGGAACTTACAGTTTAATGTGGATTCCGAATCACTATTACTACTACACACCCCACCACATCACTGTGCCTAGAGCTGAGTCGCCCTTTTACAATTTGGGAATGATGTGACTGAGAAGAAGTCTGTTTGGATTCTGTGACGCTCTACGTTCATATTGACAAGGATCTACGGCTTAAAGTGGATTCCGAACCACTAGAAATATACATGGCACCCGGCGGGATTCAAACCGGAAACCGGCCCATGAAGGGTCTGATTTCGTACCACTACTACACCACATCACATCATTGTGCCTAGAGCTGAGTTGCCCTTTTTATAGTTTGGGAATGATGTGGGTGAGAAGAAGTGTGATTGGGCTCTGTGACCATATCATAGGAGACCGGGACCTACGGCTTAAAGTGGATTCCGTAACATTGACAAACATCCATGATACTACCAGGATTCGAACCTGAAGCCTGGGATACCAAAGACCAGAGCGCTACCCACTTGGCCACCAAGCCGCCATGTTATCCCTAAGCCTCCAGTTAGTCAATTTCCTTTTTTAAACTACAAATACATTTTACTGGTAACTAAATATTTTATTTTTTTCGTTTTGAAATGGAAAATCCAGTTATATTAATTTTCCAACCGGATGAAAACTGATAGAAATCTGTGTATTTTAATCTATGACATATTTCAGAACAAAGTTACATCTTGAGATTCCAATTAATGTCGGAACTTCATTTGACAATCGAAATTCTCTCCAACACGAAGCAAGATTACAGGTTGCCGGGACTCACAGGGGAGAAAAACTAATAATGATGCATTTCTAAACGCAATTTAAATTAACTTGCCAGCAAACCTCGAGCAAAGCAGAAACATTTAATTACAAAACGGACGGAACAAATTGTTTAAGCTCAAAGTTTCCAATCAAGGACTTTCGACTCCGAAATAAATTAGTCATCTTGAACCCCGCTACTTTACGAGTGAATTCCTCGCAAAATGCTTTGATTACGTTCATTTTTAATTTTTTTGCTGTTGTTGATAAATTGAAAGTTTTTGATTAATGTCTTACAACTTCAAAGAAAAAGATATCAGCTAACTGCATTTTAATTATGCGGATGATTCATTTGCAGAATTCCCTTCGGACGTTATGAAGTAGAAATTAAAAAAGATTATTTTGTTATGAGACATGAATTAAATACGATTGTTTTAATAATTCTTATTAATTTTTGACAGTTATTTTGGTTCTTACCTGCAGTTAAGTTTAAAAAAATATGTTCTGTGATAACCAATATTGGGGCGTGAAGGCCAAGTGACTAGTGTTCGGAGACACAGGTTTCTGATTCGAATCTCGGTGTTGTTATGGATGCTTGTAGTGGTTTCGAATTCACTTTAAACTGTAGGTCTTGGTCTAATATGACTACCACTACACCATACCACATCACTGTGCCTAGAGCTAAGTTGCTCCTTTACAATTTGAAAATTGGGGGGGGGATTAGAAGTCTGATTGGGCTCTGTGACACTCTACATACATATGAGAACGGGACCTATTGCTTATTGTAGATTCCGAACCCCTACAAACATCCATGGTACTGCTAGTACTTGAACCAGAAACCTATCTCACCGAGCTCCAGAGCGCTAGCCACTCGGCCATCAAGCCCCCAAAATATTTAACCACTTGTCAAGAGCTCTGGCTCACAGTGATGTGGTGAGATGCAGTAGTAGTAGCGCTCTAGACACTCGCAATTCAGACCCCAGGTCTAACATGACTGTAGAGCTTTGAACGAAGGGCTGACAACGCTATCACGTAAAAAGAAAAATATTTCTTTCCTCGAAATCTGTCAGTAGGGAGTCAGCCTTGGCCCACATGGGCTATTGTGCAAATGAAGATTGATTTTGTTTGTCACTCTACGGTCATTTTGTGCAAACGAGGGCTAAACAGACCGGATCCTACAGCTTAAAGTTGATTTCGAACCGCTAGCAAAACATCCATGCTACCGCCTGGATTTGAACCTGCAGCCCATGGTACCGGCCGAGGTGCAAATGAAGTAAATACCCTGTGTTATAATAAATTTATTTAAAATACAAAAATTATTCAAATAACATTATTAGAATACAAACTTCAGTATTTAAATTCATAGAAATACCCACAAATAGGAAGCAAAATTAAAATAATAATAATAATCATCAACTATATAATAATTTTATTTTAATCCTAACTTTCGAGAATAACCAGTGTCCGATTGTTATTAGAGTTTATCGAACTTGCAGCATTTACAAAAGAAAGAAAAAAAGGAAGAAGAAAAAGGAATCTGTTTCTGCACTGCATTTCATTCGGTGGAAATTTTCTACAAACAATTAAACTTTTCCGGCATTCCACTCGGCGAAGAAAACTTAGAGAACATCTTAGCACATTCTTCTCAGCTTGTGGGGAGGAATTAGAACGGAAATCACGTGCAACAGGATGTGCTGGCAAGGTCGATTTTGTTTCCGACAGTTAGTCCGCTATCGTTCCCTGGAATGTTCGGAAAAGGGTGATTCGAACAAATTAGCCGCTGGGGGAAATACGTGCCCGATTGCTTCCCAATACACCGCACTCGATTAGAACATTCGGCTATCGATGCGTGAATTACAACTAACGGCTCTAGTGCGAACGAGTCGAATTATCTTTGCAGATAATCTGGAACGTTAGTAGAGGGATAAATGAGCTCTGCATATAGAAAACATACCTAAATGTCCTTTTTATATTTAAAAAAAAAAAAAAAAAAAGCCAACACTTATCATCATACCTTGCTCGTGGTAGAAAATCAAACAGTTTTAGTTTGGGTAAGTTTTTTGCGAAAACATATCAGTGAAACTGGCTTGGTTGGATTGATCAGATTTAAACATATGATTTCAAATTACCACTTCGCAACTTGTATTAGAAAATTATCTTGAATCACTATTTATGATTGGTGCCACCAGATGGCGTGAGTAATAAAAAATATTTTTTTAATAATAATTTTAATAAATTTTAATAATAATTTTTTAAAAAGCAAATAATAAGCAGCAATTAAAAAAATAAATTTAAAGAAAAATATTGTTGGACAGTAATATATATATATATATATATATATATATATATATATATATATATATATATATATATATATATATATATATATATATACATATATATATATATATATATATATATATATATATATATATATATATATTAATTTAAGGAATACCAAATAATAAATCTCTCTCATTATTATGCTTCTTTCTTTTTATGGATTGTTTCATACATACTGATTATATTTATTGTATTTATAACAATTTTTTTTTCAAATGAATAGTAACCATCAAAAGTGAAGGTTGTATTTTAAATAAAAAGATTACTAAGTATAGAATAATATGAAAAAAAATTACTATTTCGCAACTTGTAATAGAACAATTATCTTATATCACTATATAATCGCGAGTGCAAAACATCTAATCATGATCAAAAATTACCATTTCGCAATTTGTAATAGAAAAATATCTTGGATCACTATTTATGAGTAGTGTCATCAGATGGCGTGAGCAATAAAATATAATTTTTTTGTTTAGTCAAAAAACAAATAATAAACAACAATTAAAAAAATAAATTCAAAGAAAAATATTGTTAGACAGTGTATTTTTATAATTTTTTTTAATTTTTATTTTAAGGAATACCAATAAATCTCTCTCTTATTATCATGTTTCTTCGTTTTTTACGGATTGTTTCATACATGTTGATTGCGAAAATAATTATTGTGTTTTTACTTCTTTTTTTCAAATTAATAGTTATCATCAAAAATAAAAAGTTGTATTTTAATTAAAAAGGTGAATAAGTATATAATAATATGAAAAAAAAAATTACCATTTCTCAACTTGTAATAGAAAAATGCTCTTGGGTCGGTATTTATAATTTGTCCCACCAGATAGCGAGAACAATAAAAATAATTTTTTTTTATTTAATTAAAAAGCAAATAATAAGCAGAAGTTAAAAAAATTCAAAGAAAAATATTGTTGTGCTATAATTTTTAAATTTATTTTAAAGAACTAATAATTTTCTTTCATGTTATTATATTTTTTTTTAATTGTTTCCTGTATATTGATTGCGAAAATAATTATTCTATTTTTAATAATTTTTTTTTCAAATGATTAGTAAGTCAAATGTGAAGGTTATATTTTAATTAAGAAGGTGAATAAGTATATAATAATATGAAAAAAAAAATTACCATTTCGTAACTTGTAATAAAAAATTATCTTGAATCATTTAAAAATGATCCAAGATAATTAAGAACTAAGTTTCAGCCACGAGTCCCGGTGTGCCATGGATGTTTTTAGTGGTTCGAAATCCACTTTAAACCGTAGGGGAGTAGAGCGTTGATTGTAGACTTTTTACTCAATAAAAAGAAAACATCTTATGTTTCGGAATTTGCCAGTAGGCAGTAGGCCTACCATGGGGCTGTAGCGCCATGGAAGAAAAAAAAAGATTAAATGTTTTACAATAAAATTCTAAAGTAGTTATATTCTTCTAGTAAAATATGCTGCTTCAAGGACATTTCTTAATTGGTCAACGAGTTGAACGAACTTTTAACTTCCGCAATTCCGCTCATGCTCGGCCAAAGAGGAACTTTTTTTTTTATTTTTTTTCTTTATCCTTAACCTTGAAGTTTATGAAAAATGGAGAAGTACAATTTTCGATGGAATCTCTATGGAAATCAGGATTTTTTTTCTTTAGAAAATGTATTTAATATTTGTAAAAATAAGCATGTACTCATGTAAGATATGGATTAAATCTTTAGTAGGTATTAAAATACATGATGCCAGCAATTTGAAACTAAATGTCTGGCTAAAGAATTTATTTGAGTGCATGGCTTAAGTTCTTGACATAGTTGAAAAGACAAAGATATATGCTGACGAAAAAAGAAAAATGTATTCTTTTAATATTATCTTACACTTTTAAACACTTTGAAGGGCCTGACGGCCGAGTGACTAGCACTCTGGCGCTCGGCGCCACAAGTTTTGAGTACCGATCATGCATGGATGTTTGTAGTGGTTCAGAATCGACTTTAAGCCGTAAGTTCCAGTCTAATATGAGAGTTGGGCTTTGGGCCGCCCTTTCCCTCCTTCTATGAGACCACATGGGTTCTTGGACTTGGTCTACATGCTGTTGTCTACCAAGTAGGATAAGAAGCAAATTCTCCGAAAAATTATTACACATAAATATCTTTTTTAATAACAGATTGGATATAAAATTGAATATAAAGATAATCTATGCTTAATAGAGTAACTATAATTTAAATCAGAATATTTTACCTGAAACATTCTTTAGTAAACTAACACTAAAGTACATAAAAGTAGGAGTGCATAAGTTTAATTCAGTTAATAATTTTGAATTAACTTATTTTTTATCAGATTCAACTAGTACCAGTTATAGAAATTGTAAAATATCATGCGTGAATTTTAGAGCGACCTCAAATTATATCAACCTCAATTATACTCAAATTTTACATCAAATTAATAACTCAATATGCTGCAGGAACAGACAGTACTTATATGTAGTACAATATTAATAAAAAAAATCACTCATTTTTCTTTTTTTAAATCTCCAAATTGGGTTTTCGATAAAATTTCGATTTTTTCCCTCTCATATTCATCTGGGTAGATTGTGTTCTGCATGCCTAGTTAAAGGCATGGGGATTACGATGTTGTTGACATAGCTGAAAAGACAGAGATATTGTAATGAAAAAAGAAAAAGTTTAATGTTATCTTACATTTTCAAAAAATCTGAAAAATGATTACATATAAGTACATTTTTAATAACAGATTATAGATAAAAATGAACATAAAGATAAGCTATGCCAAACTTCGTAACTATAATTTAAATGATGACATTTTGCCTAAAGCATCCTTTAGCAAACTAACACAAAGGCACATAAAGGTAGACTTGCATAAACCTAATTCAATTAATAATATTTAATTAAATTATTTTTTATTAAATTAAACCAGTACCAGTTATAGAAATTGTAGAATATCATACCTGAACTTTAGGACTACCTCAAATTATGTTCTTTTTTTTTTTTATCTTATTCCGCTTCCAAAATTTTTTTCATCATTTTTATGTCTTTAAAATCACGGATATTAGTTGAAAAACTTCGATTCGAAACCATTTCCAGGTTTTTTTTTGTTTCATTTTATGGGTTTGAAAAGATTTAAAAAGAATATTGCTCTTAAGTGGCTGTATATCCGCAAAGCAATTTCTGGGGCAATTTCCAACCCTATCGTGCCTAACCAAAGCCATTGATAAAAAAGACTATAAGAAAAAAAACTGCAAAACCTAAACCAATAATCCGATACCATTTACGAACAAGATAAACGCACTTCCTTTAATGTTCTCCGACGTTCGAATCCATCCCCAGTTCACGTGACTGTTCGAAACAAAACTCCCAACACAGGAAGCAACTGATAAATCCATACCTCCTTCGTGTCACGGAACCCACTTCCACCAAGTCAGCAGTGCATCATTACGGGGCATAATTAGAAGATATGCAAATAGTCTGTACGCGTCGAGTTAATACCTGGGCCCATGCATTTTTATAGCCGGCCCATCGATTCAAGAACTAATGAATCATGAAATATTCATGCAAAATGCTGCTTTGCTATTCCTGGCCATCGAGTCTTTAGCAACGAGAAGTTTTGCAAAAGTTTCACAAGGAAAAAAGTTCTCAAAATTGGATACAGAGGTGAGCTGGGCTCTTTTTTATTATTATTGTTGTTGTTTTTGAGCTTTATATAACTTATGGTCTTGAAATCAGTTACCATTAAAGTTTCCCATCGATTTTTAAGAGTTGCATCGTTAGAGGTTTCACGAAATGAAATTTCAATGTTTTCGATGGATTAAAAGAAATTTGGAAAAGCATAATGAACGGAATTGAAATCCATAGATTAAATTTCTTACTGATGTGTTCAAACGAAACTTTCCTTCTATGGTTCAGATTAAATAAATTCCAATGGAAAATCGTTTCAACTATGTAAATTTCAAATGATTGTTATAAATTTGTTAAATCCCTACATTTGATGAATCCCTAAAGAGACTCATTTGCTTATGATGAATTTTACTTGAAACTTTGTTTTTGGGCTTTATATAACACACTCTTGAAATCAGTTACTATTAAAATTAATCATCGACTTTTAGGTGTTTCGGCAAATGAAATTTTAATTTTTTCGATGGATTGAACGAAATTTCTGAAAAGTATAATAAACGCAAATGGAATCCAGAGGCGCAATTGTTTATTGTGGAGAAACTTTCGTTCTAAGGTTCAAATTTAATAAATTTTATTAGCAAATCGTTTCAAAAATATAAAAATGATTGTTATAAATGATTGTTATAAATTTTAAATGATGTTAATGATTTGATTTTATAAATTTTAAATGATTGTTATAAATTTGATAAATCTTTAAAGAGATTCATTTGCTTATGATGAATTTTATTTGAAACTATCTTTTGGGTTTTTATATAACATGTTCTTGAAACCACTTATCATTAAACATAATCATCTATTTTTAGATTTTTCACGAAATGAAATTTCAATGTTTTCAATGCATTAAAAGAAATTTCTGAAAAGCATAATAAACTCAAATAGAATCCATAGGCTTAATTTGTTTATGGAGTTCAGACCAAATTTTTCGTACTTAAGTTCAAATTCAATGAATTTTGGTGGCAAATCGTATCAACTATGTAAGTTTCAAATGATTGTTATGAATTTGAAAAATACCTAAAGAGACTCATTTGCTTATGATGAAGTATAATTGAAACTTTGGTTTTGAGCTTTATATAACTTATGCTCTTGAAATAAGTTACCATTAAATTTTTTCCATCCATTTTTAGACTTCCACTATTAGAAGTTTTACGAAATGAAATTTTAATGTTTTCGAGGGATTAAAAGAAATATTTGACAAGTATAATGAACGCAAATGGAATCCATAGGCTCAGTTACTTGCTGAACTCAGAACTTTCGTTCTAAGGTTCAAATTCAATTAATTTTAGTGGCAAATCATTTAAAATATATAGTTTTCCTATGATTGTTATACATTCGATAAATCTCTAAAGAGACTCATTTGCTTATGATGAAGTTTAACTGAAACTTTATTTCCAAATTTCATTTCTAATGAAACACAAATAACAGTTTAGTTAGCATTATGCATTACATTTATATAATTTTTTTTCAACTTATTATTTTAAATTTGTTGGATAAATAAATAAAAAGTCCATGTTTTTTATAATGAAGGTAAGATACAAATTTGGTTTTTCCGTTCATTTCAGCCGAAACAATTAAAGCAAAATTTTATTTTATTTAATCTACGATCTTCCTAATGTTGTCATGATTAATGATGATCCTCGTCTCCGCAGTGATTAATATTTCAATTTTTTTTTATTGTCCACTAAATGATTGTAAAATATTATTTGGTATTAAATTTTATAAGTTCTATTTTGAAATTTAACTTCATTTTATCATAGAAAAATTTTATGAAGATAACTATACAGTCGACTATAACTATACTTTCGATACTTTTAACCAGAAAACAATTTTAAATGTTATGGGTTATAGTTCATTCCAAGTTCGAAAATTTTCAGTGTACTTTCAGTTTTCTTTGAAAACAACCGGAAAAAAACCCCGGCCTATTCACTCACTTCAGAAAAAAAGAAAAAAACAACACTTCTGGTCGACTCGTCGCAGAACACTCTCTCTCTCTTCTTCACCAAAAAACATCCTTTTAAGACAATCTGTCACAAGTGGGTCAGCTTCCCTCACTTCTTATTGGAGTAGACATTTCCCCGCTCGTGGTCTATTACCCATCACTATGGAACAACTCACAGTATATCATATTCAATCTGTATTTCGACCTCACATATTAATTTCCTCATTATTATTTTTTTTTTGTTCCAATGCAGTATTGTTTCGACCTGTGAACAGGTCGCACATTTGCATTAGCTAATTTCGGACGCGGAGTCATTATGTACGATCTATTAGGACCGGGACCTACCGAATATCTGCTATCAGATTTAGGTCATAGGTTGTTCTCATTAGTACACATCTGCTATCAGATTTAGGTCATAGGTTGTTCTCATTAGTACACAATAATTGCTTGTAAAATAATTACTCACAAAAATAGATCGTCTACTGTCAAATGGGAGAGATGGATTTACTATATATTTTTCAAATAGCATACTTTTTTCTCTCCTTGGAATGAGATGCCAAAACTCTTCTCGTGAGGAAAAAGAAATGTCACAGTTATAAAAAAAAAAAGTGCAGAACATTTTTAATGTAAATATAACCAACCAATATTTTGTACAATTAAAATTTGTCAAAATATTCTTTAACGAATACGAGAATAATATTCATAATTAAATAAACTTACAATATTAAACTTATTATAATACTATATTAAAAAAATTCATCGATATATGCTGAAAAATGATCATAAGTTTTGAACATTTTTATTAATTATTCATTACGAAATACCTATTTTATTATACTCAAAAATGTATTAAAGAATAAAAAATATTTTTCTATTTAAATATTTCTGCTTAAAAAGATTTCAATTAAGTAAATTAATAGGTTCTAACTAAGTAAGTGCTATGTTCTTTTTATTTTGTTAACTGATTTGTGTTAAATTAATTTTTACGTGCTTTCAAAACTTACTTTATCCATGCATTTGTTTGCTCATTTCTTAACATAAAGCTCTATAATTACTTAGGAGTTAAGAAACTTGAGTACCTAAAGTTTAGTGAAACTAAGGTAAACTTAAGTTGATTTAACTAAATTGTCGACTTACAGAATTAAATAATTTGATTCGGAACATTTTTATTTCCGAAAAAAATTAATAATGGTGGAAACGCGAAAGAGAAATTAAATTATTTTATCAGTTTATAGAAACTTAGAGATAATTAAGCGAAAAAAACTATAAATGCGACTTTAGCTTTTCCGACAAATCACTTTACATAAAGATTTTATTATAAGGTAAGACGAGAAAATGAAATAATAATTAAACCCTTTTATCTGCATTAATCTTAAAAAATTTTAAATGAAAGTCTTTCATGGTTAAATCTGTACCGTGAAATTTGTAACCGTATCTTTCAATGTCAAGTTCGCTGATGCCTGTTATTCATTTCTTAGTTATTTCCTCCTTTATTTAATTCATTGCTTTATTTTCTTTTTTCATGTTTTTGTAATTATTTTCTTGGTTTTTATCAGTTATAGTAATTTTATATGACGGCTAAAGGGAATTTTTTTTGTTGATTAGAGTGCCTTGAATGTGTAATGATATATGATATAATTAATAACCATGAGAATATTCTAATATTTCTTTCTATTCTAACATTTTTCTCTTGAAATTCTTCTGAATTTAAATTTTCTTAATTTCATTCATACTTTTTTACATATATATTCATATATATATATATATATATATATTATCCTTCTTCAATGGTGCAACAGCCCCATGGTGGGCCACGATCATCTGCCCACTGTCATATTTTGAGACAGGAGATGTTGTCTAAGGGATAGGGTTGCCAGCCCTACGCCCAATGTTCTACAATCACATTAGACAGGGACTTACTATTTAAAGTGGATTCGAAACCACTACAAGCATCCATAGTCCTACCGGGAATCGAACCCGATACTTTTGATACCGAGATCGAGACACTCGGCCATCAGGCTCCATATATATATATATATATATATATATGTTATATATAGGCTAAATAAAATATGTTTTAGAAAATATTTGTGTTTACAGATCTTAGAGGGCTAGAGTGGACTGGTGGACAGCATTTGGTTTTCAAACTAGGGGAAACTGGTTTGTAATCCGACAGGTGGAGTCGAACCCCAATGTCAATACCAGGTGTCTATGTCATTACGATAAATCTTTAGACTTTCCGTTGAGATCATGAAGAAGAGTACAAATCTCCCAGATATCATGCAGAATTTCGTTCAAAACTGTGATGCTATAATTTATATCCAGTGATATCTGAATGATGCTGTATGTGCTATATGCCTGATGTTTTAGTGGTGAATGATCTCAGGCTAAAATATTCGGCATTTGAAAACAACATTTCTAATTACATTACGACTAAAAATTTAATATCGAAGATACCGAAGTCTAAAAAAATTGTTTTATTGACATAAACTCATGCATAGAATCTTAATATGTAGAGCCAGAATAATTAAAAATGTTGTTATGTTGTTGACAAGTATACATAGAAATCCTGCTTTACCTTTTTAAACCAATAACATTTTAAATTTTCTACAATGAAATGACAGCAATTGCAATTACAGTATTTTAACCTATAGTAAAAAACGTAGTTTTTCAGATAAAGTTTTAATATCAGATATCTGAAACTAGATATTATAGAAATTTCATCTATGGTCGATTTAAATTTATGACTAGATGATTAAAAATGAAATGAAATAATCCCACGTGATTTAAAATTTGGTATCTAAAAAAAATTATACATTGGAATTTCTAAAAATTGCTTCAGGATAGCATTAGTATAACTATACTTTTTAAAATACTATATTTAAATAGTTTTAGGACAATTGCTTTAAATAAATCGGCTACTATGTAAACATTACACACTAAACCTATTATGTAATTATGCAAATTATACCTTAAACTATCCTATCTGTTACCTGAGATAACGGTTATTTTGCAAGTTTAACATAAAACGTGTTTATCCAATCTTGCCCTTGTAACATATACCCCTAATACTAATGGACAAGATAAGTAGAATATTCGGAAAAATAATATTTTTAATGAATATATTTAAATGTTTTTCTTATTTGTAAAATAATGGGATAAATTTTTTCCATTGTTGTTATCCTATTTATGAATAATTTCGAATCATTAAATATATAAACGAAAATGGATAATCTCACGCACAATCGCAAATCAATGATATTTAAAGAAAGGACAAAACACATCAGACGAATCACCATTATTATCTTTATTTTTATTTATTTTATGGATCTTTACCATATAATGATTCTTCTAAAGTAGTGATATACTTTTAAACTCAGATATTTGCAAAAATAAAATAGTCAATTTGATAGAATTCAGATTATTTAGAAGTTAGATTAACTTTATTGGAATTTAAATGACAAATGAAGGGAATATTTGAAATGATACGCTAAGGTGGTAAAGAACTGAGTTTATAAGAAACTACATTTAGTAATGTACAGTGGCAATGCATATTTCTGAATGTAGATAATCGCAAAAGTATTAAATATATGATACATCTGTTTTCTATAAGGGCCTGAATGGCCGAGGGGCTAGCGCTCTGGCGCTCAGTACCACAGATTTCGGGTTCGAGTCCCTACGGTGCCATGGATGTTTGTAGTGGTTCGGAACCCACTTTAAACTGCAGGTCCCGGTCTAATAGGATCGTAGAGCGTTGCGGGGGCATTGTTACTCCGCGTCCGTGGCTTATCTTCAAGTTACACGCGCCCCCTGTGTCATGGAAAGTGAGTAATGTCTGTGCAGCGCTTGCCTTAAGGCATCCAAGACCAAGCTGTCTAAGTGTTTGCCACTAAGCTGCATTAGAAAGAAAAAAAATTTCTATAATGAAAGAGCACAAAAACGATTCGCTCCTGGCCAACGTATGTACTAATCTTGTTCATTATTTTATATTGAGTAATTTAAATTTAGCTATTCTATAATTTCGAGGAGATTTATAAGGACTTATGAGACGGGCATGTATCGTTACTTTCAACGTGAAGCAAAACGTTCTTGTCACTCATACAATAAGTTTACAATGAGCGTGTCCTTCAGATAACTTTTTTGCGTTTGAAAAAAGCTCTTCGTGTAATTGAACTAAGGAGGATAAAGGTTGGATATGTGTGCAGTCATCAACTCATTGAATGGTACGCCAGTATGCCTTACGTTGAAGGTGATGAAACAAGCCCTTCTGATGAGGCTTTTAAGGTTTATTGCTCCGCATGTGCGTGTTACATTGGAGAAAACCACGAGAACTTCTTGTAGACAAACTAACTATCTTTGTGTGAGAATGCTCATTTTTCAATGAAGTGATTGCAGTTTTCCTTTCTAGTGGTCTTTCTTTCTTCTCTTGGTTCTTCTCTGAATGGTTAACTGGACTGCTTTACGTTGCTTTATTTATGTTTTAGGTTTGCTTCACGTTGAAGATAATGAAATAATCCCTCTTATGAGGCTTTTAAGTGTTGGTTATATTGGTGGTTACGTTGGTTACATACATTTACTTGTTACATTGGAAAAAACATTGAGAACTTTCAGTAGACAAACTAACTATCTATATGAGATATTGTGCAAAAATGCGCGTTTTTAAAAGCAGTGATTGTAGCTTTCATTACCAGCATAATTTTAATTTTTTTTCTGTGGTTTTCTTTGACTGGTTAACTGGAACCGCCTCCGCATTTTTTTATGTAATGTCTATACTTTCAGTTCGATTAAATTTTTATTAAATTTGATTTAACTTTTAATTTAAATTAATTCCTTTGTTGTTGTTTCTTTTCTAAAAACACAATGAATTAGAATTAACATTTAAAATTCCGCATAAATATATTTTACAGTTTTTAAAATAATTATGAGTTAATTAATAATAAAAAATGTCGAGACTGATTTATAATGTGCAATTATAACATGTGCAATTAAAATTTTTTTTTCTATTTAAAATATTTTGACTTATTAAAAATATTTGCAAGTCTTGGTCTTTTTATAAAATTTTCTTTTTTTATATACCTTTTAATAAAAATTTAAAAAATTATAGTAATTAGCATAGTAATGTAGTAGTATAGAAAAACATATAATCTAAAATATTACATTATTTTTTTGCCATTTAGTAAATAATTTTCGAGTTTAAGAAATAACAAAAGCATTGTATGAATCTTTTTGTATAGCACTTTATAAACTGGAAAAAATATATATATCTTAAGAATAAAATATTTTTTATTGTAAAAATTTGTATTCTTTTACTTAAAATGTGCTTTAGTTATATGTAAGTAACATTTATATTTTTTTTAAAAAATATAAGAATAAGTATTATTTTTTACGTTTAGCTTCACTTGTAAACCTTGCAGCCATCAATTTATAGTATTGAAAGGAAACTGTTTACATTTTTCAGAAAATTTCATTTATCTTACATTTGTTGAAAAGGAAACCGAAAACATGCATTACAGAAAAAACAATAGTGCATACATTTCTTTTCCTATAAATGACCCGCGTTGATGTTTTTTCATCCAATATGAAATACATTCGAGTCAGATCAGAAAAGTTAGAAGCAATCATTTCTGTACCTTGTGAAATCTCTTAGAAAACGATCAAAGGGAAAGAGCCAATAATTCTCCCAAACACATGAGATTTTAACGATTGTACCGAATCATTTATTTTATAATACTTTTCTTTTTGAGCTTTTACAGGACATTTAATGATTTAAAAAAAAAAAAAAAACATTTAAAATTATTTAGATTGAAATGCTTTATCTTTAGTAGAGCTAATTATTATGATTAAAAAAAATTTATATCAAAAACTTTTTTTTAACTTTTAACTTCTAGAACATACATTTTTAATTAATCCTTTTTTTATATTTAAAGACTATTTAAATATTATTCGTTTTTTGTAATATACCTAAAAATGTTACGTCCATAGATATCATATTATAACATCCATAGTTTTGTGTTCTGAACAGCCTTGTGGTTTGCTATTTGGTATTTTGAAATTAAGAAGTTCGATTACAAAGTGTGTGACAAGCACAAACGTTCTTATTACAAGTGTTGTTGACAAGCACAAACGAAGGTTGAGCGTCTTAATAGGCTAATGGAAATAGCAATTGTGACAATGTGTATAAAGTCTATCGCAATGGGTATGAGGTTCCGTGTTTTCCATCATACGATACGGAAATGCGATCAATTGCTCTTAAAAATCTTCATGAAAGGCATTGCCATCCCTTCATTACTTATATGTAGGCTGTTTGCATTATACAACAAGTAATATAAAAACAAACTTTTTAAAGTCAATTCTTTCTCTTTTTTCACTCTGTCGCAGCAAGTTCTTTATAAATAATTTTCATTCATTTTTTTAAGTTTATCTGGCGCCATCTATTGGTAGATATATGCAACTGAAATCTAAAAAAAATTTAAATTAATTAATGAATTACTATTTAAAAAAACTGTATTAAAATCAAGTGTCATCCACTACAAGTTTAAAAAAATGTACTTGAACTTGAGTGGAGGAATAAAATGTATTTTATGAACGATTGAAAATTTGAACAAGATATATATAGGGAGAGTGTGAGCTAATAGAAGGAATTGAAAAACTGAACACAACACCGATATTAAACAACAACAAAACATGCTTTAGTGTCCCTGAAAAGTGAATTATATTTTAATTTTTAATTATTTCTATGTTATTATTATGCACGTCAATGGAAACCAACTGACAGACAATTGAAGACCTTGAAAAGCATTGTCATTCCTTCATTACCCATCTGTGGGCTGTTCGTACATTGCATAAATAGAGCTTATTGAATTCATTTTTTTTTCCACAACAAAACATGCGTTTGTGTCCATGAAAAGTGGATTACATTTTAATTTTTAATAATTTCTATATCATTTGTTGACGCTATTCTACTTCTGAAATTTGTTGTCGCTTGAAAGCGACTAATTGTGTCGGGTGGTTTAGTGTTGTAGACGTCTGGTATACGGAAACACTCTATTTTCTTTATATTAATTTTAAAATATTAACAATTCTTTACGTACAATACTTTAATACACGCGGGACCTTGTGCCTCTTCTACAATATCAATTTTATTCAATTCCTTCTATTAGCTCACACTCTCCCTATATATATATCTTGTTCAAATTTTCAATCGTTCATAAATACTTTTTATTCATCCAATCAAGTTTAAAAAAAAGGATGACTCTTGATGTTAATACAGTTTTTTCAAATATTAATTCATGAATTAAATTTAATTCAATTAATTTTAGTTTTTTTTAGATTTAAGTTGCAAGTATCTAAAAATATATGGCGCCAGATAAACTTAAAAAAAAAATGAATGAAAATTATTTATAAAGGACTTTCTGTAATATAAGGAAAAAAAAAAAGAGTAGGAATTGACTTTAATTTTTTTTTTTATATTACTTGTTTTATACTTAAAAATCTTAAACACATTAAACCAATTTACTGCTGTTTACCAATGTACTGCTCACAGTGGTGCCAAGATACACACAAGATATTGAATTTTACTAGAAATGTCGATATTCTGCATAACCATTAACAACCAACCTTAAGTAACCGTCCCCAACCATTTAGTGAATTCTTTTCCGAGTTTAAGGAATAACAAAAGCACAGGATGACATTTAATAAATTTGAAATATATACTATATTTTAAAAATAAAATATTTTTATTGCAAAAATTTGTATTTTTTACTCAATATATCCATATTTGGAAATAAGTTATATTTTTTGGAAATAAGTTATAGTCATATTTTTTTTTAAAAAATCTAAGAATAAAAATTATTTTTTGGCATTTAGCTTACCATGCAAATCTTGTAGCCATAAATTTATAGTAATGAAAGCAACCATTTTGCATTTTTCAGAAAATTTCAAATATCCTACATTTGTAGAAAAGTAAACCGAAAACATGCATTACAGGAAAAACAATAGTGCGTACGTTTCTTTTCCTATAAATGACCTGTGCTGATGTTTTTCCATTCCATATGAAACACATTCGGATGAGAAAAAGTGAGAAGCAATCGTTCCCACACCTCGTGAAATCTGTTAGAAAACGATCAGTTGGAAACAGCCAATAATTTTTCTTAACACACGATATTTTAACGATTGTATCGAATGATTTGTTTTATGATATTTTTCTTTTTGCGCTTTTTCAGGACGTTTAAAACATTTAAAATTAATTAGACTGAAATGCTTTTTCTTTAATAAAGTTAGTTGTCGAGATTTTTTAAAAAAAATTAATATCTAAAATTTTTAAACTTTTATTTAAAGGCTACTCAAATATTTTTTTTTTTATAAATATTCCTAAAAATAAACTTGCATAGATATCCATATTATAATATCCATAGCAACTTAGGAAATTCGAATTTTGACAAGCACACGCGAAAGTTGTTCTTATTAGAGTGTTCGACATGGCGATTATGACAATGTGTGCTATGTATATTGCAATGCATGGGAGATTTCCATCACACAATACGGAAACGCAAGCAATCGCCACTTAAAGTATTCATGAAAGACATTGTCCTCCTTTCATTACCCAGCTGTGGGCTATTTGCAATATACATAAATGGAACATATTGAACCCCCTTTTTTTTCAGCAACAAAACATGCGTTAGTGCCTCTACTACTACTACTACACCACACCACATCATCGTATCTAGAGCTGAGTTGCCCCTTTACAGTTTGGGAATGATGTGGGGGAGAAGTCTGATTGGGCTCTGTGACGCTCTACGGTCATATGATACGATTATCCGAACCACTTCAAACATCCAGGACACCGCCGGGATTCGAACTCTGTTGTACCGAGCTCCAGATCGGCAGCCAATCTGCCATCAGGCCCCTCGTTAGTGCCTCTGAAAAGTAAATTACATTTTAATTTTTAATTATTTCTATAAAATTATTTAGCACTTCTATTGAAACAAATTGCCAATCAGTTGAAGACCTTGAATGTTACAGGCCATGTCGAAATTCTGCACAATCGTCTTGATGGTATTTTTGCTGGTGCTTTAAGTAATGTACGATAGGTATCACCAGTATGCGAGAAGTGCACTGCATATGCAGTGTCATGTAGTGATATGCACTGCATAATATATAAAGTACTTATGCAGTGTACTTATCTGTGGTTTCCGTAGTGTAGTGGTTATCACGTGCGCTTCACACGCGCAAGGTCCCGGGCGGAAACAGCGGTATTTTTGTTTCATGCTGAATATACCGGTTCTCGTTAGATCACCGAAGTCAAGCATCATTGGGCGCGGCCAGTACTTGGGTGGGTGACCACCTGGGAACAACGCGTGCCGTTGGCATTCACAAATTTGGGACCTGAATGGCCGAGTGTCTAGCGCTCTGGCGCTCGGTACTACAGGTTTCGGGTTCGAATCCCGGCGTTGCCATGGATGTTTGTGGTGGTTCGGAATCCACTTTAAGCCGTAGGTCCCGGTCTTCTATGACTGTAAGAGCGTCACGGAGCCAAAATCAGACTTCTACCTACGGGGAGCTCCATCACAACAGAAGCTGCTTCCTTCCCCTTCTATCATGAGTACGTATGGGCGCGTGGGCTTGGCCAGCCAAGTGGGATAAGAAACAACAAAACAACACTTATGCTTACTTTATGCATCTGCATCTTTATGTACGTAATAACATAAAGATGGCCGTCCTTTGGTGAAATTAAAAAAAACATAACTCTGTTATAAGATTGGTGTCAAAAATCAATTATTTTACTTCGTGCTAAGTTAGCTTGAAAGTGGCTAAACATGGATTTTACAGATGACGTGAGTCAAAGTCACTGCTTTCAGAAACGAAGAGACTCGATGACGAATGTTAAAGCGCATGTAAAAGCATCTCACATCGACAGTTAGGATACGTGGTGGGAGATTTTCGGATTTTCTTTGTTAAGGCATGAGAATCATCAATAGTTACATCTAAAATTACTGTAGGAAGGTAATGGATTTTCTTTATTGCCCGTCAATGAACCGCTTGTATCATATATAAGTGGGACAAGAGGCTCATCGATGTATCACACAAAAGAAAAATGATAATAAGATAATAATAATAAATAAAATAAAAGTTTTCAATTTTAATCGGATGAATACACTGAATAGTACATGACGGATATATTTATCACAATCAACCAATGTATTTGTTTCTCAGAAAAAATGAGGTATTTTGTAAACGTTGTTGAATTTGTTTTGAGCTCAAAATGTGCACATTTGAGCTCAAAAGAAGACAATATGGACACAAATGTGGGATGCAATGCACATTTGTTTTATATTTATTTAGTAAATTATTTCTAAAAATGTTTTTTTTTTTCATTTCACTGGCATCCGTAATTTATAGCTCCATGAGAAATAAAGCAGTCTCTCAATATATTTTAAAAATCGTTTACTTCATATTATTTTAATTTATTATAAAAATGTATGCTTATTCTTCACTTTATAATATCTTTCATATTTTATTTGTAAATCTTGAACAGTTTTGTATCCTTGAGTTGCAGTATTTGTATAATTCATTCCATTTATTCTTGTACTTAAGCCTTTGTAAGCATTTCTTTTTTTTTTTTTAAATGAATTAAATAAGTACAATGGCACAGTTATGTATATATAATTCAAATATTCCAGATGAAAATCATGATCTTTTCTGTTAATATACACCTACGCTTTTCTATAAAATAAATCTTTCTTAACCAGATATATTGCCGGGAAAAAAACAATATCTCAATAATCTGTTTGCTTTCATTTCAACGAATGCGCAAGTTTTAAATATTTAAAGTCGTTATAGAATTTAACATAAATTTGTTTCCTATATTTGTTTAACATTGAATATGAATGCAACTTAGAGTAAAAAAATATAAAATAAATATAAAAGATTATATTCACAAATATTTCCTTGTACATCAAAACGTGTTTGTTATTTATTTAAAATTTTATCTTATTCAAGATTCATTAATCACACTTCTACACATGATAAATTATTTAATTCAAATTTTTTTTCATTCAATAAAGTAATTTGGAATCATTAAATATTTATTTATATGAACACGTTGCCATGCAATCATGGAAGTTAAGAGAGATCATATAATTTTCTAAAAGACACCCGCCTTGTTATTCTTGTTGGATAAGGAATATTTGTTCAATCTGTTGAAACATTTGTGTATACCTCTTCCGATATTTCTTTTTGCTTGATTACATACTGTATGTGCTTTATTCATTTTTGGGTTAGTATGCATTTTTCATCCTTTAAGTACAACATTTCTTTATTCAGAATTTTATGTATGTACGGTTGTGTCTGAAAAAATTAAATTTAAATTATGATTCTGTTAGATTAGCTTTTTTCCGGTAAACAACTTAAAAATGTTTCAAAAAGTAAAAAGTAAGTATATTAGGGCTGGAGAACAGTGAACCAGAGCTATACCGCAATTCTTATAAATTGATTGAAGATTCTTTGAAAACTAATTTTGAGAAATGGTGCGTGGTAGTTGACTTTATTGTAATATAAGATACTGATACTAGAAAATTCTGATAAAATGATATATGAAAAATGATATATTTATACTAGAAAAATGCGCGGATTTGGATACATCACCTATAAGCAAGCTACCTATAATAATGACAATAATCAGACTGCAAGATCGCATAAAATCAACTGTGATGAGGTTCATGCAAAACCGATATTCTGACATCGTTCAATAAACTGCATGTGAATGGATTGAGAGATGACTTTGTGAATATGATCTTCGTGAATATGATGGTATATGGTATCATCGTAAGTATAAATGATGTTGTAGACAAGGCAACTGGCAAAAGACGAGGTCTTGAATTCGTGGAATTCGATGATTATGGTTCTTTTGATAAAATTGTTCTCCAATATTACAAATTCAAAGGTTGACTACTTGAAATCAAGAAAGCTCTTTCAGGAACAGAAATGAGGCTATTTAAAAGAAAAGTTGTATGAGGTTGTTGTGTGTGATGAGACATAGATGCACTCTGAGGTTATGGATAGGAACATGAAATTTTGCCAAGTGGAGTGCTAAGTTTTATTATTTTCTTTTTAAGTAGTCTACGTAGTATATTTATTTTTTATTTGAAAAGTCTATTAAATTTATGCGATGATTCATCTACTTTCTTTTCCGTAGAAAAAAAGAGAAACACTATTCTTGATTGATTTATTATTAGTTTTGTTATGTGTTTTTGTAAGTTTGCGCACATTTTAACAAAATTGGTACTTTAATTACGTTGACGAGAATTAGTGGTCAATTCTAGCTGACGAAACGAAGAATTAACGGATACTTTTTACAGCAGTATTCGATTTTTGACGCTAGATGGCGATAGGAATAGCGTGAATTGAAATGTCGTTGATTCAATGCGTAGGATAGGGAAGTTTTATAATACAGCAGTTGATTTCAGCTGTTATTTAACAGTGTTTCACAGATTCGGTTCTAGGTGGAGTTAAAAGTAGCTTAGGTATTGATACCATTTACTTCGGAATAGTTGATAAGCATTTGATTTTAACGCTTGTTAAAACATTCGATTCCTTGATTGGGAAAAATGATTAGTGTATCACTCATAGTTGCGTTTAATTTAACTCCAGTTAAATTCAACTTTCACACTTTCGGACGAGTTATTTAACGTAAATACAGCATATTTAACTTAAAGTATTTTATATATTTTTATTGCTTGGTAGTTATTATTTTTATTGATTTTTAATTTATTGTTTTTAATTGCTTTTTAGAATGAAATTATACATGCATATTACAGTGAATATTATACAAGTGAGATTGTTTTAATGTCTTAAAGATATGATTAGTTGCGATGATATGTAATATATATATAAATATGATAATATATAATACACATATTTTTCCGTAATTATAATCCATCAATTTTATTATATTTTTTATCAATAAATCTTGCCAAAATAAAGAACCGAACAGTAATGAATCGTTTTCGCTTGTGATGTATTTTAAACAAAAATAATTTCTTCTAAACCAGTGTTATCCTTAACCAAGAATATATTTTATAAAGGGAAAACCAACTTTTCAGAAATGAATTTAAGAAATGTTATATTAATATTTAATTTGAAAAAAATAATATTTTCAAACCAAATTTGTTTTATCAATCTTTTTTAAGAATTTCTACAATCGTTTTACAATTATATAAAAAAAACAGTTTATTTTATTCATAAACATAATTATTGTGTTCTGAAATTAAACACAAATCTTTTCTAAAAATAATATCTCTTTTAATATAAAATATCAAGAAAATGAACAAAACCAAAATGTGCTTAATTAATTATTTTAGTACAGTATATTAAATTAGAAAATTTAATTTTCTGCAGATGAAAAAAAAATTAATACAATTGTTGGATACATAAAATTGCACAGAAATATAACATTTCTCTTGAAATGTCTCGTAAATGCATTCTTATGTTACCATTCAACTTAATTCAGTTAGTTGTATAGTATCCATATATATAAATTAACCACAAATTAAAAAATTAAGAGGTATCAAAGTTAGCCATTAATTTATATTAGCATTAATATTTAACACCGTTAACGAAAATTAATGGTTTTTCTAATCTCCAGTGTTTTCTTTAATTATTTTGCTGTTGTATATTTAATTAGTTAGTAATTGTATTTTTTGGGGGGTAGGAGTGTTGTATCTTCATTGTGAGAGCTCGGTCTGTCCTCTACTGTGTTGCTTGTCTACATTTTCAAATAACTTTCCTCACAAGTATTTTTTTTTTCTTAGTTTACGATGTGTTTCTCCTTGCGTGATGTGTGTATTGTTAAGGTTTTTAAAGACATTAATTTTATAATATGATTATGATAGAATAGGGTTTGTCTGTTGGCAATTAAATATGTTTAGAGCATAAGAATTCAAAAGCAAATTTATTCTGTTGTCGGATTTGGAAGGAGAGAGATCGAAATGCTGTGTGATCGTGAAGGCATGTTGATATGACCAGAAGGGATTGATACAGCAGTTTGTTTTACTAATGGTTGAATTCATTGAAAAGATTGGTATTTGGCTTGTATTAGTCACAAATTGTAATTAAGCATAAATAAACGTGTTCTTGAATTTTGACGTTTATGTTGAGTTTCTTTACTATATCTCTCAGGCGATTTCTTGTAGAGTTACAGAAAAATTTCTTTTGCAATGATCTTATGTCTTCTTATATGAGAGTCGTTTTAGTATATCAAACTATTATCAGCACTAGTTCTTAGAGAAACAGGTTGGGACACAGTTTTATCCCACTAACATCAGAAAAAGAGACAGTTATTGAGTGTCGTGTGACCGTGAAGGCATGTTGATACGACTAGAGAGGATTGACAGCGAACAGATTGACAGCAGTTTGTTTTACTAATGGTTGAAATTCATTGAAAATATTAATGCTGGACTTGTATGAGACTTAAATTGTAATTAAGCATGAATAAATATGTCCTTGAATTTGAGTTTCCTTACTATGTCTCTCAAAAGATTTCTAGTAGAATTAAAAAAAGTTGCCTACTTTTGTAGTGGTATTTTATCTCCTTATATAAGAGTGGGTTTAGTGTGCCAAGATATTTTCAACATTAGTTGTTAGAGAAACAGGTTGTGACACAGTTTTATCCCATTAACATAAGGAAAAGAGACAGTTACTGAATGTCGTGTGACCGTGAAGGCATGCTGATATGACTAGAAAAGATTGATATAGCAATGTGTTCTTGAATGTTGACTTTTATGTTGAGTTTCTTTATTATGCCTCTTAGATGATTACTTATAAAGTTACAGAAAGAAATAGTTGCTTCTTTTTGCAATGGTATTATGTCTGTCGTTTTAGAGTTATTTTAATGTGTCAAGCTATTCTCAACACTAGTTGTTAGAGAAACAGATTATGACACTGTTTTATCCCATTAACATCAGGAAAAGAAACTGAGAAGGAGAAAAGTTACTGAGGGAGGTCATTGCTTCTGCATCTAGTACTGCTGTTTGATTATCGACAGATGCATTTGACTGCATTCAGAGCAATTGCTTCAATTGATTAACTATTGATTCGATTGATTTTTGGCAAATGCACTGCTTGGTAAGTTCGCAGTTCAGACCTAGGTTTATGATATAAAGTGATAGTATGGAAAAAAATAGTTTCACCAAAATGGAGATAAAAATAATCTACAAGCTTTAAGAGTTTTTAAGCTGATGTGAGTTTGTAAATGTCTTCAACATCAAACTGAAAAAAAAAAACTCAATTGGACACATTTTTGAATTTCTTTTTTTATTACGTACAATTTTTATTTACAAAATGTATTTGTGTTATAACATGAAATATAAATTGCATAACACTTTATGAAATATTTTTCTTGCCAATAATACATATTTCTTACGATTTCCTATATTTGCTAAAAAAAATAACATTAAATCTTTTTTGGATCGAATAATGAATTCTCAGTGCATTTTATTCGATTCCAGTCCACCTTAGTAACGAATTTTAAGATCTTATCAAACACCAAACTATCTAGAAGCAGGCTGCTAGATATCTTCCATGTAGTTTTATGATTCTGAAAGTGAAACACTTCAACTGAACTGTTAAGGACCGAAAAGTGATGAAAAAAGCAAAAAATACGAAATATTTCTACACCTGGGTTCCTAAAACTGCTTATATTTACCATAGCTGAATAAAATTTTGATAAAATGCTGCTGTTTAAAATGTTGAACGAAAATTTTTCTTATAAAATTTTACCTAGACTTAAAGCAATTTGTTGTGCTATATCCACACCGAATATGAAATATCACTCTTTGATATATGAAATAAAATGTCCTGTATTATTTGCTTGTAATTCTTTTTATCCAAATAATTCTAAACAGTAACATATTCTAATGTCCAACTGTAATATATAGAACATAATAAAGTTCATCATTTGCGCCATGTTTTTTTTTTTTTTTTTTTTTTAATTTTTTAAAATGGGTGTTTATTTCATCTTTATTTCCTTATTATTATTTTTTTTAAATATTTGATTTCAAGTTGTTTTAATCTTACTGATATAAAAATCATTGAGAGAATTTTGTCACACTAATTATATAAAATCCTCTTGAAAAATCACAATGATGTGAATTTCGAAACTCATATATGATTGATTTTTCTTCCTCAAATAAAAATATTTACTTTTCGTATATGGTTTGCGTTTTCTATTTGGAAAAAAAAAGAAAGATGTAAGACTTTATTTTCAATGTTTTCAAATTATTATTAAAAACCGTTAATTTAAAATAATTTTCAAAAAAATTGATTTAATTTTTTGAAAACATCTGATTAAGTATACTTAAGTGTACATTATTTATTTAAAATATTTATGTTGATTAAATAAATTTAAAAAAAAAATTAAAATGAATTAAAGATAATTTAATTACTTTATTATTTAGGTATATATTGTTAAAGCAATACTTCTTTTCTCACAATTCCAAATACATACACACACACACACACACATATATATATATATATATATATATATTTTTAACAATGTAATAGCTTTAGTACAAAAAATAAAAATTAGATGGCAGCAGTCGGTTTTTAAAACTACTGCCATCTAGTGTAAAAAATATTATGACAATATTTTTTATTCTCAAATTACAAATATATTTATTATATACAAATTACAAATATATTTTTTATTGCTATATTACAAACTTACTGTTACAAATGCTTGTAAATTATTATTTTTTAGAAAATTATTATTATTTAACTAAGAATTTTTTTTGCGAAATCTATGAACGAAATAAAATATTCAGCTGAAAAACCTGAACTTCTAAGTGCTACATGTATATGTTGTCTATACTGCCACTCTGGCATATGGATTATAAACTAGAGAAAAAAATAATTTCATCTTAAGCATGTCATAAAACTAAGACTTTATTATTTTTGCTTTGAAATACATTTACTTAAATATATACTTATTGGAAATACTTTTTTTTCGATACTTCTTCTTAATAGGGTTTCGATAAATATATTTACGAGCTACAATCACTTTACAGCGAAGGAGATTTACCATATTTCTATTTTGCATCGTTAAAGCAAAAGCAATTTGAGCCGGAAATTTGACGAACAAAAAATTTTCGAAGTCTAATAGGATATCTGACATCTGTTACGACAGTTTCTGAAAAATATGTAAATATTTCTCACATATTGATGATAAGAATGCCAAATAGGAAAAAATTTCTGTCCCACTTTCTCCTCTTTGCTTTGCTTTTTTATATAAAAATGTGAACCTATTACGATTTTTTTTTGATTTCAATTTTATTTTGTAAAATGTAAAACAAAAATATTCCTATACATTTTTTGTTATTTTAAAGAAAAATTTGCCCCTTTAGATATTGTGACAGAAAATGTGGAGTTTGCATTTGTTCAATATTTAATTTTCTTATTTTTCATTTTATTATGTAATTATCTAAAATTATATTTATTTTAATCAATATTTTTTATACAAATACTTGTAAAATATTTAATTTGAGAATTTTGCAACAAATGCTATCTGAAAAATATAATCATTAATAAAATTTTTAAATAGTATTTAATGTTACAAATACTTCAAAAATAAATTATGTGCCATCATTTTTCATATTATTATATAATTGTCTAAAATTATATTTTTCTAATCAATAATTTTTATACGAATGCTTGAATTTTAATTAATAGTTTTATACACACATATTTATATAATATGCCTATCAAGATAATCTATTATGTGGAAGGTTAACAAATTTAATTCATATTTGAATGTTAAGTTATATTCTTTAGTTTCTATTTTTGCTATCGAAACTTGTGTTATTTATTGTAACCAATATTTTTTTATACAAATGCTTGTAAAATGTTTATTTTGAGAATTTTGCAACAAATGCTATCTGAAAAATATAATCATTAGTAAAATTTTTAAAATAGTATTTAATGTTACAAATTCTTTAAAAATAAATTATGTGCCATCACTTTTCGTACTATTATATAATTATCTAAAATTATATTTTTCTAATTAATAATGTTTATACAAACGCTTGTAAAATGTTTAACTAATAGCTTTATATACACATATTTATATTATATAATGTCTAAAGATAATCTATTATGTGAAAGATTAAAAAATTAATTCATATTTGAATGTTAAATTATATTGTTTAGCTTCTATTTTTGCTATTGACATTTGTGTTAACCTCTTTTTTATTTACTTTATTACGATTTAGAACTAAATATATTTAATAAAAATGTAAAAATGTGAATTAGTAAAATTAAATTAATTAGTATGTAGTAAAATGTTATAATTTTTCTATCGTACATATGGGTTAAGTTTTAATACTTATATTACTTTCTTTTCAGGTCGTTTTTGTTAATCGAACAAAGGATTTAAAAAATGGAATAGTTCAACAGCAATTGCTTGAGTTTACAAATGTTTGAAGATGTCTCTTTTCTAATAAACTATTAAAAGAAAGGTATTCTTTTTTACATTTATTTAATAGTTAATAATGATTTTAAAATAAAAATATCATTAAAATGTGATACTGTTTACATATTTTTGTGTACCGGGAAACGATTTAAATTCAACATTGTTCTCAGTTAACAACTTCATAAATCGAAACTTTTAATTTTATGAACAAAAAGCTTTAAATTGGAATACTGCCAACAAATTAGCATTTGAGAATTTTGCAACAAATACTGTGTGAAAAATGTAATCAGAAATAAATTTTTTAAAAACATTATTTAATGTTACAAATTATTCCAAAACAATTTTGTGGCATCATACCAATTTTGAAGCAATTTATCATTTAAAGTAACGTTGTGTGATACTGATTTTTAAACTGAAAAAGGTATGTTCCGCTTTTGTGAAATATTGTTGTTGATTTAATAATAAAGTTGAAAATAGTTACAATAGTACAAAGAATCTTTATTATATATTAAGGTTATTGTATAATGGTTTATGTTACTTATGCTACAATCCTTTAAGTTATTTATTATAAAGAACTTGGAGCAGTGGATTATTTAATAGTGGTATGAATTTAATTTTAGAATAAATGAGTTATGATGTTTAAATTTGACGGACAATTTGATTAAAAATCATTGACCATTAGAATGGTAGAAATGTAACAAAACTTTCTTTCCCATAGGTGCTAAACAACACCCACACTGTTTAATTGTTGAATTATCATTTAAAGATTTAAAAGTAACATTACGTAGTTTATACCGAAAAAAAACATATAATATGTTATTTTCCTTTTTTTGTGAAATATTGTGATTATTTGATAATAAAGTTGAAAATTGTTACAATATCACAATTCAACAGTACTTACAGTAATTGTAGTATATTTGTTTTATCAAAGAATCTTTATTACATTTTAAATATCAAGGTTATTATATACTATTTTCTGCAACTTATGCTACAATCCTTTAAGTAATTTATTATAACGAACTTGGAGCAATGGACCCTTTTTATTTAATAATGGAATGAATCTAATTTTAAAATAAAAGAGTTATCTTTATTTTAAATGTTTTATCATTTGACGTTAAATGATGTGCACTTTGTTTAAAAATCATTAACCATTAGAATGGCAGAAATGTGGCAAAACTTTCTTTATTATAGGTGCTAAGCTGTACCCACACTGTTTAACTGTTGACACTGTTAATTTATCATTCAAAATGTATAAGTATCATTGCGTAGTTTATACAAAAAAATTATTATGTATGTTTACGGAAGTTTCTTTTTACTAAAATATAGAACTTTTTTCATATTATGAATAATACTATTTGCATAAATATTCTCGAAACTTTTCAATTTTTATTACAACTTTTTTAAAGACTTTTGAAACAAAAATCTTTAGTCCTTAAATATTACAACATATGAATAAATACTCTAATACCACTTTAAAATAAATGGACTCATATGTCCAATACAATCAGTAAGAAGAAATTAAGTTAATGTAACTTTTGACAATGGTACGACTCATTAATTCTCAAATAATTGACTCATTAATTCTCATGGGGTGTCCGTCCCACGCTGTCGGACACTGAGGATTAGTCACGACAACTTCGCTTTTTAGGTTCGAACTGAACTCCTTTGGTATAGAAGCCTGACGTGATTTCAACCATTCCATCCCAGCTTTTACCAAATAATAGAAATTATAATCTTAGCAATTTGCACCCTCTCTCGTTCCACCTATTAGAAAGGCAAGAGTGTGAGTTATCTTGCCCGTCCTTGGGTAAACACTGAACCTGGTACCAAGTACTACCAGTATGGAAACTAACTTATTATGCACCAAGCATTTTTTTTTTTTTTATTTTTACAACACTATAGAACTTTTTTCAAACTTATGAATAAAATAGTTAGCATAAATATTATAGTAATTTGAGTGCAACTTCGAAAAGCATAATAATTACTTGTATTAAGTCTTCAAGGCTTACAGAAGACAACCGCGAATGGTACGTCTCATTAATTCTCATGGGGTGTCCGTCCCGCGTAGGCGGACACCGAGAATCAGTCACAACAATATTTTCGCTTCTCAAGTTCGAACCGAACCCCTTCAGTATAGTAAAGCCTGACTTGCTTTCTACTAGGCCACCCCAGGTTTTGCAAATAATAGAATTTATAATCTTAGGAATCTGCTCTCTCTCTCGTTCCAACTATTAAAAGGCAGGGGTATAAATTATCTAGCCGGTCCTTGGGTAAATATTGAACCTGGTACCAAGTACCAAGTAAAACTAAATTATTATGCAGCAAGCTTTTTTTTTTTTTTTCATTATTACAACATTATAGAACTTTTTCAAACTTATGCTAATATTTATACTAACTATTCTATTCTTCAATTCATAATTCTTTTCATAATTTTTTAAAAGATTCCAAGAATCTTTAGACCTTAAATATTACAACGTACAAATAAATAAATCTTATACCACTTTCAAATAAAATGGTCCATATGTCCAATACAATCAGTAAGAAGAAATCTTTATACAATACCCCCAAAAAAGGAAAGTTAAGTTAATGTAACTTTTGTCAACACCAGTACAATTTCGAAAAGCATAATAATTACTTGTATTAAGTCTTCAGGCTTACAGAACACAATCGCCAATGGTATGACTCATTGATTCTCAAATAAATTATTCATTAATTATCATGGAGTGTCCATTTCGCGTTGCCGGATACTGAGGATTAGTCACAAAACAACTTCGCTTCACAGGTTCGAACCGAACTCATTCAGTATAGAAGCCTGATGTGGTTTCTACCAGGTCATCCCAACTTTTCCAAATAAAATATTATAATCTTTGGAATTTGCACATTTCTCTCGTTTCACCTATTAGAAAGGCAGTGGTCTGAGTTATCTTGCCAGTCCTTGGATAAATACTGAACTTGGTACCAAGTACCACAAATATGGAAACTAATTTATTATGTACCAAGACTTTTTTTTTTTTCATTTTTACAACAGTATAGAATTTTTTCATACTTATGAATAGAATTATTAGCATCAATATTCTCTGAATTCTTCTACTTTTATTACAACTTCTTTTAAAGACTATAATAACTTTTAGACCTTACTTATTTCAGCATACGAATAAATAAATATTATACCACTTTTTAAATAAAATGGTTCATATGTCCAATACAATCAGTAAGAAGGCATACAGTCTTGTTACGATTCCCCCATAAAAGTAAAGTAAAGTTAATGTAACTTTTACTAACACCAGTACAACTTCGAAAATCATAATAATTACTTCTATTAAGTCTTCAGGCTTACTGAAGACAATCGCGAATGGTACGACTCATTAATTCTCACTGGGTGTCTGTCCGTCCCGCGCTGCCGGATACTAAGGATTAGTCACAACGACAACCTCACTTCTCAGGTTCAAACCGAACTCACGGTACTTAGTGAAAGGTTCAAATACTGAACCTGTTACCCAGTACCAGCAGTACGGAAACTAATTTATTATGCACCAAGCCTTTTTTTTTTTTCATTTTTACAACTCTATAAAACTTTTTTTAAACTTAAGAATAGAATACTGAATATAAATATTATCGTAGTTTTTCTATTTTTGTTACAAGACACTAAAGATCTTTAGACCTTAACTATTACAACGTACAAATAAATAACTCTTATACCACTTTCAAATAAAATATCTCATATGTCCAATACAATCAGTAAGAAGAAATCTTCATACAATCCCAAAAAAGAAAAAGAAAGTTAAGTTAATGTAACTTTTGCCAACATCAGTAAAACTTCGAAAAGCATAATAATTACTTGTATTAAGTCTTCAAAGTTTACAAGAAGACAACCGCGAATGGTACGACTCATTAATTCTCAAATGATCGAATTCCATTAATACCGGGGAATTGCAATGAAAAAGTCGTGTTCCTGCCAGTATTTGCAATGAGAAAAAAAAGCGTAACCTAAGCCACTTGGGTGTCTCATTAGCATTGCAAATGACAGGACTGTACGAATGGAAGGCCTTCCGTCGGTCGCATTTGGTGATCGAAGTGGGAATTATTTTGCAGACGCCGGAAATGTAGTGTTCTCGGAATATTTTATTTCACTTCGAATGTTTCCTTGATAGAATGCTTTATTTTCTTATTTTAGCCATCCTTCTTATAAACAAATTGACAAAGAACCGGAAATTTGATTTTGTTTCTCGAATTAATATTACTTTAGATGTATTATTAAGAAACACTTTTAATGAATTGTTATTAATGTTTGTGCTGAGGAAAAATGCAAAAAATATTCCTTAAGGGAGTATGGTGATTGAATTGAAACATAATTATATTTTTAGAAAGTTAATGTAAACTTCAAATGTAATTATAGATAAAAGAAAAAAAAATAATATAAAAAAAATTTTAAAAGTCAATTCCTACTTTTTTTCACTATATCGCAGAAAGCCCTTTATAAATAAAGTTGAAATTTTCCTCTTACCTCTGGCGCCATCTATTGGTAGATACATGCAACTTAAATTTAGAAAAAATTAAAATTTATTAATTAAATTTAATGAATGAATTAATATTTGAAAAAACTGTATTAACATCAAGTATCATCCCTTACAAGTTCAAAAAAATGTATTTGAACTTGAGTGGAGGAATAAAAAGTATTTTATTAAAGATTGAAAATTTGAACAAGATATATATAGGGAGAGTGTGAGCTAATAGCAGGAATTGAAAAAATATTTTCAAACGGCAACAAGTATTTCAATTATATAAATAGCATAAATATACTTAATACAACTAGAAATGTTTCGAAATTATTTATTTGATTTACGTATTTTAATATACTTATATCTTTGAGATAATAAGAGATATCTTTGAGATTTTCAATAAAAATTACACTAATTTACTTTTTTTTAAATTGACAAATATGGTAAAGTATTATTTTTAGTTTACATGAAATGCAATTAAAATTTAAAAATTTTCAGAAATTAATAACTAAATTTATGTAATAAATATGTTATAAATAAAATTTTACATTTTACATTATCTATCCTAAAGAATTTGAAACAATTAACAAAAATCATCTTTATAATTTATTGAGTTTAAAAAGTTTATTGTTTCAGCGCAAAGTGCTGAATTATATTTAATCAAATTTTATTTTATTTATTAATCTATAGTTTTTTTTAAACATTGTGCTCAAAAGTTAATAAAAAGTTAATAGCTAAAAATATTATTAAAAGTCAATAAATCAACTCAATAGTTAAATAAATTAGTGTGTATATTTTCAGTTATTCTTTTATATACTATCATAATTGTTGGTGTTTTTTTGTATTGTGATGAATATTTTTGAAAGTTTGTATTTATTTTAACATTTTATATTTGTTTGTTTACTCTCCCAATTTTTGAATTTTAAGTGATAAAATTGACTTATATCCGAATTTTATTTTAATCTTATACAAAATATTCATTATTGCAAGCATCAGATTCAACATTGTATTAAACTATTATAAATGATTAAAAATATTATGTCAAGAAAAACGTTAATAAAGTTCATTTATAAAATCACGCATTATAATGTGTGCCTCATTAATTACATCACTTAAAAAAAAAGAATCCTTCAAAAAAATGACTCTTCTAATTGCCATCATTTTGACATAAATATAACTTTAAAAAAATTAACTTGTTATTTTTTATCTGTTGCCGAAAGAAAGAAAATCTCTAAAATACGATCGTTTGCAAATATTTCTTTTCACCCAGAATAAGTAGATTAATCAGAAACCGCTAATTTCAATAATAAAAAATGTCTCCATGTAACTTAACTAACCATGACCGCGGAAAAAAAAACCCAGTAATATTGCGAATTCGAATCAATAACCTTGAATTCTGGATTGTTGCCAACATTATTATACTTTCTTTTTATGCCTGAAATTTTTATTTTTATTCGTGAAAAGTTTCGGCAGATTCGAAACTTGAATCGAGTGTTTTTCTGCAATGCTCGCCAGTGCAAGCTTGGATAAATATAAATATTTATACTTACGATGGTAGGAAGCAACAGAAAAATGTGCTAGCGAATAAAAAAAAAAGGATGTAAATGTGAAAAGTAATGTTAAATTATTCTTTAAGGGAACTTGAACGTGTTTACGATTCTTTCACTTCCATTATTATTATTTTGTTTTTTTTGGCTGCACCCTTTTTATTTTAAAATAACATTTGGATATATATAAGTGGATAGCATAAATGAGATGAGACGAAGCTCACTGAAGAGTATTGTTTTTATTTTTTATTTTTATTAAAGAAATCCGCTGGCAGAGAAACGTACAGAGCGTTAAAAATAAATGGCGAATTGAATTTCTTTCATTCATTCTTTCTCTTCGGAACCCATTACTCACCTCTGAGTCTAAGAAAAGATGTAGGGCTGTTTGGCTTCATTATTTTAATCAGGGATGCATCCTATATAGCTACAACCTTTTACTAAATAAATTTAATATTTATTTTTAAGTATTTCGTATTTTATAAAGTACATTACATTTATACAAGTATTACATTATATTTATTATATTACATTATATTTATTATATTACATTATATTTATTATATTACATTATATTTATTATATTACATTTATATTTTATTAACATTTACATTATATAGCATTAACATTTTATAAAATGCATTATTACATTACTACTGCTGCTCCTACACCACATCACATTATTTTCATCAGGGATACATACTATATAGTTACAGTTTTTACTCATTATAGTTATTATTTATTTTTTAGTATCTCATATTTTGTAAAGTACATTACATTTATAAAATTATTACATTACATTTATTATATAAGGCCTCATGGGTGAGTGACTAGTGCTCTGGAGCTCATTGCCACAGGTTTCCGGTTCGACTCCCGACTGTGCCATGGGTGTTTTTTTTTTTCGGTATCCACATTAAACCGTAGGTTCCGGTCTAACAGAATAGTAGGTCGTTTGCAAACATTTCTTACTCTGAATCCGTAGCTTATCTTCAGAAACAGCACCTCCTTGGTCCTTAATGAATAATTTCTCAATACCTTGATCAACTCTGTCTAAGTGTGACCAGTTGTATAGAAAAAGAAAAATATTATCTATTCCAAAGAATTTGAATTAATTTCAAAAATCATATTTATAATTTATTACCCATGACAAGTTTCATTGTATCAGCGGAAAGAGCTGTATTATATTTAAATTTATTAATATGTAATTGTTTTTTAAAGTCGTAGTTATAAGTTAAATTAATTATTTCATATATTTTCAGGACTTATGAAAAAAGAATCTTCAAAAAAATAACTCTTCTAATTGCCTTCATTCTGACATAAATATATTTAAAAAAAATTAACTGGCTATTTTTTTTATCTGTTGCCAAAAGAAAAAAAAGAATCTTTTAAACATGATCGTTTGCAAATATTTCTTTTCACAAGAATAAGTAGATTCTTTTTTTTTATTTTTGGCTAAACCTTCTTTTTTTTTAAAAATAACATTTGGATATATGTAAGTGGATAGCATAAATGAGATGAGACGAAGCTCACTGAAGAGAATTCTTTTTATTTTTTCATTTTTATTAAAGCAATCCGCTGGCAGAGAAATATACAAAGCGTTAAAAATAAATGGCGAATTGAATTTCTTTCGTTCATTCTTTCTTTTCTGAACCCATTACTCACCTCTGATCTCAAGAAAAGATGCAGCGCTGTTTGGCTTCATTATTTTAATCAGGGATGCACAGTATATAGTTACAACCTTTTACTAAATATATTTAATATTTATTTTTAAGTATCTCGTAATTTATTAAGTACATTACATTTATATAGTATTAACATTTTATAAAGTACATTATTACATTACGAAAAATCTCTGATAAATAAATAATGGATTTGGTAAAATAATAGCATATTTATATATTATTTTATGGTGGGGTTTGATGGCCGAGTGTCTGGGGCTCGGGTGCCACTGCTTTCTGGTTTGTGACATGGATGTTTGTAGTGGTTAGGGATTCACATAGGGATCATCTTTATAATTTACTGCTCTTAACAAATTTCATTTAGAGTTAGAATTAGGGCTGAATTATGTTTAAATTTAGTAATATGTAATTTTAAATTTTGTGCTGAAAAGTTAAAATCTAAATAAATTAGTGTGGATATTTTAAGATATTTTTTATACTGTCATAAACGTATTGTTTTTTCTGCGAAATTTTGATTTTGAAGAGATAAAACTGGACATACCGGAGAATTTTATGTCCAGTTTATCTTATACAAAATATTCATTTATGCAAGCATCAAATTAAACATTTTACAGAAATTATTATACATGTTATAAGATATGTTTAGGAAACAGTTAATTAAATTCATTTATTAAATCCCGAATTATAATTTATAGATAATTTTTTTCATTACTTTAAAAAATAATCCTTCAAAAGAATAACTTTTCTAATTGCCTTCATTGAGACATAAATCGGACAAAATTAACTTTATGTCATTTTTTATCAGTTGTCAAAAGAAAAAAAGAATCTTTTAAACATGATCGTTTGCAAATATTTCTTTTCACAAGAATAAGTAGATTAATCAGAAACAGCTAATTTCAATAATAAATAATGTCTCCGTGAAACTTTACTAACCGTGACCGCTGAAAAAAACCCAGTAATATTGCGAATTCGAATCAATAACCTTGAATTCTGGATTGTTGCCAACATTATTCTACTTTTCTTTTTTGCCCCTGAAAATTTTATTTTTATTCGTGAAAAGTTTCGGCAGATTCGAACTTTAATCGAGTGTTTTTCTGCAATGCTCGCCAGTGCAAGCTTGAATAAATATAAATATTTATACTTACGATGGTAGGAAGCAACAGAAAAATGTGCTAGCGAATAAAAAAAAAGGATGTAAATGTGAAAAGTAATGTTAAATTATTCTTTAAAGGAACTTGAACGTATTTACGATTCTTTCACTTCCATTACTTTTTCTTTTCTTTTTTTTATTTTTGGCTAAACCTTCTTTTTTTTTTTAAAATAACATTTGGATATATATAAGTGGATATCATAAATGAGATGAGACGAAGCTCACTGAAGAGTATTCTTTTTATTTTTTCATTTTTATTAAAGCAATCCGCTAGCAGAGAAATATACAAAGCGTTAAAAATAAATGGCGAATTGAATTTCTTTCGCTCATTCTTTCTTTTCTGAACCCATTACTCACCCCTGATCTCAAGAAAAGATGCAGCGCTGTTTGGCTTCATTATTTTAATCAGGGATGCACAGTATATAGTTACAACCTTTTACTAAATATATTTAATGTTTATTTTTAAGTATCTCGTAATTTATTAAGTACATTACATTTATATAGTATTAACATTTTATAAAGTACATTATTACATTACGAAAAATCTCTAATAAATAAATAATGGATTTGGTAAAATAATAGCATATTTATATATTATTTTATGGTGGGGTTTGATGGCCGAGTGTCTGGCGCTCGGGTGCCACTGCTTTCTGGTTTGAGCCCCGTCGGTGACATGGATGTTTGTAGTGGTTAGGGATTCACATAGGGATCATCTTTATAATTTACTGCTCTTAACAAATTTCATTTAGAGTTAGAATTAGGGCTGAATTATGTTTAAATTTAGTAATATGTAATTGTTTTTAACCTTGTGCTCAAAAGTTAAAATCTAAATAAATTAGTGTGGATATTTTCAGATATTTTTTATACTCTCTTAAACGTATTTTTTTTCTGAGAAATTTTGATTTTGAAGAGATAAAACTGGACATACCGGAGAATTTTATTTCCAGTTTATCTTATACAAAATATTCATTTATGCAAGCATCAAATTAAACATTTTACAGAAATTTTTATACATGTTATAAGATATGTTTAGGAAACAGTTAATTAAATTCATTTATTAAATCCCGAATTATAATTTATAGATAATTTTGTTCATTACTTTAAAAAATAATCCTTCAAAAAAATAACTTTTTTAATTGCCTTCATTGAGACATAAATCGGACAAAATTAACTTTATGTCATTTTTTATCAGTTGCCAAAAGAAAAAAAGAATCTTTTAAACATGATCGATTGCAAATATTTCTTTTCACAAGAATAAGTAGATTAATCAGAAACAGCTAATATCAATAATAAATAATGTCTCCGTGAAACTTTACTAACCGTGACCGCTGAAAAAACCCAGTAATATTGCGAATTCGAATCAATAACCTTGAATTCTGGATTGTTGCCAACTTTATTCTACTTTTCTTTTTTGCAAATGAAAATTTTATTTTTATTGGTGAAAAGTTTCGGCAGATTCGGAACTTTAATCGAGTGTTTTTCTGCAATGCGCGCCAGTGCAAGCTTGAATAAATATAAATATTTATACTTACGATGGAAAGAAGCAACAGAAAAATGTGCTAGTGAATAAAAAAAAAAGATGTAAATGTGAAAAGTAATGTTAAATTATTCTTTAAGGGAACTTGAACGTATTTACGATTCTTTCACTTCCATTACTTTTCTTTTTTTTTTTGTTTGGCTGCATCCTCTTTATTTTAAAATAACATTTGGATATATATAAGTGGATATCATAAATGAGATGAGACGATGCTCACTGAAGAGTATTCTTTTTTTTTTATCTTTATTAAAGCAATCCGCCAGCAGAGAAATATGCAAAGCGTTAAAAATAAATCGCGAATTGAATTTCTTTCATTCGTTCTTTCTTTTCTGAACCCATTACTCACCTCTGAATTTAAAAAAAGAGGTAGCTCTGTTTGGATTCATTTTTACAGCTTTTACTTAATATATTTAATATTTATTTTTAATTACTTCGTATTTTATAAAGTACATTGCATTTATATAGTATTAACATTTTATAAAGTACATTATTTCATTAGGAAAAATTTCTGTTAAATAAAAAATGGATTAGGTAAAATAATAGCAAATTTATATATTTACTACATTTAAATGTGGGCCTGATGGCCGAGTGACTAACGCTCTAGCTCTCGGTGCCACAGGCTTCGGGTTCGAGCTCCGGTGGTGCCATGGTTGTGTGTAGTGGTTCGGAATCCACTTTAAACTGTAGGTCCCGGTATGTTTATCTCAAAGTGTGCACAAGATGACTCGTAGAACGACGAACTAAACTTAACCTCCACTAACATAAATTCTAGTTTCATATTGAATCTTGTATAGCTGTTTAGCATGACGCGGATCATATGGATGAATCAACCAACTGTAGAACTATCTGTGGATGTAGAACTATAGATAGAAGTATATAGATAGAGGGACGTAGAATTATAGAACTATAGATGTAGAACTACTGCTAAAATTTTTAACACTCAAAGGGAAGTGAGGTCTCACAGACTGTACCGAGACTGCACTTGAAGAATACAATGGAATTTCTACAGAATTCAAGTGCGAAAACAATGTGATATAATGTGATAACAATCAACGTGACAAGAGATAATAAAACAATGTGTTAGGAGATAATGTGAAAACAAACAATGTGATAAGAGATAATGTGATAACAAACAATGTGATAAAAAACGATATAAGAGGTAATGTGATAACAAACACTGTAATAAGAGATAACGTTAAAACAAACAATGTAATAAGACATAATGTGAAAATAGTGTCATATGTGATAAAACAATGTGATAAGTTAATGTTCAAAGGCAAAACAGGAAGGTAGAGGAATAATCTATACAATTGGACTAAGCATGTAATAGGGGTGAGGGGAGGACCATGTTGACATGACGTGCGGTCTGTCAAACAGTACGTCTCTGTTATGGATTAAAAACAAATCAACAAATATCATGTTGTTTGACCTCTAAATGAATATACATGAAAATGTGGCCATTCATTGCTACATAATAGCTCGAAAACCAATCATTCTAATGATATTTTGAATGTTTTCAAGAAATGACAACCCTTTATTCCATTTAAATGAATGATTCATTTCGAAATATTCCAATGCAACTGTCTCTTTTGCCAATTTCTTTTTCAGAGTAATTTTATAATGTAATTGCCAAATTACAATTGAGGACTGGGTACATATGGTACATAGCTTTATATTTAAAGCTTGAATAAGGCAGGAATTACGTGACATCATTTCCTATTCTGGTTCGCTAATTGAGCCCTGTGTCTTTTGGAACCTCATTCAGTATGGATTCGTTACTGGACATGCATAATTCAGAGCGTTAAGTTAAATCTATTCGTAGCAATTCGTTCTCGAAGCGATACAAAATACCAGAGAAGTTTTATTTTTGAACGCATTCTTTTGGCTCATAATTTGCGTATTGTTGAAACTAAATAATTCATACGCTGCAAAAGAGTCGTTCAGAGTTTTGTCTGAAGTAAAGCTTCCTCGTTAAATTTGAACTTCCTTCGAGTTTGGTTTTGTAATGACTGAGCAAACATAGAAACTAAATTATTGCTTTGTTAACAAATTATCTAATTGCTATTATAATTTATTCAAAACTTTACTAGCCTTTTATATATCTAAATTATCATTTTTCTCCTATCATAATACTTTATGACATTTATTTAGTTGAAGAAGAAGTTCCAGAGTTGACTAACAACATGGAAATGACATAATGCATTAATATCGTATCGTTACATATTATCGTTGTGTTTAATACTTTATTAAATCTATATATTTAACTTATTATATTTGTGGATTTTTTCTAAACAAAGGGTCTGAATAGATCAGAAAAATTTTCAGAAAATGAAAAAAAAAAATAACATTATGAAAATATTTCTAATTTATTATTTTTTCCTTTACTTATTGATTTAATTTAAAGTTTAATTGTAAATTAATTAGGTAAAGCTTTATATTGATAAAGGAAGATACAGCTTCCACATTATTCCGACCGGAGGAAAATGGGGAGTAATGCTTTTCTGGGGAACTGTCAGGGGTTGCTTGCCATATTGAAGAAAACTCATAAAACTGCTAACAGTCAGTCCTATTGCCGATACGAGATTTTCTGTCAACAACACCTCTGTGTCTATATTTCGAAGTAGACTACAGTACTGTCGGTCAAAAAAAAGTGGGACATCCATAACAACTTTTGTAATTATCATGATAAATCACATGTGATACCACTTATAAGTGGTATCATACATGATATATATCATAGGTAATACCATCCTATTGCCGATACGAGATTTTCCGTCATCACCTCTGTATCTATATTTTAAAGTAGACATCAGTACTGTAGGCCAAAAAAGGACATCCATAACTTTTGGACCATGACTTTTATAATTATCATTAGAAATTCACAAGTGATACCACTTAGAAGGGGTATCATAAGTGATATATATTATAAGTGATACCACTTTTTTGACTTTCTAATGATAATTACAAAAGTTATTATGTACATACCATTTTTTTTTTCTGCCAACAGTCTGTAGTCTATTTTGAGCTATAGACTCAGAGGTATTTGTGGCAGAAAATCTCGTATCGGCAATAGGACTAACTGTTTTGAGTTTTATGAGTCTTCTTCAATCTGGTAAGCAACCCCTGAAAATTGGAAATGTCTCGAAGGGATTTAACTTATTCTGCAATGCAGTTTATGGATAAAATTAATTAACATGGTTAAATTACCGATATCAAATTTTTTTATTACGGAACCCGATATTATTAACTCAATCGACTCCGCATGATAAAATTAGTATAAAAATCTGATTAAAAATTTGGGAAATATTTATTTTTTTTATAGTTTATTATATATTGATTTATTTAATTAGTATGTGTATTTGTATTTGATTTTAATCAAATGTGAAATATTTTTATAAAAAATAACAAAATAAACTATTTAATAAACCATGTAATATGATTTAGATTGAGGTTTTTATTTTTATTAATGTTATAAAATATAATCTTCAAAATATCATCTGCATTTTGAAGGATAAAAATTCTTTTTATTTCCAATTCAAAAGAAATCCGTCCCAAAATTTTATATTTCATTTACAAATTCAAATTAATAAATGCATTTCAATAAAACTTTGAATTAAAATAATTTTTTTTTTTTAAAGTTTTAGTTTAAAGCTTTTAGATTTGAAAAAGTTAATAAGTTTTCTTGTTTAATTACTTTCATAAAGTTAAAATATCCACTCTCATTCCTTGAAAAAAAGTGTCCGATTTTATTATGAATACGAACTAATATAAACAAAAAAAGAAGCGCTTCAATAAATTTAATTTATTTAAATAGATATCGTTCGACAGAAAAATAAATAATTTTCGAAAAAAAGGAAATCATTCTTTCTATGATGGAAGAAGTTAAGAATATTTATAACTTCGATTTTTATTGAAAAGTTTTCAATAAATTTCGATGCCGAAAATCCATTTAACCCTTTAGAGTTCTTCATTGACTATGAATCTTATAAATAATTTTAAAATTAAAGTATCCGTTTAGTGAATCAATTTGATCTCTGATGCCACCACAGTGCACAAAAAATATTCCTAGAGCTGAGGAGATCATTTCTTAACTCTTTTTCCTAAAATTTGGTGCTATTTGGTCTTTCAGACATGTTGTGCTTCGAAAAGGCTTACTCTATATCAAAGTAGCACTACATCATCATCATCATTGGCGCAACACCCCTACAGTGGACCAAGGCCGTCTGCTTACTATTATATCTCGAGATAAGAGATGTTTTCTTTTTAAGAGGTAGTTATGTCAGCCATATGTCCAATATTCATATGAGACCTGACCTACAGTTTAAAGTGGATCCCGAACCACTACAAGCATATATGGCACCGCTAAACCCCAAGCCTGTGGCAGGGAGTACCAGAGCGCTAGTCACTCGGCCATCAGGTCCCAAAATAGCACTACATAAAATACAAAACATTCCTTAGAAGAATCTATTCAGTTCTTCGATTTGTAGCAATTCTAGGTTCTGAAGTAGAATCATGATGATAGCAATTTATATTATGCTTAAAATTTTAAAGTAGAAAAATTTAAAATAGTTAAATCATTATTTTAAAATTAATTTATTATTCTTAATGTGTATGATTATTTAGTTATTATTAATTTATTATTCTTAATGTGTATGATTATTTAATTATTATTAATTTATTATTTTAATGTGTATGAATCGATCATAATAAATGTTTTAGAACAGGATAATTTTCACAGAGACGGGGAAAAATGAAATCATCAAAACAGCGCTGATTCAATATAGTTCTTATTTTTTATTGATTTGCTAAAATAAGTTTGAATGTAATACATTGGAAAATTTGTTTAGACACAGCATTAATCAATCTGTCATCACATATTAATTTTTTTCTATTTCTCAATAAATTACAGTAGAATGGAATTTTGCTTATTGCCGTTCAAAATGAAAAATTAATCTTATTCACTGGATCATGCAGATTTTGAAAAAAAAAAAGTTCTTCCTTTAACTATTTTTCATTAACAATTAAGCTTAATTTATGAACAAAGAACAACAAAAATCTTGTAGTTAAAAGATAATCAGTCAACTAATGAAGAGAATTGTTGATAGCTTTACAATTAAGGTTTTGGCATGAAAAATTTAAATTGTCACTCGAAATCCTTTGACTCTTAATTAGCAACTAATAGCAATTTTTTTAGTGGAAAGAGATTTATACATAGTTTTATGTTACACTATATTCAATAGTTTTTTTAAACTTTAAGTTAATAAAGGACAAATTGAACTTGAAAAAGTTTCAACAAGCCAACAAATTTTAAAATTCGTAATAAATCACATTATTCGTGAAAAAAAAATTCGTAATTATTTTTTGCAAGTAATTATAGAGTGATTTTATTTTAAAAATGATTTTTCTTTAATCAGTAATAGTAGAAGTTTTATACGTGATATTTGATTATATATAAAGAAGAGTTACATGTGATATGATTTCTTATCACATTTAACATTAATAGATATAAAATGCTTTAATTTTTAAAGATATATCTTGAAACTATAGTCATGTTTGTGAAAATTGCAACACAGTGAAGGAATCGTCATAATTGAATGAAATTTAATACACAGTTGAGTGGTAGTGGTACAAATAAATGATTAAATGTTCAAAGCAAACAAACAATAACAAGAGATCGGAATCAGTATTTTTGTGTAGCCACCACGCGCCGCAATAAGTCTGCTACACGACGTGGCATGGAGTCAAACAAATTTTGAATGTCTGCCTGAGGAAGAGCATTCCATATTGTTCGTATGCGCACCCAAATTTCGTCTGCAGAAGCAACAGGACGAGGATCACGAGCGAGACGCCGACCAACGAAATCCCACACATGTTCAATCGGCGACATATCCGGGGAATACGCAGGCCACGGAAGAAGCTGTACGAAGAAGGCCACAAAGAAAGATTGAACAGTCCTAGCGATATGAGGGCGGGCATTGTCCTGTTGAAATACAGCGCCTGGCAAGTCCATGTTGAAGGATGTTATCTTGGGGCTGTAGAACTTCACTGATGTACCGATTGCTGTTCAGATTGCCCACTATTCTTAGCAATAGTCAGATCGCCCATGATATGCTATGGCACCCCAGACCATAACTCCGGATGTTCGTCCACTGTGACGTTCGATAATGCACTTAAAAGGTGGCGTTCACCGGCATAGCGTCTGACACGAATTTAATCCATCATGGTACCACAAATTAAAATATTCGTCAATAAAACACGACATGCTGCCAATCAGCACGCCAGTCTCTATGATGAGAAATTTATTTTATTTCAGGCGGCGATGGTTTAGCGTGAGAGGGATCTGTAAAAGATTTTTTATTGTTGCGCGCAGTCCACGCTGCAGCAGACGTTTACGAATTGATGAAGCACACAATGAAACACCTGTATCTATTGACCACTGTGCTGCCAATTGTCTAGAGGAAGCTGTACGGTCCGTCAGCGCCATGCGGACCAGGTGTCTATCATCGCGAGCTAACGTCAAATTTCGGGGTCCACTCCCGGATTTCCGAGTTGTCCGACACTCGTCCGTCCACTGCTTTACAAAGATGCATCACTGTGCTGCTGTTACGCTGCACACGAGCGGCTACAAACGATAAGACAAAAGCTTCACGAAGGCCGATGATTCTCCCCCGTTCAAACTCTGTAGGTTGTTTAAATCTCGCTCTCTTTCGTCGAAGAGGCATAAGTAACGATTGAGCTAACGTTTACCACTAGCAGATAACCACCGATAACCATACACGCTTCGCTACAGCCGTCTATTTATTCGCATCCATCCGCCGTTCAGAGGGCGCTGCTCAGCATACGCATGTGCTACGGATTTGAAATTCTAATCATTTGCATATCATGCGCTAATTTGCATTTCCTGAAAATTTCAGCTCACTTGCGTAAGTCCTTCATGGTGTTGCAATTTTCACAAACATGAGTTTATTAAATTCATTCTTCCTAAATTTTAATAAGATAAAAGGTATTTAACTTAATGAAAACAAAACTATTATAATGAAGCTTTTATTTCTTTTACATCAAAATGTTTATGAAATTTATTAATAAAAGTATATGCATCAAAAATAGGAATTATAAATATTATTGTGTTGCTTATCCCCTTGATCTAGAATCCTAATCCAAGTCCAGTAGATCATGCTGCATCAACAGATCGTAAACTGTCCTCCCCTCATTCAACAGTTGCCTCACAGAGGCACCAATACAATCGATGAGATGAGAGGGAGACGCGATGGCCGAACAATAAATTAATTAATGTTATAATAATAAGGGCTTCAAAACATCAGATTTTCTTAAAAAATTTCTGTTTATGATTTTAAGAAGTTATCGTTAAAGTAATTAAACTATAAACTTCTGCAGTCTATGAAATCATCTTTTTTTCTTTTTTGCCAAATAAATTAACTCCCTGGCACTACAGTCCATGTTGTAACATGTTCATTTGTCTACTGGCAGATTTCGAAACAGGGAATGCTTTTCTTTTTACGGGATAGGATAGTCAGCCCTACGCCCAACTGTCATATTAGAATGGAGTTTTTGAAACTAAATCCTCAAATATTCCTTCATGTAAGACTACAAAGAATATTAAAAAGTTATATTTTTTTCATCCTGATATTTAATCTTTTTTATGAATGGTTACTTAAAATATTTTTCTAATAAAATAAAGTATACATATTTTTGTAATCAAGATTATTATAAGAAATTTATTTTATTTCAGAACGATAAATTCACTAGAAGGTATCAAATTTGATTTTTTATTGTTCACCTTTATGATTATATTTAAATTCTATATGTAAATCTTTATCGATTATTATTATTAAATCTTTATCGATTATTTTTATTTCTATCTATCGATAATTACTTTTAAATTCTATTTATTATCATTGCTAAAAAAAAAAAAAAATTTCCCCTCATTTCTTTGTGGATTAAATATTATTACGAAAATGAAAAAAGAATATTTGCCAATATTGACAGTTCAAATAATGAAAAAACATAAATCCTGCCTGAGTAAATTTAAAAACCAAATTGATTTCAAAAATCTCTTCAGTGCCAAGGGTGGAAAAAACAATTTAAAAGAATAATTCAATAACATTAAAGATGGAGAAAAAAATGCTGGATTGATGGAAATAGATTAACCTGGCGTTGTCGATAAATTAAGCAGAGCTCTTCATGAAACCTCCTTCCAAGAAGGTCAACTGGGCAATATCTTCTGAACCCAATTTCATGAAAGAACGGATCAATCATTGTTTCGAGTTTTGGGGAGTTATTGGATTTCTATTAAGTGGGATCCCTCATGAGACGACTCGCTTTCGGTACTGATTGATGTTTTAAAGAACTGCAAAAGAGAAACAGAACACTCAATAAAGAACGAATTCCGAATAAAATTGGATATGTTGGAGCATCAATGATGAGTTCCCACTTGCTTCATGTTCTTTCTTAAGAAGTTCTGACATAATTCTTTAATCTTGAAAAGTATTATTCCTTTTGCAGTAATACGTTGAACGTTTGCTTAGAAAACTACATGAATGGTTCAAGATTTGTAACTTTCAATCACAGAAATATACGAAGAAGTTAAGTGATAATATTTGAAGTTCTACTGTCTTATGGAATTTTATATTATTATGCCTATTTCAAATGGTAAATTTGCAGGACAACAAATATCATAACAAATAAATATAAAGAACAAGATAGAAACAAATGGCATTCGTTAATCCATCAACTTAAGTCCGTCAATCGAATAAAGCTTCCATAAAGAAACAAGAGGCAGATGCAGGACAGGAAGCAAGGTGTATTATGTCCATTTTTTCTTGGTTATCACACCGGTGACAGAGAGGTCACAGTCATTCCAATTTTTATTATACCTGTTTTTTAATCTTTTTTATGAATGGTCACATAAAATATCTTTCTAATAAAATAAAATATTCACATATTTTGTAAATCAAGATTAATATAACAAATTTATTCTATTTCAGAACGATAAATTCACTAAAAGATATCAAATTTGATTTTTTTATTATCATCTCGATAGTTCTATCTAAATTCTATATGTAAATCTTTATCGATTATTATTATTAAATCTTTATCGATTATTATTATTAAATCTTTATCGGTTATTATTATTTCTATCTATCGATAATTATTTTAAATTCTATTTATTATCATTGTTAAAAAACTAAAATTTAATTTTTCCCTCCTCATTTTTTTGTGGGTTAAAGATTATTACGAAAATGAAAAAAAGAATATTTTCGAATATTGACAACTCAAATAATGAAAAAACATAAATCCTGCCTGAGTAAATTTAAAAACCAAATTGATTTCAAAAATCTCTTCAGTGCCAAGGGTGGAAAAAACAATTTAAAAGAATAATTCAATAACATTAAAGATGGGGGGAAAAATGCTGGATTGATGGAAATAGATTAACCTGGCGTTGTCGATAAATTAAGCAGAGCTCTTCATGAAACCTCCTTCCAAGAAGGTCAACTGGGCAATATCTTCTGAACGCAATTTCATGAAAGAACGGATCAATCATTGTTTCGAGTTTTGGGGAGTTATTGGATTTCTATTAAGTGGGATCCCTCATGAGACGACTCGCTTTCGGTACTGATTGATGTTTTAAAGAACTGCAAAAGAGAAACAGAACACTCAATAAAGAACGAATTCCGAATAAAATTGGATATGTTGGAGCATCAATGAGGAGCTCCCACTTGCTTCATGTTCTTTCTTGAAAAATTTTGCTGTAATTCTTTAATCTTGGAAAGTATTATTCCTTTTGCAGTAATACGCTGAACGTTTGTTTAAAAACTACATGAACGGTTCAAGGTTTGAGCATTTCAATCACAGAATTACACAAAGAATTATATTAAACTGTCTGTTAAATGATAATGTTAGATGTTTTACGGATATGTTGGAGCATCAATGATGAGTTCCCACTTGCTTCATGTTCGAATGAAAATGAAAAAATTCTGTCGTAAAATTCTGTGAAAAATTCTCTAAAAAAATTCTGTGAAAAATTCTGTCGTAATTCTTTAATCTTGAAAAGTATTATCCTTTTTGCAGTAATACTTTGAATGTTTGCTTAGAAAACTGTATGAATGCTTCTATGTTGGAACGTTTCAAGCACATAATTACACAAAGAATTATATTCAATTCTCTGTTATGGGATAATCTTAGACGTTCTACTGTCTTATGAAATGTTATATTATTAAGCCTATTCCCAATAGTTGGCTTACAGGACAACATATATCATAAAAAAGAAAAAATACAAAGAATAATATAGAAACAAATGACATCACGTAACGCTTCCGTAAAGAAACAGGAGGCAGTGCAGAACAGGAAGCAAGGTGAGACATATCCATTTCTTCCTGGTTATCACACAAGAGATAGAGAAGGTCAGGAGTCAGTTTAATTTGGGAAGGTACTTGAGGAAATAATCGGGACCACAGAAAGGCCGGAGCAATGCCACAGATGATAATGGGACAAACCACCTGCTTTCATGCTATGACATGCCATCTTATATGATACAGATGCATTGTGGTGTTCATGCAACTAACTTCAAATCCTCGCCATCAGCGACTTCAGTAATGTTAGGCCATAGTCAATTGAATGATAGTCAATTTTCACCAGATATTCACCAGATTTCTCCTATCGAGCAAGAATAGGACATTATTGGATGATAAATTCAGCGTCATCTACAGCCAGCATAGACCGCTGCTGATTTGACTGACCAAGTGCAACAGGCATGGAACGGCATTACACAAAATGACTGTACAACATCTGATTACAACTAACTTCAAATACTCACCATCAGTGGGTTCAGTTATATTAAGCCATAGCCTATTGGATGATAGAGTAAAGATCTGTTGTGTTCACAGAAAGCATTTCTGTCTTGGTGCCAGTGATGCCCATATGCTGGTCAGCTGAAAATATAATACTTGTTTCTCACTCCTTTATTGCTTTAAAAATATACTCTATAAACTTTATCAATTATTTAGGATATAAATAAAGGAAGGAAAAATACTATTCCATGTTTGGTTATTTACTTCAAAATATTCTTTCTGTTTTAGAATGAATATTTGATAACATTTTTTAAAGTTCTGTGTAATTTTATTGCAATATTGAATCTCTGGCTTGGTGCCAGTGATGGCCGTGTGCTGGCCAGCTGAAAGATTGTAATCAATATACCTGAAAACATAATCCTTTTTTCACCCTCCTTTATAACTTTAAAAAATATACTTTATATATCTCTAAAAAGTATTTAGGATATAAATAATGGAAGGAAAAGTATTGATTCTATGTTTAGTTATTTACTTCAAAATACCCTTTTTAATTTAGAATGAACATTAATCTTTTTTTTAGTTCTGTGTAATTTTATTGCAATTTTGACCAAAATATATTTATAGATAGATGAATTTATAATCCTAAGTCGGATAACTCTAAGGACTTAATTTATACAATTGTTAGGATAACTATACTATCACTAGTAAAATCTTAGGCGTATGGGATACATAGTGAATACATTATAATACTTTGTGTAGAACTAGCTCAAAAAGTATTATAATAGTTATATTCACTATGCATTCAATACACCTAAGATTTTACTATAGTAGTAAATCTTAGGTACAAACATTAAAAACATAGATGGATGAATTGATAATCATAAGCTGGACAGATCTAATGACTTAAATTTTACTATTATTAGGATAATTATACTATCGTTAGTTGGGATACATAGTGAATACTTTAAAATACTTTGTGTAGAACTAGCTGAAAAATAGAGCAATCCATAGGAGAGAGAGGAAAAGTAACGACTCCTTCTCTAAATGAAATCTGAAAGGGCATTTCTCATTTCTGTCCGTGCCACTTAGAGAAGCACAATTCCCTTCGCGAACTCTCGTATTCCCTCGGGTAATTTCGGGTCTCGCTCGTTCTTTACCGAAGACCGCTCGGCAGTTTCACTTAGAAAGTAATTGCCGCCCTCCCTCTCTCACTCACCGCGCAACTGACTTCTACATGTCACGTGAGAAAAGATATGGAATCTCCCAGAAAAGGGGTTTAGAAGCGGTGAGGGTGGAGGTCACAAAGAATTACCCCCTTCCCCATCCTGGAAGTTATTATAGTTGTTTACCTCGAGAACTATTAGTGCCAGAAAAAATAATATAAAAGATAACTGTAAATTGTGGATTCTTACAATTCTTTTCTCACAAATTACTTTAATTATTTAGATTGGAATTCTAATTATTTGGTTTAAATTATACAAATTTTTTGTTATAAATGCCTCTTATTATTTATTTAATCAAATAATTACAAAAACTTACGTAAGTAAAATTCTGTTTTCTTTTAGAAAATATTACATAGACGACTTAAAATGAAGTTTATTTAAGGCAATGTACTTCTTCTCCTTAGTGGGCCAAGGCCTTATGCTTACAGGCCGATTTCGAAACATGAGATGCTTTCTTTATTACTGGGTAGGGTAGTCAGCCCCAGTCTTCTTGTCAGTCAGCCTGTATCAGCCAGCAGCCAGCTTTACAACCATATGAGATCAGTACCTATGGTTTAAATTGGATTCCGAACTATTACAACATCCATGGCCCAGCCGAGACTCGAACCCGAAATCTGTGGCACTGAGGGGCCAGAGCGCTGGCCAAGGCAATGAACTATTGAAGAATAATTATAGCTATCAATATGAAGCCATTTTATTACTGGAAATATCGTTCAAGGCAATGAAACAAATATAGGATCAAGGATTTGAAAGGATATGAAAGGATATGAAACAAATGTCTACTAAATTTTTGTATGTTATTATATTCCAAACAGATATCAATTATTTCATTATTTGCAAACGCAAGAATCCATTTTTAAAAATAATATGAATAATTTATTTACGCTTAAGTTAAAGAGTTGAATTAAGCAAATTATATGAAATTTTCCTGGTTTTTGTTTCGAGTGAGAAATAAATTTAAAATTTAGAATAAAATAAATAAAATACTATATCTATTTACAGACTTGTTAAAATTATTTCATTTATTAAAGGAAAAATGATAGTTTCCAAATAAGAAGGAATTTGTGAATACTGGAGTGTGCTTCGAAATTGAGATGCCTCTACGTCGATATCGGTACAATAAATCTGTAGGACAGAAAATCCTTTTATTGACCTCGATGGGTTAAGAAGAGGATTTGAACAACACATACCTACCTGAAAATCTTCTTTTCACATTCTTCTTCTTCATTGGCAGAACAGCTCCATGGTGGGAGGTCAAGGTCGTTTGCCTACTGGCAGATTTTGAGACAGGAGATGTTTTCCTTTTTAAGGAATAAGTGTGATCAGCCCTACGCCCAATGCTTCATGGTCTAATAGACCTGGATCTATGATTTAAAGTATATTCTGAACCACTACAAACATTCATGACACCGCCGGAAATGCACCGGCAACCTGTGGCACCACGCACCAGAGCGCTAGTCTTTCAGCCATCGGGCTCCTTCTTTCAACATTGAAATGGTTAAATGCGGGTGTAAATATAGAAGGTCCTTTGTGGTGCACTCTGGGTAACGTTAAATATGCTACAAATCTGCTGTTTATTGGAAAATGACCTTCAGTGAAAATGGGGTGGCATTGCTAAAAATTTTTTTGGATTTTTTTTTTTATTCTACTCATAATAGGGTTGCCGAGACAGCTAGTCAGCTATATGAAAGAGGACAATGGTTCGATTTCCACAGGTGTCGTGCGTTATAATAATTGCTCTGAAAAATGTGTTGCTTTAATAGAGATTGTGAGAAAGTGTTCCGCATTGACACTGAGACGTAACGATTGGAACTTTTTGAGATTTTTTCAATATGATACTCAAACCAAGGAACATTTCCGATGAAAGTCCTTTCGGAAAGCATTGCCACTCTTTCTTCAGGAATAATGTTAAACTATCGGTGTTGTTTAAAATAAAGGAGCTAACCAGTTTAACTCTTTTGTGAAGCAGTGTGCAAAGGTAAATGAAAAAAACTTGTACAATCTTTAAAAATGTATACTTTTATCAAGTATAATTATTTTTTAGTCATTAACTAAAAACACAGATTTAATTAGAATAAAATTTCAGAACTGATTTTAAACATAATTTATATTTATTAAATTTATTTTTAATTGATTATGATTTAATTAATTAAATTATTTATTTATAATATATTCAATTATTATCGTTTTTCTTTTATTATATTAAATTATTATTTTTTTCTTTTATTATATTAAATTATTATTTATATTTATTTAAATTCATTATTTATATTATTCACATTATTATTTCTTTCTCTTTTTTAAATTATCTCATTATAAAAAATTTGCAAATAATACTATTTTTAAAATCTAATAAATAATAATAGCAAATTAATTTCTAATGCACAACAATACTAAACAAATCATAACAAATAACTATTATAATTTAATTATTAATGAACGTGTAATAAATAAACATACTCCATTATTAAAAAATTTCTCGTAAATCCATTTTAAGCTAATTTAAAGTGTATTTATGAATCTATTTTAATTCTTAATGAAAAATTAAAAATTAAAACATCGCAGATTTCACCGAAACACAACTAAAATAACTATTTCTGAATCTTATAATTACAACATTATTAAACAAAAATTCTTTAATTAATTACAGAATTTTTTTTTCTTTTATTATTTTCAAAAAGCGACGAAATAAATTATTTTCGCACTTAAATAGCGAGCCAGGAAAATAAACGACGCAGTCTTTTTTATTCCATGCTTTTATTCAACAACATTAATTGCGGAGTTGATTAAGTTCTTTAAAATTTATTTTTAGTGCTTTATCTTTTCTGTACTTTACCTCACAATGGCTTCGTTACACATCTTTTTAGTAGCCCAAACCCCATGAATGTAATTGAAAGTAATGACAACAACCAGATGGTAATTTAATTAGCACTAATTATTCTTGAAAAAATATTTAAAAAACGTGCTTACATACGTTTGTGAATGTTAGTGAAAATAAACTCAGAAAAAATAATGTTCTGGGTTTGAAAGTGTATGAAAAGGCAATTAAAATGCTGTTATTTGATAATTGATTGCACTTTTTTTTAAATAATTTTTTTTTCATTGTTAGAAATAACGTCCTTTGATAAAAACTCTTTGTGATTTAAGAAGCACACTGGTATAATGTTGTATTAAAGACGTTCTTTTCAATGGGGAATTTTCGAAATTTTGTTATTATTTATGAGTTTTCTATGGGTTTTATGAATTCCTTTAAGAATTTTAAATTTATACAGTATTTAGGCAAATCACATTATTATTTCTTTCTCTTATTTAATTTATCGTCATCATCACTACAAACATCCATGGCACCACCGGGACTCAAACCGGAAACGTGCGGCATCGAGCGCCAAAGATATTTAAATTATGTCGTTATAAAAAATTTGCATATATTATTTTTAAATCTAATAAATAATAATAACAAATTAATTTTTCATATACAACAATACTAAACACATTCTAACAAATAACTATTATAATTTAATTGTTAATGAATGTGTAATAAATTAACATATTCCACTATTAAAAAAATTCATTTGTCGCAAACCCATTTTAAGATAATTTAAAGCGTATTTGTGCATTCATTTTAATTCATATTAAAAATTAAAGCACTGCAGATTTTCCCGAAATACAACTAAATACCTATTTCAAAACCTTGTATTTATAACATTATTAAACAAAAATTCTTTAATTAATTACAGCAATTTTTTTTTTACTTTTATTATTTTCAAAAAGCGACGAAATAAATTATTTTGGCACTTAAATAGCGAGCCAGGAAAATAAACGACGCAGTCTTTTTTATTCCGTGCTTTTATTCAACAACATTAATTGCGGAGTTGATTAAGTTCTTTAAAATTTATTTTTAGTGCTTTATCTTTTCTGTACTTTACCTCACAATGGCTTCGTTACACATCTTTTAGTAGCCCAAACCCCATGAATGTAATTGAAAGTAATGACAACAACCAGATGGTAATTTAATTAGCACTAATTATTCTTGAAAAAATATTTAAAAAATGTGCTTACATATGTGTCTGAATGTTAGTGAAAGTAAACTCAGAAAAAAATAATGTTCTGGGTTTGAAAGTGTATGAAAAGGCAATTAAAATGCTGTTATTTGATAATTGATTGCACTTTTTTTTTAAATAATTTTTTTTTCATTGTTAGAAATAATGTTCTTTGATAAAAACTCTTTGTGAATATATAGTAAGAAGTAAATTGGTATAATGTTGTTTTAAATACGTTCTTTCAAATGGGGAATTTTAGAAATTTGGTTATTTATTTATGAGTTTTCTATGGGTTTTATGAATTCCTTTCTTGTATTTTTTACAATTATTTTATTATGCTTTTTAACATATTTATTTTTATTATTTGAATGCTATTTTTATTGCAATATTTTATTTAAGCGGAATGTAATTTTTTCTATCAAAACAGTCTACGAAATAGAAAAAAATTAATTAATTAATTATTTTTTTATTTAATTAAAAAATTAAAGTAAAATAAAAATTTAAATTTAAATATTATATTACAAAATTAATTTTTTGTAAATATTGAATATAAATATTAATATTAAATTGCATTATAATTATATTATTTTGGTAAATATTAATTAAATATTAAATAACGTTTAATAAATAATAATAATTAATAATGTTTTTATGAATAAATTCGTTCTTCTAAACGTTGAATTTTAGAAATTTTGTTATTTTGTTTTCTATAGATTTTATGATCTCCTTTATATATATATATTATATATATATATATATATATATATATATATATACATTTTTAATATTTTATTTAACTATGCTTTTTATTATTTATTTTTATTATTTGAATGTTATTTTTATTACAATTTCCAGATATGAATTTTTTTAAAAGTTATTTAATCCGAATGTATATGAAACAGTCAACGAAATAGAAAAGAATGAAATTTATTTGTAATTAAAAAAAATAATTAAATTTTTTAAATTTTAAATTAAATTACTTATTTTTGCTGTTATATGATAAATATGCGAAACAGTCTTAAAAATTTCGTACATAAAAGGAATATGTGAAGGATTTTACAACATATTTGTGTGTCATGTCATCATTCAATAGCTGCTTCACTCTGATTGATTGTTGTATATTTTATTTTATGCATCAACTTTAAGGACAGTGAACTTGGATGCAGAAAAACTGTTTTGAAAAAAGTATGTACTGAAAAAATTTTTTTTTTAAAGCTCAAAAGATAATCTTATACAACGAGATCACGTTTTTAGTAAAATGGCTTTTTTCCCCGAAACTTTAAAATACTTTTGATTACTTTTTAGAATGTGAATACCTATACGATTATATAGCAGATAAGAATAAAAAAAATTCTTATTTCTCAAAATATAAATTTTCCATTATCTTTCTCATCAATCATTATTATCATCATTATAATTCATTACCATTCTTTTTGTATATCAGTGGGCTTCTTGTACCATTGTTTATGCTACGAACATTAAAATTGATTTGAGAAGAAAGGACAGAGCATTAAGCTAAATACTTTCAGGCGTAACTTACGCTTTATCTGTATGTTATATGGAAGAAATACTCGAAAATTCCCACCGAGACATCTGATGCATAATGCTCAGTTATTCTGTCACTATCTTCATCAGGTTTCTTTGTTTCTCATGGCGCGAACCCCACTCGAATGCTGCCCCCAAAAGTATTCGTGCAAAATGTGGGTGTAATATAGCAACCGATCCCCCTTAAATTGCCACCTGGCTAATACTACATCTGTTACATCTAGTGACGATTGACAAAGGTTAAAGTGATCAACATTAAAAAAAGCATAACTTTCTTTAAATAAATTTTGAAGTTTAATAATTTTTCTTCGTCTTCATTGGCCTAACAGCCCCGTGGTGGACCAAGGCCGTCTGCCTACTGACAGATTTCGAAACCGGAGATGCTTTTCTTTTTATGGGGTAGAGTTGTTAGTCCTACTCCTGACATTAGATCAGGACCTATGACTTAAAGTGGATTACGAACCACTGCAAATATCCATGACACCGACGGGACTCGAGACCTTAGCTGCCTTATAGCCAAATGGCTCACGCTCTTGCCATTCGTGCCACAGGCTTCTGGTTCTAATCTTGGCTGTGGCATGAATTTTTTTTAGTGGTTCGAAAACCAACTTTAAACTGTAGGTCCCGGTCTCATTAGCCTAAAGTGTGCACAAAATGCCGTAGAGTGACAAACCAAACCAAACTCGAGTCCTGATGGACTCGAACTTGCAGGGACCTAACCTGTGTCACCAATAGCAAGAGAGTTTAATAATTACTGACCAGAAAATTACTGTCATTTTAAATTTAAAAATATCTATTGCAGTTAATCTATCTCTGATCATACAATAATATATATATTTATATATATATATTAAACATTATTTGGCGCTAAAAAAATTTAAATAATGTAAAAATTATCGTTTCCATTTCAAATTTAATTCCTATTTCAAAGCTTTAAATTGTTGTCGTTTCTTTTAATGAAAATCCTAATATTATCAAATTAATCAATTCATGCAAAATTGCGAATATAGATGAATAAAATTGTTTCAATGGTAAGCAAGACAGAAGTAATCCTACTTTAACGTAGACTTTTTGTTTATCTTAATGAACTGTAAAGATCTCCAGTTTCCATGATCAAACAAATAAATGCACTCCTCTGTACGAGCGGAACCACAGAGGCCGGAATTAAGGGAAGAGATACAGCTACTAAATGTACAGCAAATAGGCCGAGACCCTCAGAAAAATGTTTTTTACGACCCCTTTTGTTGGCAGCGGAGATGAACGCCCTGCTTCCTTGCCATTTGCGGAACGAATTAAACGAAAATACTTCTCTCTTGCGTATCATGGGTGCGCTTGAGAGGACACGAAAATAAATCTTCCGTTCTGCCTGTTTCTGTTTCTCTTACTGAGTTTTTAGTTGTCTCGAAAAACCACGGAAGTTACGATATAAGAATTGAGTCTTCTAATGCAACTATCTTACTATTACAATCTTCTATACGAATGTTTAATTCGAGGTTAGATTTGTATAGTTAATTTATACATAAGATTAACAGCAAACATAGCTTTACAGTGCCTTCCTGAAGGACTTTTATGGGTAATAATCCGTGTGTGGGTGTTGTGTAGGTAAAACTAGAAATACTAATCCTAGGATGCTTGAATTTCGATGCTAGATGCTTTTATATACATTGTCACAATCACAGTAGAATATGCTCGACTCGTGGTTCAGTAGTAATGTGCGCCGCTGCTGAGCAATAGGGCTGAGGTTGAATCCTCTGGCGGCATTGCTGTAGACACAGTTTCTAAAACGTGCTGATTAATGACATTTGCAGTGTTCAGTGTGCATCTTACATCATTAGTCAGACTATCTGGTGGAAGTTTTTTTTTCGGATTGTCTTCCATACGATACCTCTATCTATGAATGGATTACTCATGGGCGGCCCGTCCGGACACTGATGATTAGTCACTAAAATAACAACAACATAAATTTCATTCTTAACCCTGCATTAGTCGCAATGTCCAATCCTGATACAAATCTTCTTTTTAGTGTTGAAAGTCAGGCGAATCACCTCACATATTACTTTACTTCAATCACCTGATGATTCAGTCCTATGTACTTGAACCATTTAACCGAACATTCCCTACGTGCTATAGATGGAACTCGAAAAATCACCCCATCAATCTCCTTTTAAGAGCGATTTGTACGTTCGTCTTTTTAATACGCTTTTATTAGCTTCACCTGTATGTTTGTAACTGACTTTTTCCCCTGGAGGTCTGTTTCTCCTCATATACACTATTTAAGCTGCAAAGAAACATTTACAGGCATCTTTCAGAAAGAAAACAGTTGTTTCACCTGAATGTTTGTTTGTCTGTTAAACTAAAAATTAAAAAAAAAATATTAATAGTTTAAAAAAAACTAAAAAATAAAAACACGTTAAATAGAGTTTAAAAAACCTTAAAAAAAAACTCACGCTTTTAGAGTTAATCAAATTAAAAGTAAAAAATAATTGTTAACATAAGAATAAAATGACTGACGAGAAAATGAATGTCACTGTTCTAAAAGCGTGGGGTGCTTTGTATGACATTTTAAAACTAACTCTGCATTTCGGAATGAAATTAGTGAAAAATTATAACGATTGATATCGAGCACCCCACGCTTTTAGAACAGTGACTTTCATTTTCTCGTCAGTCATTTTATTCTTATGTTAACAATTATTTTTTACTTTTTAATTTGATTAACTCTAAAAGCGTGTTTTTTAGTTTTTTTAAACTATTAATTTATTAATTGTTGTAAATCCACTGTATGACGTGAAACTGATACTAGCCCATATGGCCCTCGAAAGCTGGTGAGTAAAAAAGCAAGTGCTTTGATTTTCATGCAAACTGAATTTTTGCTGTGGATAATTTCTGGCTTGTGATATTGTGTAACATTCAAAACTTTCACATTGTAATGCGGATGTGTTTGAGCAGTTATGACTATGTTACCAGATGTGTTGTCTGGTTTTAGACGTTTTTCAGAGTTACGTGATTGCTATCATATATATTAGGTAGAGAAACGCATATTAAAAATCCATCTTTATTTAATACGGGTATTTTTAATTTTCTGATGATCATTATTTTGTATCAGATATTTAGCCTTTGTTTCACATTACTATTCATTCACATAAAAAAATTTTTTTAAAAATATTTTTTGTATTGTATCACAAATTGATGCAATATTGCATTATTACATAAAACACTATTAATATTTTTATTTGAATGATAAAATATAAGATTTAAAATATGAAAATTCATTAAAAGGTTATTCATAAACAGAGAAAAATTCGTGCACCATTTGCAACCGTTCATGAATAAAAAGATTGCAACTTACAGAATCTAAAGTAAAGCATATTATTGAATAATATCAAAAATGAGCAAAAAAAATAATGCATTACGGACATATTGTTTCTAGAAAATTGCTTGAGTTTTTTTTAAATATCTAAGAAAGTGTTTCATGGTTTTTCATGCAAAGATAATATCGACAGCATACTTTGCAGAAAAAGTAAATAACTAAAAAATATATAAGTACCTGCAAATAATTGAAAGCAATTTTCTTTTCATAAAAAAGAAAGAAAAAAACCATGCATTTTCATTTTTTTTTTCTTCATTCTTAAAATATCAGATAAATTGACAGTCAAATTACACCATTCTCATTTTCTTTTTATAACATACGAATTACGGTTACCATTAGATTACATGATATTAGAGAAGATGTTTACGGCCAAGACACTGGAACAAAATGGCTAATCAGTGCCACTTTCACGTTTGCGCTGCTGGAAAATTGCTTCCGCAAAACTCCCTTGCGTTCGGAACAGGAAATGAAGGCACTACATTAGGCACAAGAATTATCCATGGCTAACAATTTTGTTCCTTCCCAGAAGTTATTTAATCATTTTTCTTTTGCAAACGCTTTCTTTTTCAGATTAAAAATGTGCGCCAAAATAATAAATAGAATTATGTCGAGCGCAGGAACTAAAAAAGGGATTTAAACTCTCGATACACATTTTCTTCTTTCATTATTCCAAAGAAGTAAAACTAGTTTATCCACTTCAGAAAACGGAATTTAATAAAACTGTAGAGAATACTTTATTTTACATATTTATATGTGTTTAATAAAGACTTTTTCTTTGTAAGAATTAATTAAGGTTAAATTAATTAAAGTTTAATGTAGAATGTCTATATAAAAATTTATCATTAAAAATTTCATAAGAATAATTATAGAGATTAAGAATTGAATTGGGCCTGAATGGCAGAGTGTCTAGATCTCTAGCGCCTGGTGCCACAAGTTTCGTGTTCGATGGGTCTGGTGCCATGGATGTTTGTCGAGTGTCTTGTACTTTAAACTATAGATCCCAGTATATGACAACCTTGCCCAATAAAAAGTAAACCTCTCCTGTCTTGAATTCTGGCCAGAAGCCGTTTGACCACCTTGGGGCTGTTGCGCCAGCTAAAAACAAAATAATTAATAAATAATTATAATGACTAATTTTAGACGTTTTTGTAAGTTACATGTTTAGTGTATTACATATTAGGTACAGAAAAGCTCATTAAAAATCCATAAATTATTTAATATCCTACCCCAAAAAAGCTACGGGATGCCTCCGTGACGCTGACAGCCCTACCCAGTAAAACAGCTAGCGTTACGGAGCCAAGTCAGTCTTTTACGTACGAGTGCTTCATCACAACAAAAGCTGTCCCCTTTCCCGCCTTCCATGTAACCCCACGAATTACTGGACTTGGTCTAGATTTTGCTGTCTACTAAGTGCAGACCAAAAAAAGTTGTTATTGTTGTTTCTTATCCCACTTGGCTAACCAAGCCCACGAGCCCATACTGAAAGGGAAGGAAGTCTGACTTTTGCTCCGTGATGCTCTTACAGTCATAGGAGACCGGGACCTACGGCTTAAAGTGGATTCCGAACCACTACAAACATCCATGGCACCGCCGGGATACGAACCCGAAACCTGTGGCACCGAGCGCCAGAGCGCTAGACACTCGGCCATTCAGGTCCCAAATTTGCCAACGGCACGCAGTATTCCCAGGTGGTCACCCACCCAAGTACTGATCGCGCCTAATGATGCTTGACTTCGGTGATCTAACGAGAACCGGTATATTCAGCATGGTACCGCCGTTGACCAAAAAAAGTAAATGATAAAATACAGTAAAAACAAAGTACAGTAAAAATCATCAAAGAAAAATATTTTATGTATTGTAGCACAAACTGAAGAAATATTGCATTAGTATAAATTATGTTTTGTTGCTTTTATTTTCATGATAAAATAGATTAAGAAAAAAAAGATAAAATAATGATAAAGATAAAAAAATCATTAAGGCGCTTTTCTCAAAAAGAATAACAAATATTTAGAGGAACAACCATTACAACAGCATTTGAAACCATTTATGAATGAAACGATCGAATTTATGAAAAGATCGCAACTAACAAAATCTTAAGAAAAACTGACAAAGCCAAACGTATTATTGAATATTATAAATAGAATTGAATATTATCAAAAGTATACTGTATCAGGAAAAACTATAATGCATTATGCACATTGTTTCTAGGAAAACTGTTTGAACTTTTTTAACAAACCATTTCACGTTTTTTATTGCAAAATACTAATGTCATCAATTTTGGCAAAAAAAGTAAATATGTAAAACATTTATAACCAATACCAAATAATTAAAACTGAAAGAAATCTTCGATTTTTTTCTTTTTTCTCATTTTAAAAATATCAGGTAAATTGACAGTCAAATTACTCCATTCTCATTTTCTTTTTGTAACGTACGAATTTACGACGGACATTACCATTAGATTACACGATATTAGAGAAGATGTTTACGGCCAAGACTCTGGAACAAAATGGCTAATCAGTGCCACTTTCACGTTTGCGCTGCTTGAAAATTGCTTCCGCAAAACTCCTTTGCGTTCGGAACAGGAAATGAAGGCACTGCGTTAGGGTGAGCTAGAATTATCCAAGGCACTACGCACAACAGGGTGAGCTAGAATTATCCAAGGCTAACAATTTTCTTCCTTCCCAGAAGTTATTTAATCATGTTTCTTTTGCAAACGCTTGCTTTTTGAGATTAAAACTGTGCGCCAAAATAATAAATAGAATTATGTCGAAAACAGGAACCCAAAAAAGGGATTTAAACTTTCGATACACATAGTTTATTGGATTTCCTTTTTTTCGTTACTCCGAAGAAGTAAACAAGTTTATCCACTTCAGAAAACAAAAATTAATAAAACTGTAGAAAACATTTTATTTTACATGTTTATGTGTGTTTAATAAAGCAGCTAGATTAGTGACCGTTTTCTTTATAGAATTAATGCAATTTCTAGAACCACTAAGGTTTAATGAAGAAAGGCTATATAAAAATTAATCATTAAAACTTCAGAAGAGGTAATTACAGAGATGAAGAATTAATTTGGGCCTGAATGGCCGAGTGTCTACTGCCCTGGGGCTTGGTGCCACAGGTTTCGGGTTCGAGTCTTGACAGCTTAGTTTGTAGCTCTACTGTCATTTCGTGCACACTTTGGGCTAATTAGATCAGGACATATAGTTTGACGCGGATTCCGAACCACTAACAAGCATCCATGCTACCGCCAGAATTCGAATTTGGAGCCTGTGGCACCAAAGGCGCTAGCCAACTGGCCATCTGACCGCACATTTAGATCTTCAGTCTAACGCTCCCCCGAATGAGCTATTTCGGCACTCGTGTCCCGGTCGTGCCATGGCTGTTTTGTAGTGGTTCGGAATCCACTTTCAAACTGTATTTCCCTGTCTAATACGATCGTAGAAAGTTGACTTGAGGTTGAGTCAGTCTTAAGCCTTCATGGTTCCTCGCTAAAGAGAAGCTGCATATTATCCTTAACCATGGACCAGTCGCTTGAGACGGGTTTCCTGGACCTGGTATAGGCTTTAATGCTCCACGGGGATTAGTAACAACAAGATTAAATTAAAATTTAATGTTAATATTAAAAATAAAGTGTAATCTTTGATTAGGATTTTTGTAATTAGCAGTGGAATGTGTGAATGAGAAACTGTGTGCTGATGGACTGACGCGATTAATCGAAAAATATCATGTCAGCCATAATTTGACCTCTATCCTTTAAAAAAATAACTATGAAATATTTTCATTATTTTCATGGCAAGATAATAATGGCAGCATATTTGACAAAAAGAGTAAATATGTAAAAAATATATAAGTAACTGCAAATAATTGAAAGCAATTTTCTTTTCGTAAAAAAAAAGAAAGAAAGAAAACATGAATTTTCTCTTTTTCCTCATTTTTAAAATATCAGATAAACTGACAGTCAAATTACTGCATTCTCATTTTCTTTTTATAACGTACAAATTTACGACGGACATTACCATTAGATTACAGGATATTAGAGAAGATGTTTACGGCCAAGACACCGGAACAGAATGGCTAATCAGTGCCACTTTCACGTTTGCGCTGCTGGAAAATTGCTTTCGCAAAACTCCCTTGCGTTCGGAACAGGAAATGAAGACATTACATTAGTCACAACAGGGTGCGCTAGAATTATCCACGGCTAACAATTTTCTTCCTTCCCAGAAGTTATTTAATCATTTTTCTTTTCCAAAAGCTTGCTTTTTGAGATTAAAACTGAGCGCCAAAATAATAAATAGAATTATGTCGAGCGCAGGAACCAAAAAAGGGATTTAAACTTTCGATACATATATTTTATTGGATTTTCTTTTTTCATTATTCCAAAGAAGTAAACGAGTTTATCCAATTCAGGATACAGAAATTAATAAAACTGTAGAGAACACTTTATTTTACAAATTTATGTGTGTTTAATGAAGCAGCTAAAGTACTGGGCATTTTCTTCATAGGAATAAATGCAATTTTTTAAATATTAAGCTTTAATCTAGAATGGTAAAATACAAATTAATCATTGAAAATTTCTCAAGAGGTAATTAAGAATTAAATTAGGCCTGAATGGATCTAGATATCTGGTGATGAGTGCCACAGGTTTCGGGTTCGAGTCCCGGCAATTTGATTTTTCATTCTACGGACATTTTGTGCACTTTTAGGGCTAATGAGACCGGGACCTACAGTTTAAAGTGGATTCCGTACCACTAACAGACATCCATGCCACGGCCAGAATTCGAACATGAATTTTGTGGTGCTAAAGGCCAATTGGTCATCAGACAACTCAACCATTTAGAGGCAACAACCTTTACAACAGTATTTACGACCAATGAAAAATTTGCAACCAACAGAATCTCAGGCAGGATTGAAAAAGTCAATCGTATTATTGAATATTTTGAACGTTATTGATTATTATCAAAAATCAACAGAAAAAAACTATAATATATTATTTCTTAGAAAACTGATTTATTTTTTCCTCCTCTGTCGTTTAAAATAATACCTATGAAATGTTTTCAGGATTTTCATGGCAAGATAATTACGTCAGCATACTTTGCAAAAAAAAAAGTAAATAAATAAAAAATATATAAGTAACTGCAAATAATTGAGAGCAATTTTCTTTTCATAAGAAAAGAAAACACACATTTTCATCTTTCTTCTCTTTTTTAAAATATCAGATAAATTGACAGTCAAATTACTCCATTCCCATTTTCTTTTTATAACGTACAAATTTATGACGGACATTACCATTAGATTACACGATATTAGAGAAGATGTTTACGGCCAAGACACTGGAACAGAATGGCTAATCAGTGCCACTTTCACGTTTGCGCTGCTGGAAAATTGCTTTCGCAAAACTCCCTTGCGTTCGGAACAGGAAATGAAGGTACTACAGGCACAACAGGGTGCGCTAGAATTATCCACGGCTAACAATTTTCTTCCTTCCCAGAAGTTATTTAATCATTTTTCTTCTGCAAACGCTTGCTTTTTGAGATTAAAACTGCGCGCCAAAATAATAAATAGAATTATGTCGAACGCAGAAACCAAAAAAGGGATTTAAACTTTGGATACACATAGTTTATTGGATTTTCTTTTTTTCATTATTCCAAAGAAGTAAACTAGTTTTTCCACTTCAGAATACAGAAATTAATAAAACTGTAGAGAACACTTTATTTTACTTATTTATGTGTGTATAATAAAGCAGATAAACAAATGGCCGTGTTCTTTATAGGAATTAAAGGATTTTTTTAGAATTACCAAGGTTTAATGTTGAATGTCTGTACAAAAATTAATCATTAAAAATTTCAGATTAGATAATACCAGAAATTAAGCATTAAATAGGGTCTGAATGGCCGAGTCACGAGATCTCTGGCGCTCGGTGCCACAGGTTTCGGGTTCGATGGTTTGGGGGCCATGGATGTTTGTAGTGGTTCGGAATCTACTTTGAACCGTAGATCCCTTTTTAATATGATCGTAGAGCGTTTTCTTGAGTTCAGTCTTTAACTTTCGTGGTTCCTCGCTAAAGGGAAGCTGCGTATTACCCTTAGCCATGGACCAGTGTAGGATTTCTTGGACCATGGCGATTAATAAGAACAACATGAATTAAATTAAAATTTAATGTTGATATTAAAAATAAAATTTAATCTTCAAATCGGATGTTTGCAATTATCAGTGGAATATGTGGGATGTATCTGCATAGTGAGTTGCAAATATACGTTAGTTCATTGTTATTGTTCATTGTTTATATGTTAGTTTGCATTGTACACAAAAACGGAACTCACAATAAATAACAACTAGAATTGAAAGTAAAAAGAGAAAAAATATATAGGTGATTTATATAAAATAAAGATTAAATCTGAAGAAAATCTTTAGAAAAAATACAACCGGAAAACACCAAAAAATGAATAAACCGAGATATTATTCAGGCTAATGTTATTGAAATGAATTCATACACCTCTCAACCTTTCTTTAACTTGCTGAGAGGTGGCATTTTAAGCACTTTGCAATGTAAATATACCAAGCACATGCAATTACCGTAGTTCCCGTTTCTATTAAAGCTCATTTTCCATGCATCTGATGGGACGTCATGCTTTTATTTTCGCTCTTTTCGTAAATTATGCATCGTAGACTACATCTCAGGCAACTTTTATGAAGTGCGAGCAATGATTTTCGCTTTGCATCATATGTGGCAGAATTTTATCAACCTACTTAAGAACATCAGTATGTTTTATATATGATGCCATTATAAAAACTCTTCTAAAACGTTTTTAAATATTTGAGTGATTTCTTGAATTGTTGCTCAACCTTCTTAGAGTACTGCAAATTATAGATGGCGAAACAAAATATACAAAAAAAAAAGACTTCTCTTCATCAAATTATTATAACAGGAAAAAGGAACTTGAACTTACGCATTGGTGATATTTTAAATGCGAAAAAAAAAATCAATGTAATTTTTTTTATTATTTTATTTAAACTATGATTCATACTTATTAACTTTTCTTCATTTTTTCACAGTGGAGAGATCGTTTTATCTGTAATGAATAGTTGTCCGGTAAATTTTAATCTGTTTTTTCATTTGGAATAACTTTAATTAAATACAGCAACAAACGAAACGTATACTAAAATTGACAATGATCCTGAAAAGGTTAACGTTTTTTTTTTTCAAGATACCCTTTCCAAAAGAGGAAGCATTACCAATATAAAAAGATATTACTAATATATTTGATTTATTCGTAAGATATTAACTTCCTGATTATTGAATTCGAGATTTTTATATATCAAAATGTTTTTCCATTTATTGAATCTTTGTTAATTTTCTAGTTGATAATAATTACTTATAGTTGAATTTCCATGAATAGAAAAAAAACCAATTACTCTTCTTCACTCGATTCGTGACGCATTGTGGATTTGACTTGCAGTTCGAAAACAACTGATAAACAGTTCATTTACAATGCGAATGATATATATTAACCGACTGGTTACCTAGATGTATGTCAATCCGATTTACGCTGGAGGCATTAATGCTATGCGAAAACATGCAGATTTATTGGCGATTGCGATGCTGTTTATCCCACTGATTTAGGTGGTCTATTTAGAGGAATTTTTATATTATATATAAATCCTAACAAGAACTGCTTTGGATTATACATTGAAAGAACTTAGGTTACTTCCATAAATACTATTATATAAAAGATATAGAACTATACAGTGTTAAGAAGTGTTTAAGGTAGTATTTAAGAATGGTCCTATTCTATAAAAGATGTTATCCTTCAAAAGGATATTTCCCAGCTAAATCGGATTCAGAGAAATACGTGATTCTTGACGAAAAAAAGTACGTGCAATAAACTATATTTCAAAACAAACTATAATTCTTTTATTAGACACACATAAATATTTTAAAACGATGAATCTATTTCAAACCTTGCATCAGTAATAGTCAAATGACCAGTATTGAATTTTCAGTATTGAAGGTGTATTGTCGGCGTCCATAGCTTATCTTCAAGCTATATCCACCTCCTGGGTAGTGCTAATTGAGTAACGTCAGTGCAGAACTTGCCTTAAGGCATCAAAAACAATTGTCTAAGTGTTTGCCAGCTGCAATAGAAAAAAAAACCTAATAGATACACAAAATTTTAAAATGTTGAATCTATTTAAAAATTTACATCGATAATAGTCAAATGACCTCTAAGTTCCAAGTATTGAAAAAAATAATAATATATAGTTCGTTGGAATATTGGAACTATGAATAATGTGTTTTGTTTATAACGGTAATAAATCTCACAATTCTTCTGTGATGTATTCATGTGATTAGATGATTTACCACACGGCCACGCGCACAAAGAAAAGGGCATAGACAGAAAGAAATCGGCTTAACACAAAGCGGGAAGAGCTGACAGCAAACAATTCCCTACTTAAGCTTCGACTCTCTCTCAATGGGACTTAAAGCGAACACTGGGGAAAACAAGCATTTTAAGCTTCGTTTTGTTCCCAGATCATTCCATTTTCCCCCCTTTTGTCCCTCAATTATTCAGATGCTTGGATATACTTTCCCAATGTTTTAATTAGCATGGATCCATTGCCCTCTTTGTGGGGGCATTGTTGCTTTGTCCATTTCATGCAGCAGCATTTGAATATGGGGAATGTAAGCTTTGGAGATGGAAACAAAGCCTTCGCGAATAATTAGTAGCCAAAGTGCTGTTTATTTATTTCCGGGAAAAGTAGCAGAACAAACGGTGCAGGATTTTCTAGAAAGGCATTGATTTGTGTTCAAGTGGCACTTCCGATAAGTGCACCTGATTCGCATCCTGGAATACTTGATGTCGGTGGAAGTTGCAGGAAGGACACTCGAATTAAAGATCGATCATCAAAATGAGGATACATGTTGCATAAATTTATAAAATCAGAAGAGAATGATTTGGATTCAAAGTATGTGTGCAGTTTATTGATCTTTAAAATGCTGTCAGAGAGTTTGGAATTTCATTTTTGTTTGCTAGTTATGTATCGCTTATTGCAGTCATTGTTGTCAAGAGTAAAACTGTAGTTTGAATTTAATTTTATAGGCATTAAGTTAATTTTGCATGGATAACTTTATACATAAAAAAAAATCTATAACGAAATCAAGTACAGGATATAAAAAAAATAAAGTCGTATTAAAAATCTCTTCAATTATTTTCCATCTACTTGTTATTCAATTTATGTTAGCATAAAAAATTAAGACTCAACAATTGATTTGGAATCATTTGGAATCATATATGTAGCAGGTTCAGGTGTGCCATGAGATATTTGCTGTATATATTTGCGCCAAATGACAAAGAGTTGAACAATTATTGCTGGAGCAATTTTTGAGAATGACTTGCTCACATTTGTTCTAAAATTGGGTAAAAATAAATTTCGCACAGCCAGGAAGACAAAAGGGAATTTGTAGTCAAAGTACATATTTTAAATTTTTTCTCTGAAATATTTTAATGAGGAGGATGAGGATCGAACGTGTAACCTCTTTCTCCGAACATCAGTTATCCGACAATTTTCTTTTTCTTCAATGGCGTAGCATCCCCATGGTGGGCCAAGTCCTTCTGTTTACAGGCAGATTCCGAAACATGAGATGTTGTTTTCTTTTTACGGGGTAGGGTTGTCAGCACTACGCCCAATGCTTTACAGTCATGTTAGACTTGAATATACGGTTTATAGTGCATTCTGTACCAACATCTATGGTACAGCTGGGACTCGAACCCAAAACTTGTCGCAACAACGGCTCCCCCTTTCTTCAGACTTCATATTATACATAAATCCTAAAAATAACTGATTTCGGTTATACGTATAAAGAACTTAGGTCTCTTCCATAAATATTCTTATATAGAGGATATAGAAAGATGCAATTTTATAGAATGGTCCTATCCTATAAAAGATTCTTCAAAAAGGCATTTAAAAGCTCAATTGGATTCAGAGAAATAGGTGATTCTTGAAGAATAAAAATAAATACAATAAAATGAATTTCCATGCAATACATGTTTCTTATATTAGATACACACGGGTCTGTTGGCCCAGTGGCTAGGTCACTGGCGCTCGGTACCAGACGTTTCGGGTTCGAGTCCCGCCGGTGTTATGGATGTTTGTAATGATTCGGAATACTCGTTAAACTGTATGTCTCGGTCTAGCGTCATCTTAGAACGTTGTGGGGGTATTGTTACTCCGCGGCCGTAGCTTATCTTCAAGCTATACCCACCTCCTGGGTAGTGCTAAGTGAGTAACTTCGTTGCAGCGCTTGCCTTAAAGCATCAAAAACAATTGTATAAGTGTTTGCCAGCTGCGTTAGAAAAAAAATTAATAGATACACAATATTTTAAAATTATGAATCTATTTCAAAACTTTCATCGATAATAGTCAAATGACCTCTAAGTTCCAAGTATTGAAAAAAAATTAATGTATAGTTCGTTAGAATACTGTAACTATCAATAATGTGTTTTGTTTATAATAGTAATAAATCTTACAATTCTTCTATGATTCATTCACATGATTACATGATTTACCACACTGCCAAGCGCACAAAGAAAAGGACACAAACAGAAAGAAATCGGCTTAACACAAAGCGGGAAGAGCTGACAGCAAACAATTCCCTTCTTAAGCTTCGACTCTCTTTCAATGGGACTTAAAGCGAATACTGGGGAAAACAGGCATCGCAAGCTTCGTTTTGTTCCCACATAATTCCATTTTCCCCCCTTTTGTCCCTCAATTATTCAGACGCTTGGATACACTTTTTCAATGTTTTAATTAGAATGGATCCATTGCCCTCTTTGTGGGGACATTGTTGCTTTGTCCATTTCATGCTGCATTTGAATACGAGGAATGTAAGCTTTGGAGATGGAAACAAAGTCTTTTGCGAATAATTAGTCGCCAAAGTGCTGGTTGTTTATTTCCAGGAAAAGTAGAGAACAAACGGTGCAGGATTTTCTGGAAAGGCATTGATTTGTGTTCAAGTGGTACTTTCCGATAAGTGCACCTGATTCGCATCCTGGAATACTTGATGTCGGTGGAAGTTGCAGAAAGGACACTCGAATTAAAGATCGATCATCGAAATGAGGATACATGTTGCTTAAATTTATAAAATCAGAAGAGAATGATTTAGATTCAAAGTGTGGGCTGCAGATTTATTGACATTCAAAATGTTGTTAGAGAGTTCGGAATTTCATACTTGTTTCTTGGTTTACTATCGCTTATTGTAGTCCTTATTAATTAGAACAAACAATTAATTTACAATGTTAATGATATATATAAACGGATTCCTTGCCAAACTATATGTCAATCTAATTTACGCTAGAGGCGAGCATTGTACTTAATATTTTAAAAAGATACGTAGATATATTGAGATGCTGGATGTATACGATTGCGATGCTCATTGATTTAGGTGATCTATCTAGGGGAATTTTTATATTATAGATATATCCTGAAAAAATAATTGCATTTTGTTATACATTAAAAGAACTTAGATTATATCTATAAATACTCTTATATAAAGGAATGGTACAGCCTTATATAATGATTCTAATTTATAAAAGATACCTTTCAAATATATTTTACCCTTCAAAAAGACATTTCCCAGCTGACTTGGATTCAGAGTAATATGTGTTTCTTGACGAATAAAAATATATGTCTTAAAATGCATTTCAATGCAAAATATAATATATTCTTATCTTAGACACTCTTGAATATTTTTAAACAATGAATCTATTTCAAAAATTTACATCAATAATAATCGAATTACCTATAAGTTCTAATTATTGAAAAAAAAAATTAACATTGCACATTAATACTGGAACTAACAATAATGTGTTTTGTTTATAATAGTAATAAATCTCATGATCCTTCTATAATGTATTCACATGATTATATGACTTACCACACTGCCACGCGCACAAAGGAAAGGGCACAGACAGAAAGAAATCGGCTTAACACAAAGCGGGAAGAGCTGACAGCAAACAATTCCCTACTTAAGCTTCGACTCTCTCTCAACGGGACTTAAAGCGAATACTGGGGAAAACAGGCATCGCAAGCTTCGTTTTGTTCCCACATAATTCCATTTTCCCCCCTTTTGTCCCTCAATTATTCAGACGCTTGGATGTACTTTTCCAATGTTTTAATTAGCATGGATCCATTGCCCTCTTTGTGGGGGAATTGTTGCTTTGTCCATTTCCTGCTGCATTTGAATATGGGGAATGTAAGCTTTGGAGAGGGAAACAAAGCCTTTGCGAATAATTAGTCTCCAAAGTGCTGTTTATTTATTTCTAGGAAAAGTTGAGAACAAACGGTGCAGGATTTTCTAGGGAGGCATTGATTTGTGTTCAAGTGGCACTTCCGATAAGTGCACCTGATTCGCATGTTGGAATACTTGATGTCGGTGGAAGTTGCAGAAAGGACACTCGAATTAAAAATCGATCATCAAAATGAGGATACATGTTGCTTTAATTTATGAAATCAGAAGAGAATGATTTGGTTTCATTTGGGTTACAGATTTATTGATCTTCAAAATGCTTTTACAGAGTTTGGAATTTCATTTTTGTTTCAATATTTGGTATGGCTTATTGTAATCATTATTGTCAAGTGTGAAACTGTAGCTTGAGTTAAGTTTTCGGGCATTAAATTGACTTTGTATGGATTATTGATACATAAATTAAAAAATCTATAATAAAATCAAGTATTGAATATAAAAGCTAAAAATAAAGTTGTATTAAAAATCTATTCTTTATTCCTTCAATAGTAATATAAAAAAATTAAGTCTGAGCAGTTTATTTTGAATTATTTTCAGGTATACCATGAGAAATAAGCTCCTCTACATATTTATACGAGCGTGATGGCCGAGTGGCTAGCGCTGTGCCTCTCGGTACTGCAGGTTTCGGGTATGAGTCCCGCCTGTGCCATGGATGTTTGTAATGGTTCGGAATCCCCTTTAAACTGTAGGTCCCAGTCTGTTTAGTTCTGCTAGTTAAGCTGTTAAAAGATATAGATTGATACAGATTTATAGAACAGTCCCATCCTATATAGGATTTTATCGTTTAAAAAGATATTTCTTGGCCCAGTTATATTCAGAGAGAAATACGTGATTCCTGGAGATTAAAAATATATGCAATAAAATAAATTTTCATTCAAAATATAATTCTTATATTAGATACCCTTAAATATTTTAAAACGGTGATTCTATTTCAAAAACCTACATCAATAATGACCTCTAAGTTCCAAGTATTAAAAAAAAATAACATATAGTTTGTTAGAATACTGTAACTATAAAAAATGTGTTTTGCTTATAATAGCAATAAATCTCACAATTCTTCTATGATTTATCCATATGATTGCATGATTTACCACACTGCCACGCGCACAAACAGAAAGGGCACAAACAGCAAGAAATCGGCTTAACACAAAGCGGGAAGAGCTGACAGCAAACAATTCCCTACTTAAGCTTCCACTCTCTCTCAATGGGACTTAAAGCGAACACTGGGGAAAACAAGCATCTCGTAGTTTTGTTCCCAGATAATTCCATTTTCTCCCCTTTTGTCCCTCAATTATTCAGACGGTTGGATATACTCTTCCAATGTTTTAATTAGAATGGATCCATTGCCCTCTTTGTGGGGACATGGTTGCTTTGCCCAATTCATGCTGCATTTGAATGTGGGGGATGTAAGCTTTCGGGATGGAAACAAAGCCTCTGCGAATAATTAGTCGCCAAAGTGCTGGTTGTTTATTTCCAGGAAAAGTAGAGAACAAACGGTGCAGGATTTTCTAGGGAGGCGTTGATTTGTGTTCAAGTGGCACTTTCCGATAAGTGCACCTGATTCGAATGTTGGAATACTTGATGTCGGGGGAAGTTGCAGAAAGGACACTCGAATTAAAGATCGATCATCGAAATCAGGATACTTGTTGCTTAAATTTTTAAAATCAGAAGGGAATGATTTGGATTCAAAGTATGGGTTGCAGATTCATTGATCTTTAAATTGCTGTTAGGGAATTTGGAATTTCATTTTTCGTTTTAATGCTTGGTATCGCTTATTTCAGTCATTGTTGTCAAGAGTAAAACTGTAACTTGAAATTAATTTTACGGGCATTAAATTAATTTTTTATGGATCCTTTATACATAAATTAAAATATCTATAACGAATTCAAATTACTGGATACAAATGTTAAAAATAAAATTTGAATAAAATGCTTTTGTATTGTTTTACATTTATTTTTTAATTCTATTCCATAATATGATATAAAAAATTAAATCTGAGCAATTGATTCTGCATTTCAGAGGATTCAGAGTAATACAAGTAATTTCAATTGGATTTAGAGAAATACGTGTTTCTTGACAAATAAAAATCTGTGCAATAAAAGGAATTTCTATTCAAAATATAATTCTTATATTAGACATACATAAATATTTTAAAACGATGAATCTATTTCAAAACCTACATCAATAATAGTCAAATGACCTTTAGGGTCAAAGTATTGAAAAAAAATTAGCGTATAGTTCGTTAGAATACTGTAACTATCAATAATGTGTTTTGTTTATAATAGTAATAAATCTCAGTGGATGACAGAGGATTTTAATACAGTTTTTTCAAATATTAATTCAGTAATTAAAGTTAATTAATTAATTTTAGTGTTTTTTTTAGATTTTAGTTGCATATATCTACCTATAGATGGCGCCAGATAAACTTAAAAAAATGAATGAAAATTATTTATAAAGGACTTTCTGAAACATAGTGAAAAAAAAGTAGGAATTGTCTTAAAATTTCTTTTTTACATTACTTGTTTATAACAGTAATAAATCTCACAATTCTCCTGTGATGTATTCATATGATTGCATGATTTACCACACTGCCACGCGCACACAGAAAAGGTCACAAACAGAAAGAAATCGGCTTAACACAAAGCGGGAAGAGCTGACAGCAAACAATTCCCTACTTAAGCTTCGATTCTCTTTCAATGGGACTTAAAGCAAACACTGGGGAAAACAATCATCGCAAGCTTCGTTTTGTTCCCAGATAATTCCATTTCCCCCCCTTTTGTCCCTCAATTATTCAGACGCTTGGATATACTTTTCCAATGTTTTAATTAGCATGGATCCGTTGCTCTCTTTGTGGGGACATTGTTGCTTTGTCCATTTCATGCTGCATTTGAATATGGGGAATATAAGCTTTGGAGATGGAAACAAAGCCTTTGCGAATAATTAGTCGCCAAAGTGCTGTTTATTTATTTCCAGGAAAAGTAGCAGAACAAACGGTGCAAGATTTTCTGGGAAGGCTTTGATTTGTGTTCAAGTGGCACTTTCCGATAAGTGCACCTGATTCGCATGTGTGTTCGAATACTTGCTGTCGGTGGAAGTTGCAGAAAGGACACTGGAGTTAAAGATCGATCATCAAAATGAGGATACATGTTGCTTAAATTCTTGAAATCAGAAGAGAATGATGTAGTTTCAAAATGTGGGTTGCAGATTTATTGATCTTCAAAATGCTGTTACAAAGTTTGAAATTTAATTTTTGTGTGCTGGTTTCGTATCGCTTATTGTAGTCTTTGTTGTCAAGAGTAAACCTGTAGCTTTGATTTAATTTTAAGGGCATTAAATTAAATTTGTATGGATGCTTGATACATAAATTAAAAAATCTGTAACGAAATCAAATAGAAACAAAAGTTAAAAATAAAGTCGTATTAAAAATCTATCTATTGTTTTTCAGCTAATTCTTATTTCCTTTAAGGTAATATAAAAAAGTCTGAGAAATTGATTTTGAATCATTTATCGGCATACATATCACAGACTCAGGTGCACCATGAGAAATTTGCTAGTCTATATTTTTATGTAACAGATTCAGGTGCAGCATGAGATATTTGTTACTCTACATATTACCGTCAAATGACTAAGAGGAGAAAAATTATAAATGGAGCAATATTTGCGAATAACTTTCTCACATTTTCTCTAAAACTGGGCAAAAAATAAATTCCTAACAGCCAGGACGAAAAAAGTGAATCCTATAAAGGAACCCTAAAGGCTCCTATCCTATAAAGGAATTTATCCTTTAAAAAGGCATTTCAAAGCTCAGTTGGATTCAGAAAAATGTGTTTTTTGACAAATAAAAATATATGCAACAAAATGAATTTAAATTGCAAAATATAATTCTTATATTAGATACACTTAAATATTTTAAAACGTTGAATCTATTTCAAAATCTACATCAATAATTGTCAAATGACCTCTAAGTTTCTAATATTAAAAAAAAATTAATATGTAGTTCGGTAGAATAATATAACTATCAATAATGTGATTTGTTTATGACAGTAATAAATCTCAAAACTCTTCTACGATGCATTCATATAATTACATGCTTTACAACGCTGCCACGCGCACAAAGAAAAGGGCGCAGACAGAATGAAATCGGCTTACCACAAAGCGGGAAGAGCTGACAGCAAACAATTCCCTACTTAAGCTTCGATTCTCTTTCAATGGGACTTAAAGCGGACACTGGGGAAAGCAAGCTTCGTTTTGTTCCCAGATAATTCCATTTTCCCCCTTTTGTCCCTCAATTATTCAGACGCTTGGATATACTTTTCCAATGTTTTAATTAGAATGGATCCATTGCCCTCTTTGTGGGGACATTGTTGCTTTGTCCATTTCATGCAGCAGCGTTTGAATATGGGGAATGTAAGCTTTGGAGATGGAAACAAAGCCTTCGCGAATAATTAGTCGCGCAAAGTGCTGTTTATTTATTTTCCATGAAAAGTAGCAGAACAAATGCTGCAGGATTTTCTGGAAAGGCATTGATTTGTGTTCAAGTGGCACTTTCCCATAAGTGCACCTGATTCGAATGTTGGAATACTTGATGTCGGTGGAAGTTGCAGAAGGACACTCGAATTAGAGATCGATCATCAAAATGAGCATACATGTTGCTTAAATTTATAAAATCGGAGGAGATTGATTTGGTTTCAAACTGTGGGTTGCAAATCTATTGATCTTCAAAATGCTTTTACAGAGTTTGGAATTTCATTTTTGTTTGAATATCTGGTATCACTTATTGTAATCATTATTGTCAAAAGTAAAACTGTAGCTTGAATTAAGTTTTGTGGCATTAAATTAGCTTTGTCTGGATTTTTGATACAAAAGTTAAAAAATGTGTAATGAAATCAAATGTTGGATACGAAAGCTAAAAATAAAGTCTGATTAAAAATCTTTTTTATTGTTTTCCATCTATTTTTTTTTTATCTTTATTGTGATATAAAAAATGAGAAATATGCTACTCTACATATTTACGCCAAATGACATAGAGAATCTATTTAAAAATGATGAATCTATGATAAATGAACTTACAATCAATTTCCTTTTTATCAATCAATTTACAATGATGAATCTATTTTAAAACCTATATCAATAATAGTCATATGACGCCTAAGTTCCAAGTATTGAAAAAATTAACATCTAGTCTATTAGAATACAGTAACTATCAATAATGTTTTCTGTATATGACAGTAATAAATCTCTTAATTCTTCTGTGATGCATTCATAGGATTGCATGATTTACCACACTGCCAAACTCACAAAGAAAAGGGCACAAACAGAAAGAAATCGGCTTAACACAATGCGGGAAGAGCTGACAGCAAACAATTCCCTACTTATGCTTCGACTCTCTCTTAACGGGACTTAAAGCGAATACTGGGGAAAACAGGCATCGCAAGCTTCGTTTTGTTCCCACATAATTCCATTTCCCCCCCTTTTGTCCCTCAATTATTCAGACGCTTGGATACACTTTTCCAATGTTTTAATTAGCATGGATCCGTTGCCCTCTTTGTGGGGACATTGTTGCTTTGTCCATTTCATGCTGCATTTGAATATGGGGAATGTAAGCTTTGGAGATGGAAACAAAGCCTTCGCGAATAATTAGTCGCCAAAGTGCTGGTTGTTTATTTCCAGGAAAAGTAGAGAACAAACGGTGCAGGATTTTCTGGAAAGGCATTGATTTGTGTTCAAGTGGCACTTTCCGATAAGTGCACCTGATTCGCATGTCGGAACACTTGATGTCGGTCGAAGTTGCAGAAAGGACACTCGAATTAAAGATCGATCATCGAAATGAGGATACATGTTGCTTAAATTTATAAAGTTAGAAGAGAATGAGTTAGATTCAAAGTGTGGGTTGCAGATTTATTGATCTTCAAAATGCTGTTAGATAGTTTGGAATTTCATTTTTGGTTGCTGACTGTTTGGTATCGCTTATTGCAGTCATTGTGTTCAAGATTAAACCTGTAGCTTTGATTTAATTTTAAGGGCATTAAATTAAATTTGTATGGATTTTTGATACATAAATTAAAACATCTATAATGAAATCAAGTATTGAATATAAAAGTTAAAAATTAAGTTGTATTAAAAATCTCTTCTTTATTTTCTTCATGGTGATATAAAAAATTAAATCTGAGCAATTGATATTGAATTATTTGTCGTCTAGATTCAGGTGCACCAAGAGAAATACGCGGGGCCTGATGGCCGGGTGGCTACGCTCTGGCTCTCGGTACTACAGGTTTCGGATTCGAGTTCCGGTTGTGCCATGGATGTTTGTAGTGATTCGAAATCCACTTTAAACTGTAGGTTTGTGTCTGCTTAGCCCTGTCTGCCCTATTTAGGGTGGTCATTATTGTCAAGAGTAAGCTTGAATTTAATTTTATGGGCATTAAATTCAAGCTGGACATTAAATCTTCATTCTGTCTCAGCAATTAATTTTAAATGATTTGTAGTTCAGATTCATGATATATATGCTACTCTACATATTTACACCAAATGGCAAGGAAGGGAACAATTCTTGATGGAGCACTTGTTTAGAATAATTTGCTCACATTTTCGCTAAAACTGGGCTAAAACTAAATTTCCCACAGCCAAGACGAAAAAAATTAATATATAGTTGTAGTACATACCTCAAAATTTTTCTCAAATGTTTTAATTAGGAGGAAAAAAATCAAACTTGTAACTTCTTTCTTCAAAAATCAGTTATCCATCATTTTTCATCTTCTTCTTCAATGTTGCAACACCCCATGTTGGGCCAACACCCACCGCACGTTGGCAGATTCCGAAGCATGACAAGTTATTTTCTTTTTACGGGATACGATTGTCAGCACTATGCCCACCGCTCTACAGTCATATTGGACAGGGACCTACGTTTTGAAATGGATTCCAAATCACTTCAAACATCCATGGTACTGCTGGGACTCGAACACGAAATCTGTGGTACCGAGTCCCAAAGGGCTAGTCATTCATCCAGCAAGCTCCCATAACCATAATTACCCAGCTTAATTATTTCAATATGCAAATCTACCCTATTTATGGCCCAGCGGTAATACACATTTGCTAAAGACATGCATTGCAGTCAGTGCAATGCAAACCCCAAACTTATGATAATCAGTACCGGATATCCAACATTCACCATACTAACGTTACGTTACAACAGTACGTTAAACAACAGTTGACAGTACGTTAAAATTGCTAAGCCTTGTTGGACTATGCATTTCTATCGGGCAGACAAGAAAGTACATTTGATTATTATAATGTACTTAAATGGTGAAAAAAATGTTATTTAAAATACTTCTGGTATTTTTTAGCAAATTAACCAATCAATATATTATCTTTTGAAATAAAAGTAAATGAACAAAATAAAAATTTATTATTTTAAACGAGAGAGCTTAAAATCGATATAAAAATACAAAATGCTCTTCAAAATAGTTACTGAATCCATCAGCTGCAATAAGTAGTTTGATAAAAGTTATTAAATTCCCGAAAGTTCCCAGACATATGCATATAATGTCATACATTTCGGTACTTGAATGGGGAAATGTCTTTAATAGAATAATAACTTTGAATATTATTTAATGGGTATTTCAATGCCCCGGCTCGTCTCGAAAACCATTTCGGATATAATTCCATCATAACTCAAGATATAGGGCTCGTAAAATATAGTTTTAATTTGCTTCCCACCGCCCGTATCAAAGTCGTTTCCATATATAGTACTCACTATCTTAAATTCATTCATAATAAAGAATAAAAATTATTTGTGCAGTAAGACAGTAAGAAGAAATAAAATTTTTATTTTTCATTATGAATCTAAAGTTTTTTTAAATATTTATTTAACAACTATCATTTATTTTATAAATAATGCATATTTTTTATTATCAGCGTATATATTGATTTTAAATTTGCATTCATAACTGTGAAAGATGTATTTCAAAGCATTAAGAATCAAAATTTATTCGTTTTTACTATGATAAATTTTTATTAAAAATTTATTAAAAATTATTTTTATATTAATTATTTCAATTTTTATTAAAAATGTTAAAAACAATATTTTTTTCAAATGAATCAAACGATTATATGTTATTTTAATAATTTTTTACTTATTTATAAGTCATACATATATTCTAACGAATGCAATTCTTGACGAATATGCTGATTTTTATGTCATTCTGGCAATCGATACACACACAACTCAAAACAGGTTTCGGGTTCGAGTCGCAGCGGTGCCATGGATGTTTCTAGTGATTGGGAATCCACTTTAAACCGTAGATCCCAGTATAATAGGATCGTAGAGTGTTGTGGGGGTAATGTTGTGTACTCGCGACCGTAGCATATCTTCAAGCTACCCGTGCCACCTGGGTAGTGCTAAATGTGTAACGTCGGTGCAGCATTTGCTTATGGTATAAAGATAACTGTCTAAGTACTTTCATGCTGCATTAGAAAAAAAAAGATTTTTATGCCGCAGAAATAATTATTTAACTAATACTTTCGTAAAAAAAGCTAAAAAAAATCATGTTTTTGTGATTATATAATTTTATCATTTTTTTTAAATATTGTCATTTTGATTTCTAATCATTAACAATTATAATGGCACAAATGTAACAAATTCAACGTTACCCAGAGTATACACAGATGGAACTGTACAACATTCAATTTGCTACATTGATCGCACGTTTCACCACCTCAAATTTATTCCAAACTGCTGTATTTAAATGTTGATGCTATGTAGCAGAAGTGATTGCGACTTCTAAATGGGGCATCTAGGATTTTCCACTTTCCTCCCCATCACCTACATTTCAAACGGAATGATTTTTGGGTCCAGAGATTTGTCCTACTTATTCCTGTCCGTAAACACTGTCGTGCAAATACGTAAGTATGCTGTCATTACCAGTTATAGCCCAGTTGCAACAGTGGCAGTTATGCAAGTCAGGAAATGTTCAAATCCACTAACGACACATTGTTATTGTCACTGCTTTCAGAAAGAGGGAGTGATTGTGACAGCAGATGTGAGTGCTTTGCCTTTACATACCATATTTATATAACCGGGGCATATTCCTTTGGCACTGTATACTTTTCATTTCCTCTGTGCTTATGTTAGTTACATAATACCATAAGCATATATATGTATTTTGTCTTTAATTCATTGGTCTCTTGTAATTAAAAATTTTTGGTTTCATTTTTCAAAATCATATTTTTAACTGATAGTTCGATGTTATGGCTGGTATAAAGCTCTGTACCTTGATGGTTTTGCTATACGCAGATGTGAGATAGCTTTTCAGCTGTCGCGTCCTCTACACTGAAGTGACAAAAGTCATGGGATACCTCTTAATATCGTGTCGGCCCTCCTTTCGCCCGGCGAAGTGCAGCAACTCGACGTGGCATGGACTCAACAAGTCGTTGGAAGTCTTCTGCAGGAATATTGAGCCATGCTGTCTCGATAGACGTCCATAATTGTGAAAGCGTTGATGGTGCAGGATTTTGGGCACGAACAGACCTCTCGATGATGTCCCATAAATGCTCGATGGGATTCATGTCGGGCGATCTAGGTGGCCAGATCATTCGTTGGAATTGTCCAGAATGTTCTTCAAACCAATCGCGAACTGTTGTGGCCCGGTGACATGGCGCATTGTCATCCATAAAAATCCCATCGTTGTTTGGGTACATGAAGTCCATGAATGGCTGCAAGTGATCTCCAAGTAGCTGAACATAAGCATTTCCAGTCAATGTTCGGTCCAGTCGCACCAGAGGACCAAGTCCATGCCATGAAAAAACAGCCCACACCATTACGGAGCCACCACCAGCTTGAACAGTGCCTTGCTGACAGTTTGGGTACATGGCTTCGTGGGGTCTGCGCCACACTCGAATCCTACCATCAGCTCTTACCAACTGAAATCGTGACTCATCGGACCAGGCCACGGTTTTTCATTCATCTAGGGACCAACTGATATGCTCACGTGCTCACGAGAGTCGCTGCAAGCGATGTCGTTCTGTCAGTAAAGGCACTCGAGTCGGTCTTCAGCTGGAACAGCCCAAGAAAGCCAAATTTATCCGCACAGTTCTAACAGACAAGTCCCTTGTACGTCCCACATTGAATTCTGCGGTTATTTGACGCAGTGTTGCTTGTCTGTTAGAATTTACGACTCTTTGCAGACGTCGCCGGTCTCGGTCGTTAAGTGCAGGCGGTCGACCACTGCGCTGTCCATGGTGGGATGTTATGCCTGAAATTTCATACTCTCGGCACACTCTTGACACAGTGGATCTGGGAATGTTGAATTCCCTAACGATTTCCGAAATGGCATGACCCACGCGTCTAGCTCCAACTAACATCCCGCTTTCAATGTCTGTTAATTCCCGCCGTGCGGTCATCATCACGTCAGAACCTCTTCACATGAATAACTTGAACAGAAATGAAAGCTCTGCGAAAGCACTGTGCATTTATACCTGTTCTACGCGATGTTTCTGCCATCTTAAAATTTGCATATTGCTATCCCATGACTTTTGTCACTTCAGTGTATATTAGAGTGAAAGGTAGAGTGTATTTCTAAGATAAGCTTAAAATGTAAAACTAAATGCAAAGGCTTTATAAATTAAAAATTTAAAGGGTGTATTGATTGAAATTATGCTTTAACTAATCAATACAATTTATTTACAGAAATGTTATTCACATTTCTATGTTATATTTTCATTCAATATGTACTATAAGTAATATAAATTCAAGGCATTGAAACAATTTGAAATGTCCAAAGAATTGTATAAATGAGGGGATAATTAAAGGAATGACATTGGCGCTATAATCAATGAATTATTTACATTTAAGTAAAATATAATAAAGAAATAAACATTGAATTTAACTTTAGATATAAAAGGGAATTTTCAAATCCCGCTCATCATCTCGTTGAGCCTAAATTGGGTTTCAGATATATCGCAACCAACACCAAAGGAAGATTGCTCTAGAATTAGAATGTCAGGTTTTAAACCAAGCTTTCACAGTCCATAGTTTTAAGACTTCTGAGTCAACTACCGATTTAACTTCAAAAAAGTTTGCAGCCATAAATAGCGGAAATTTAAGGAATTTGTTGTTAATTATTTTTAATTAACTTATTCTATTTTACTGGCATTAGATTTTTGTTTATCCAGATGCGCCAGTTTCAAAAAAAAATAATTGGCGCCATTAGTTAAAAAATTACTGCATATTTTCTAGTCTTAGTTATTATATTTGAAAAAATAACTGCATATATTTATAGCATTAATTTGCAATTTTCAAAATTTACAGTAGAAGTTTTCAATTTATTTTCCAAACTTTAAATTGTTTAAAAGTAAATTCTATTTTATTTAAAGATTATTAAAAAAATTTTACTGATAATTTTTGGGAAAGAACGATTGCTTTATTTAGTGCATTCATGTAATTTAAATAGAGTTATTTAAATTGAATAGAGATATTTTTTCATAAAATATACCAGAAAATTCCTTTACTTTTTTTAATTGGGAAACGCCAGATTATATACACTAGTTGAATATGGAATTGTTTTTTGCTCAACAATTGTAAAAATATCAAAATTATATGAATTGAGAATTAGTTTTCGATAAAAGTATTCAATCCAACTATTAAATTCTATACTTTACGATTATCAAAACCACAATGAAAGACATTTGTGCAATTCAAGTGGGTATAAATAACACTACTATTAAACGATACATTTCTCTAGAAAATAAAACATCGATCCAAAAGACAAATGGTCGGAAACTTCTGAGCAAATGAACGTTCGCCCTAAACACCCTGGCCGGCGAGTTCAGTAAAGCTTGAAATATGCCTTTTAAATAAAAAGAGAACCTGCAACCGTCCATTCCACACATATCCGCGAAAAGTAAAGAAGAAACGCCGGTCAAATATCGATAGAAAAACCATTTGTATGGCGGCCACCAACCCGAGGAAATATCTCGATGGCAATCCACAAATAAATCTTACCTTTTATCATTTCTTCTGTTGTGTACCGGAATCACCTGGATTCTAATTGCATATATATATATATATATATACTCGCCTATGTATAAGTCAACTTGATATAAGGATCGGAATATTGATATTGGCAAGGAAAAAGTGCCTCCACTAATAGCCCTGGAAAGGATTAATATTTTCAGGAGGGATTGCAAATAGTATTGCTATTTTGGTGAAGTTTAGTATAAAAAAGAGAAAGATATTGTATAGAGTTTGGAAAGATTTAGAAAGGTATTGTATAGAGTTTAGAAAGATATTGTATAGAGTTTAGAAAGATATTGTATAGATTTATTAGTATAGATTTATAGTATTAGATTATTTAAGATATTGTATAGATTTATAGTATTAGATAATTTAAGATATTGTATAGATTTATAGTATTGCTATTTTGGTGAAGTTTAGTACAAAAAAGAGAAAGATATTGTATAGAGTTTGGAAAGATTTAGAAAGATATTGTATAGAGTTTAGAAAGATATTGTATAGAGTTTAGAAAGATATTGTACAGAGTTTAGAAAGATATTGTATAGAGTTTAAAAAGATATTGTATAGATTTATAGTATTAGATTATTTAAGATATAGTATAGATTTATAGTATTAGATTATTTAAGATATTGTATAGATTTATAGTATTAGATAATTTAAGATATTGTATAGATTTATAGTATTGCTATTTTGATGAAATTTAGTATAAAAAAGAGAAAGATATTGTATAGAGTTTGGAAAGATTTAGAAAGATATTGTGTAGAGTTTAGAAAGATATTGTGTAGAGTTTAGAAAGATATTGTATAGAGTTTAAAAATATATTGTATAGATTTTAGAATGATTTAGAAAGATATTGCATAGAGTTTAGAAATATATTGTATAAAGTTTAGAAATATTGTATAGAGTTCAGAAAGATTTTAAAAAAATGTCGTAATAAGTTTATAAACATTTAGAAAGATATTGTATGGAGTTTAGAAAAATTTAGAAAGATATTTTATGAAGGTTAGAAAGATTTAGAAAGATATTGTATTGTTAGCTGCTATACTAGCAACTAGTTGTGTCGGGATGTAATACCAATCTCTCTTTCTATTTACATTAGTTTATTTACAATATTAGTACATACATACACATGGCACCCTGTCCCTCTTCTACAATAGTATTAATAGTTAAAAAAACCAAGAACCGATCCCTGACAGTCAGTCTTTCTAGCTCGGACGCTCCTAGCGTTCTCCTCGTGGTCTGAGCGGCCTGGTGGCCAAGTGGCTAGCGCTCTGGCCTTTGGTATCCCAGGCTTCAGGTTCGAATCCTGGCGGTGGCATGGATGTTTTGTTAGTGGTTCGGAATCCACTTTAAACTTTAGGTCCCGGTCTGTTTAGCCCTCGTGTGCACAAGATGACCGTAGAGCGACAAAGCAAACCAAACCAAACCTCGTGGTCTGAAGATCTTCCCCGCATGTACTTACCACACAGTTAAAGTCCCAGTTACAGGTCACAGTTACCAGTTATAACCGCGACCTCTCGTGGTTATATAATAATAATTAAATCTTACAGTATAAAGGTTAGAAAGATATTGTATAGAATTTAGAAAGATATTGCACAGAGTTTTCGATAGATTTTTTTTTTTGATATTTTCGCAAAGTATGTATGATTTGATACAGGTTCAGCATGCTGTTAGTAGCAGCTCAGGTTCGAATCTGTTGAAAACATCTGTTGCAGTCATCGATTAAAAAAAGATGGAGATTCGATGGAGAATGCTACATTGGGGGTTTCTTAGTAGTCATACTTCTTCGAAAGGTTTTTTGCTGGTTTTCTCCTTTATTACACAAAAACGCAGAATATTTATACAAAAATTTTCTTTTTGAAGGAAATGCATTTTCCTGCGTTACCAGTGGTGGGTTTTTCAGGACATACATAAGTCGAACACGAAACACACCCAGATAATATTACCCAAAAAAAATAAATAAAAATAAATAAAAGGAGTTTTGATTAAATGAATTAAATATTTAAACAAAACTATTATAGATCATAAACATTACAATTAGATGATATTAATTATTAAAATTGCTTACAAGCTACTTTTCGACGACAATTGTGACAGTGTGTATACACTTCTCGCATCGATAATCAGTATGTCAGAGGAAAGTTATCCAGACTTTCTCCTGTCCGATACACAAAGGCATGATAGTTGTCCCATGCAATATCATCCCCTAATTACCTGTCGGTTGGCGGTTCGTGGTAGTTATATATTTACAGCTATATATAACGAAACATAATATATAAGTGAACTAATAGCAACTAATAACATAGAATCATGAATGCTACTGATTTACTATCACAATTTAAGAAGAATAAACCCTAACATGTTAAATAACTCAAAGTTTATATAGAAATAAAAAAAAATTATTGTTTTATTGTCTTAGAATATATATTTTTTATATTTGTGGCCTGGAGTTATAAAACAAATGCAGAAATGTTGACGTAATTCAGTCCTGGTATACTTTTTAATGTTATGTCATTGATATTCTAAAATTTTCTTATACCAATCTTGTTTATAATTGATCGTTTTTAATTAGAATTATATGTTACATTAAACAAGCTGAAAATTACAGGTTTGAAGAATCCCCTATTTACAAATAATAGTTAAATACTAATTTAAAGAAACTTGAAACTTTAACTTAATGAAATCTTAATTATAACGAACTTTATATTCACAAATCAAAGTTTGCATTGTTCGTAGTTTGAATTGCTTACATATTTGTTATTTTTTTTGTGAATTTATTTAAAATATATTTGTTGAAATATTACTGGAAACAAACTTGCGGATGTCTACATTAAACTTAAAAAGGTATATTAATTGTAATCTAATACTATGATTGTATTGTTTTATTAAATAATCATTTTAAAAATTAAAAAAATACATACACTATGCAAGTTTTTTTCGAAACTTAATTGTATTTTTTTTTCATTGATTATTAGTCTCTGTATATTTGTCATTGAAGCATGTTATTCATGTCGATGTTATGAACTTAAAACTTGAGAAAAACGTGAAAGTTCTCGTTTATGATATATTTGTTACAAAACTTTGAAGTAATTACCATCAGCATTTAAAGTTAACAGCAGCTCCACCAATAATTTTTTATTTATGCTTTTATTTTTACTGTTTCTTTCTACTGTATGACAACGTGAAGAGGTAATTAACTAAATAAAATTCTAAAGATCGTTAAAGTAAAACATAATGTTTTGGAAATTAAAATTTTAGCAAATGCAAATATAAATTGTATTTAACTGAATACATAGTTTTTTTCTCCGTCATATCGTCGTTTTCATATATCTGGAGAATTGTGTAATGCATTTGAGGTTTTTAAAATGATTCCTTTAATTTTTTGTTTTGCTGCTATTGTAGAAATAAATAAACAAAATTTAATTAATAATATATATAATATAATATAATATAGTTTACAGAAAAATTTGTTCTTGCTGGTTTGCTTCTTTAATTTTGGAATTATGACACACATTAACTAATTTATATTAAGTATTGTACAAAACTGTCTTATTTTGTAAATAATTATCAATTAACTGAATATGAAACATCGTAACACTTTCAAAATTGCCTTTTACTTCATGAAACTTTTTCTTTTAACGCTAGAAAATTAGCAAATTAGTTAAAACATTAAACAAATATCCAGCTTCCTTAATACTAGAATTATTATTTTCCCCAAAAGTTATTCTAAGCCACAGAGCAGGAAAGACGTTAGGTTCGTTAGAGAAATAATTACTTTGCTAATTGGCTCGAAACTGCTACCCAACCGAATTATGGACTTATCGCTATTTCGTAATGAAACAATAACCTAATTTCGGTTGTGTACTGAATTGCTTTTAAAGTTTGTTTTCCTGCAGCAGACAGGAAACAGTCTCCAACCAAAACTGTTATTGCTCTCTCTCGAAGAATTTGAAGTCTCGAAACAGCTTTCAGGGATTATTAATCATCGGTTGGCGACCTTCGACGAAAAACTCGTTGATGTCTTAATTGGTTCTGCTGTAGTAATGGCAAAGACTAATCCGTATGAATCCTTGTTAAGCCAAGCTGTTTATCGAGAAGAATTGATTTTTCTACGTCCTAGAGTATCGAGAAGTTCAAATAAGAGTTGGAAATAAGCAAATTTTATGTGTTGTTGTGTGACTAGGATCGGCAAGTAACCTTGGACCGATTAGTCTTGTAAAATTTATTTATATACTTATAAGGTACTTATAAATATATTTACAATATATATATATATATAAGCATATTTATAGTATATATATATATATATACCCTCTCCTGATGTTGTGAAATTTAAGTACCGTTATGATTTTTAAACGGGTAATCTTGAAATTGTACAATAGGATTTATTGCTTGATTTGACTTGACTAAGTGCTTTGTTTTGCTGATGCTACTTATGCTGCTTTATCTCAATTGGTGGTGTTTTTCATAAGCGTTTTACCATCGATATGCTATTTAAAATAATATTGAATGTGTTGATCTATACTACGGAATTAACAATCGATCAGTAAAGTATATGAACAAATTATTTTCGTTATAAAAGTCAATTTTCTTCTTCTTATATTATTAAAATAAAGCCAAATTTTAAACGAACATGTAAGATAGCATATTTAACTTAAGGTTTTACAACGATGTTAGATTGAGTGCATTTAAGACATTGCACTCGCAAGAGGATTAATTACAGTTGATGGCAATTACAGCTGATGAAATAATTTGAAAAACCAGTGTATTCAATGGCACTGTGACAGAGTGGTTTACATTGACCAGAACTATCTTCCAGACCACATGTAGTTAGTTATTTAAGATGTTTCAAAAACCAGAGCTTTTTTTTTTTTTTTTTTTACGTGAGGCAGATTTAGAATAACTATGGTGCACCCCAAGTTGTCTTCGTCACCTCACTTTCTAACAGAATAAGAGCTAAACTAAAGAACTTTCGGCCAGGGGGTTCATGGATATTCATCCCTGGCATAGAAATGGCATTTCGTGGCATGCCAGTTTTTGAATCAAGTTCTCGTCGATCTGAAGTCTGATGTGTTGTTGATGAGGCTTCTCCTGTCTTTGATATAAAATTTAAAAATATATCAAATTCCACTGATGAATGAAAAAAATCAAATTTGTATGATCGTAAGGTAATATATTTATTGTAGCAATCGCAAGAATATAACATTAAAGCAAAAACACTAGAAAATTCTAGTATTTAATCCTTATTTATTGAAATGTCATAAATTTTTAACTTTTATGCATCTTTTAACTTAATTTATACGTAAACGAAAAACCAATTTTTCTGAGTTGGACGAAACAAAAAAAAACAGAAGAAAACAAACACACACAAAAAATCCTTCCAATCTGAACAAGCTGATATTTATTGATTACTAAGAGCGCTTGCAAAAGAAAAACAACAACAACAAACCACCACGAATAACTTAGACAAATCTTTTCTATTTCCTACAGAAGCCCAAAATGAAGGGGAAAGGCGAGTTGCTGAAAAAAGGGGAATCGTATTTATTTTACCTCTGAGTTGTGTTTAACCTTATTCCCAGTATTTCTTTGAAGCAAAAAAAAAAGGTGCCTTCTACTTTTAACTGCGACCGCCTCTCTTCTCACCAAAAGGAAATGTTAAAGTAAAGTAAAGGAAAAGAACTGTTTTATATTCGCTGGTGTAAGCAGCTTTTGTGTTTTCCAGCGTCGTCATCAGGTTCTTCTTCTTAGCTGAAGAAAAATCAGCGCAAGAAAAATGGGGAAACACGCCGGGAATAAATCTGAAGGGGCTAAAGAGCATTAATACTTAACTGCAGAAATGCATCTCCCCTTCAATTCCTCTGCTTGTTTAAAGTTTGAGGAGCGTTTTGCCATGCTTTGATTTTTATGACAACGTTCTAAAAACTTTTTTCTTCTTTTTGTGTGTTGCAGCATAGACAAATCTGTTCGGTATGCGTATCGCATGGAACGGTAAAGGGGATACGTGACAAAATTGTGGGAAAGTTAAAATGTAGCACTCTTTAACTACCTATAAAAGTAACTATACTTCAGAAATTGTGGGAAAATTTTGGAATTATAAATTATTATTATTGTTGCCTTTCTATTATTTAAGGTGTGGAATTTTTGTTGTCTACGAAAAGGAAGACCAAAGTGTTAAAAGCAAAAATGAAATATTTTAATTTATAAGTTCTTTGTTGGATAGCATGCAGGGTTTCAAGCACTGGGTGCTCGGTTTGATCTGCAGCGCGATTCAACACGCTGTAGATAAGAGAGGAAGAATTCTGGGGGAAGACAGAACTATTCTCAGTTTTCCAAGAAAGACAGTAGTGGCTTATTTAGACGTTTGACTGGTCATGATTGCTTATTCTATAGATATGCGTATGTGACCTCCTCTATAGAATTGGAGTGGTGGATTCCCCAACTGTGTTTTGTGGGACTCTAGTCGGCCCTTGACTTTTGAAGATTTAAATAATTGTAATGCACTTTCGCTGTATGAGGGCATGGTTCAAAAGAATAGGTTTTCAGGTTAGAAGATGCGTGAACTGATGGCTTAGGCGCCAATGTTCGGCATTTGTAAAAAAAAATATTTATTTAAATGGTGGGAAACCGGGCTTGTTAAATAAGGTATGTATGCTTCTAAAATAGTATGGAAATATACTTGTTAAATAAGATATTATTGTTGTAAAATAGTATTGAAATGGTGCTTGTTAAATAACGCTAAAAATAGTATGGAAATGGGGCTTGTTAAATAAGATAGAAAAGTATGGAAATGTAAAAAGTATTATAGTTGTAAAATAGTATGGAAATGGTGCTTGTTAAATAAGATATGTTTAGTAAAATAATATGTAAAATAGTATAGTTGGAAAGTGAACTTGGAAAATAGTAATAAGGTATGTATAGTTGGAAAATAGTATGGACTGAATCAATATGTTGGAATGCTTAAGACCAGAATATAGACAGTTTAAAAAATTTCGGGGTCCAAAATTAATTTATAGAATATTATCTTAGACTGATTCAATGTTGTTTTCACCAAAAGAATTTTATGGGATTATTGACTCCCTCTAAATAAAATGAAATTTCGTTGTAAAAATAATTGATAAATCCTGTTCAGGCATAATAAATTGAAATTCATTGAACGAATTTTAGATTCAAAAATTAAATTTAATTATTATTCATTAGTAATTTTTAAAAAAAAATAAACTGTGACTGAATTGATGAAAAAAGAATATTATGTCCAAATAAAATAAACTTATAAGAAAAAGATGGCTTTTTGGAAACGTATAACGAAGTAGTCTTTGGTTAATGGACTTTCACTAAAAAAATTTTAATACAACCATGGAAAATTGGACCCTGTACTTTTAAAGATGAAATAAAAATAATATTATTTCAAAAATAACTTTTATAATTTAATCTGAAAGAAAGTTTAACAAATCAAATTATTTACTGCAGAATGCCATTCTCGCCTTTAGTTTAATTAAATAAACAAATAAAAAGATAATTTTAAAAAATTCAAAATGAATTTCAGACCATACAAATAGATCTTAAACTACCTTAAAGATGCACATAAGAAATACATTAGTAAAAGTAAACTTTGAACTTCTGCTTTTTGCTAGGTTAATCTTTAAATACAATAAAACTTACCTGAATCTCCAACATAAAAAGATTAAACTAAAACTATTAAAACTAATCTCCAAGTGAATCTTTTCAATGTTACTGTTTAGTGATTTAAGATTTAAATTTCCATAAAGACATTATAAATAAAATAATTCAAGAATGAAATTAAATCGTTAACAAATTTATTCTTTTCTTTATAATGCAATATTTTAAAAAAAGGCAATGCATTATTTCAGTTAATGCTTTTTTTTCTTTCAAATTTGCTCTCGCATTTTGATTGAGTTACTATTTGTACTTCAAATTTCAATTATTTGATAATAAAGTTTTGCAATTAACGAAAAGAAAAAAATTATTTTCAATATAATTAAATTATCCCATTTTCTAATTTTAAGTAACTAAAAAAAGAAATATGTTGGAATGCTTTGTAATGGTATTTTAAAATAAAATAAAAACCCAATTAAATGTAAATTCAGTTTCATTAACTTTATTTGTCAATTAATGAAAGTAAAGTAATGTAAAACAAAAACAACTTTTTATGTTAAAAATCTGAAAAAAGTTAAGTAATTTTCGACTTTTTTTTAATCTTACTGTTGCTTTATTACTACGATTTTTTTATATAATTTATCACGAGATACAGTATATAGTATAATTCCTTATTTTATGAAGCGAAATTAAATATTTAATTAATTATAATATTTACCTTTTTCTAATAAATATGCTAAAGTAAATATTAACATATGCCATAATCTTAATATAAAGTAAATATACACATGTGACAGTTACAGTAATACACATACAGTAAATATTAACATGCTAACATATATAGTTACTTATTCTATAAAATGAAATTAGACATTTAATTAATTACAATATGTAACTTTTTTATAATAACTATGCTAAAGTAAATATTAGCATGTGCCATTATATTAAAGTATGCGCATGTAACAGTAATATTAGTACAAACACAGTAAATATAAACACGTTAACATATGCTATAGTTCCTTATTTTATAAACTGAAATTAGATATACAATTAATTATAATATGTTGTCATTTTTTAATAAATATGATAAAGTAAATATTAGCATTTACATCTAAGGCAGCAATATATATTTTATTTAATATTAACTTAGAATTCGGTTTATTAACTGAAGGTAAATTATTTTTAGTGATTTTTTCATTTTTTTAAAGAAAACTCCAACAAAACTAATGAAATTGTTGAAGAGACATTGAATTAATTGGAAAAATAAGAATTATCTTTATATATGCTAATATATCTTTTTAAATTTTTAAAGTGATATGTAAGATATAAAGTTTATTTAAAATATTTTTCATTACTTATAATAAAATGTTTTAAAGTTTTCAAGTGTTTTTTTTAATATGATTATTAAAGAATTGTAAAATCAATTTAACTTTATCTCTCCCTTCAATAGCAATACTGCTATTAAATCATTAAGATTATTCACAAAATTTTAAAGGAACATAAAATGGGTTTGAAGACGTAATTAAGTTACTGAAAAATATTGATTTAATGTAATAACTTGCAATAGGTAAATTAACGCTTTAGAGAAATAAAATTTATAAATAGTGCAACGATAAAATAACGAAGAGTAAATAGCATCAATTCAAAAATTCAACCAGTTTTATTTATTGAGTTTGTATTTTGAAAATAACTTTTTTCCATTGAAAATTTTCATTTCTCAACAGCTGCGTTAATCGTTATCAAATAAAAAAAACAATTTTCAATACCTTAAATTCCAATAAGTTCCTTTCTTTACTCAGGAGCTTATATTTCATACAGTTTGTAACAGCTTTTTGTTTAAAAGCCTAGTATATTCCATTAAAAACTTATATATTTATATAGCCATGCTTAAAAAAAAAAAAAAAAATGTAAAAAGCAAAAATTATCTAGAATTTCATCCAAAGAAAAGCCATATATTCGCACTTTCTTTAAATCATCTATAAATCACCAGACATATTTACATAGCAATATTTTTCGGAATTTAATGTTATAAGGAATAGAAAAAAATTGTGCATAAATCTTTTCTTTTTCATTGTGTGTATTCTTATGATGCAATATATATATATATATATATATATATATATATATATCCTACATTTTTCATGCATTCTCTTATAAGCAAAACAATTTAGTTCGGTTTCATTTCTTCCGATGCACTGTATATTTAATATTTTTTCAACCTGCTATTTTTAATTCTCGAAGGGAAATAAGAAACATTATTAGTTATTCGTTTGAACTACTAAAACAAATAAAGTAGTATTTATTAGAAGAATTTGCATATTCAGCCGTTTTTCTTGGAAAGTATCGAACGAAATCAAAAGATACAAATCTTGAGTGTCGAATATGTTAACGCATATGTGCGTGAAGGTAGTGCATGTATAAGAGTGGCTGGCAGTTTCCGGCTTTTCTTTAACTCAGATGAAAAATGGAATTACAGAAAATGCTTAAAGTGAGAGTCGTTCTCTTGTTTGCCTAAGCAAGCCTTGCTTTGTTTATCTAAGCACACATTGTTCTCTTATTTGCCTAAGCAAGGCTTATTGTCTCGTTTACCTAAGCAAGTCTTGATCTTGTTTACCTCAGCAAGCATTGTTCTCTTGTTTACCTCAGCAAGCATTGTTCTCTTGTTTACCTAAGTAAGCCTTGTTATCTTGTTTACCTAAGCAAGCCTCAGTCTCTTGTTTACCTAAGCAAGTCTTGTTTTCTTGTTTGCCTATTTTCTAATTTAAAAAGCAAGCTTTGTTCTCTTGTTTACCTTTTGGCATCAATCGCAGTAGTGTAACATCTTAGTGTCATCAGTTTCTTTCAAATTTTGCATAAATTTCATTTGGGCTTCTTTAAAATGCATTGAAATAATCCGTACGGAACTTCAGTGTGAATGGATAATAAGATTCAAGTAAGCATTCATTAAAATTATCTCTTATACTTTCTTCTACTTTAGCCTAGCATTTTGACACTCTTCCTTTACAGCACCAGTTTCTTTAAATTTCTTCACTGTAACGTGCGGTTACCCTATGAGAAGAACGCTTGGCTCAAATCATCCTAAATTTCTGTTATGCCGCAAAGCAGTGAAACCTCGTACTTTACGTAATAGCTCACGTGATTTCTCCAAACAAGAATCATTTTAGTTTCAGTCTGAACTTTGGCTTCCTGCAGTCATGGTGCGGCCTGACATGCTGTCGCTCTGAGCTTGTCGAGTCGTAATTTGTTTTGCCCATATATATATATATATATATATATATACAATGTCATATTGATATTTTAAATCTAAAAATTTCTATTTATTTACAATTTAAAATCTGGTAGTTTCATTGTCGGAAATTATTTAAATACGGACTTCTAAGTACTGATTGTACTTCATGGGCGCATATTGTTGTATTATAATATTTGCATTTAATTTTAAACTAGCAAAATTGTTATTAGGTACAGCAAATTAATATTAAGAAATCCCAAGAGGAAGAATTTTTAATTCAAAGTTTCTTCATCGCAAACCCCATCCCACTACAATGCAAATTCTACCCTAAAAGATAAGAGAGATTTGTCCAGGATAGTTAATTACAGAAGTCAGTGAAAACTGAATTAATGATACTTATTAGCGCTCAAAGAAAATTTAACTGCTCGCGGAAAATCCATCTAATTGGACTAAATCAAAATGAAGGTGAGACTAATTTATTGAATAAGTGGACTTCGTAATTGCGATCGTAAAGAATTCCGCTTTCTTACCATCAAATTGAAGAGGATTGTGGCACTTAAATTAAATTAGATGCTTTGTTAGCGCAAAGTAGTTTACATGGTTAGCTAATGTTTTTCGAGCTATTTAACTCTGTTTCTCAGTTTGTATGATTTTAAATTATAGTTTTCTTTAGGATTGACCATTCTTTTAAACAGTTAATTTAGCATTTTAATAAAACAATGTACTTTGTGTATAAATATGAATCCAGCTTGCATTTTACCAACTTTTATCCATTCTTTAATAATAAGGTATTTAATTGAATTTTTAGCTATTATGTACTGAATTATCCTTAAAATTATTGAAGCACTTTCGACCGATTTTTTAGCTTTTACGTATTAGTTTATGCTGACAATTATTAAAATATATTTAACTGAATTTTTAATAATTACGTACAAATTAATACTTACAATATATAAATATATTTCATTGAAATTTCAAAGTGTATATACTTATCCTTTCTATCAAGTTACTACCAAGACATATTTACTTACCTAGACATATTTACTTACCAAGACAAAAGATGTTTTATTGACATATTTTCTTTAATTTTCAATAATACGTACTATATTATTCCTTACAATTATTTAAATATATAGGTATTGTTATACTTTTACCAAAGCCCATTTTATTAGTTTTTCATCAATTACAAATTACATTATTTATTTTTATTTCCACAATACAATTCTTTGGAATTTTGGCCCTTTTATATTTGTATATTTTTTCATTTCTGATGGCAAGTGAAAATGAAAAACTCTTACGAGATATATATAAAAAAATCCCCAGTTTGAAACGCTCACAAGAAATAGGAAGATAATAAAAGAAAAAAATCAATGTCTCATCAGCAAAGTTCTAGCTCTCCAGTAGCTTTTCCCGGACATTCCCCTACAAGCCCGGCCATCCTTCTATATGGTGCCTGTTCATGATCTCGTCTGTCCCACTGAGAGGACAAATAGGGGTATCAAAAATGACAATGTGGTGCAAATGGCTCTCCAAGAAGTCATGGCCCACATCAAGACTTAATTCCGCGACAGTTTTTTCACGAGATGACTCACATTTTTCACAGTTTGCCCGAAATGCACTGTTCCAAAATGCTCCTCCAACTTCTCGAGGACATACGAATAGCGAACGAAGCCTTCCAACTAAGTCTCATTTGATTTTTAATATAAAGTTCCGTGGAATGAAAACAGTTGCAAGTATTTGGCTGTTGGACTATCCATGTGCTTTTCTCTGCCACAAATCTGAATGATCATTATCTAAAATTTCACAGTGTCCAGGGATTCACCGGAGGAGACGATGTGCCGCTCCTCTACCGTCAATCTTTCAAGAAGAGTTCGACATTGTAAGATATTATTCCGACAGTAAAACCATCTTGTTGTAGAGGTGTTCGGGGACAAGTTGCTAGCCATTATAGCCGTTACTTCTCCATGGAAGGCGGTTTTTACATAGAGAAACATACAGGAACATAGAGATAAAAAATGAAAGAATATATTCCTGCTCCGACATTTGATGAATGCTTAGTTCAAGAGCCGTCTGTATTAATATGTAACCATTCAGGTTCTGGGTTCGGGGTAGAGGATATAGATGGTATCAAGGGCTAGGATCTTCAGGCTCTCCCATAGTAACTGACTCTTAAGAGCTGGCAGCGCAAGATTCAGATTAATAGTTATCTCAACGTGGTTCAAGGGATTTTTAGATTTCAAAAAATTCTGAATATTTCCCTCGTCACTTTCCAGATGTCCCTCAAGTCAAAAACCTTCTGAAGGAAAACACTTTACATTTTCAGATGCCTCTGTATATTTTCATAGTTGTCCCAAAAGGGTACTTCAATTCTAGTTAACTTTTCATACAGCACAAGAGCCCTCTTCTTAATAATCGTATGGCTGAGTCTACTATTTGTCAAAAGCAGCATTGAGTTGATGGGAGTAGACTTTGCTCACCAACGATCAATCGAGAGCTTGGTTTTACAGTAACTCCAATTTCTTAATCAAGTACTCCGGAACAGTCACTAAGACTACACAACAGTAAGTAATAACAGGCAAAACAAAAATTTTATTCGTGTATTGCAGGGTTGTTCGGGCATATCCCAAAAGATAACTAGTAAGATATTTAAAGATATTATATTTGTATATTGTTTTACCCAAGTTATTATTCAATACATTTGATTGTGATTTTAAGGTTAGTACAAGGTTATACATCAAGGCTATGTAGTAAGGTTAATCATCAAATATAACAATTTTAGTCCTATTCGGATAATTCTTTCTTTTTTTTTTAAAATCTTAAAATGTTTATACAATTCTAAAGACGAATGAACCTAGGAAATAAGAATTCTTCCAAACATAGCTGTATAAAATGAATTAACATTAGTTCATTAAATTTTAGCAAAATTATAAGTTTAATAGCTTTAAATAAAGAAAATAGAAAAGAAAGGTAAATTCTAGATAAATTCTATTATTTATTCTTATAAAATAAGTTAATTCTTTTACCTATTTTCTAACAATAAATTAAAGAGAGAATAGCTTAATAATACAATAACTGAAATGCAACTCACATTAAATACCCAGTCTCTTTCAATTGAACCACGTTAAACTATAGGTCACGGTCTAATTAGCGTAAAAGGTGCACAAAATGACTGTAGATCGATAAACCAAACCAAACTTTCAACTGAAACTAAAATGATCAATGTTCTGCAATTCACATTTCTAATTTTTTAAATCTGTGGTAATTCAATAAAAATTATCAATTATCAAAATGAATTCGTTAAAGATAAATGTAATCAGCTGAAATTATTAATTTAAATGAGACGTTTACCTATTAATAGTCTGCATAATTTAACTATCTATTTGCATCTAAAACCCAAAAGCATGCAAATGGGGAGGATTGACATAATGCCTGACGCTCCGCATTGTTTGAGCAGGAATAGGACAGGTCAAAGACCGCTGATAGGAACGATCCGGCTTCGTGACCAGATGCAATAATGAGCGGCCATTGCTCATGGATTTTGCAAGAGTGCTCTCAATTGTCAGTAAGACGGATCATTAAATACCAGATTCGGTAAACGTCAGTCCGCGCTGCTGTCATTCCGAGTCAGCTGATGAATTGCTCGGAATCGTTTACCATCAAAGTTCGCAAATTAACCTCAACTAAAAAAAAATGAAACTTTATTCACGGTGATGATCCATTTAAACCATCGTCATATTATTTACTTATAGTTTTTTAAACGACAAAATTGTATATAAAGTTTAAAATCATGCAGTTAAAGTTAAACCAATTTTAAGCATATTGATATTCCCTTAGAGCAGGGGTAAATGGTATATATATATATATATATATATATATATATATTATTTAATGTGCCTAGGAAATAAGTAACTGTATCATATTTTTGTTAAAGGTTTATAGTGCCATTGTTTTTATTCACATGTGTATGTGTGTAAACACATTATTCTCAGATGGAGAATGCGTGGCCTTCTTATTTTTGGTAAAATGGTTCCGAAGAACTAAAAAGAATAAAAATCCCTACATTGGAATGTGTGCATTAACATTTTTAATTTTATTCTTCATCCTTTTGTAAATAATGTTTAGTAACTTGGACGACTTTTGTTAACCTTTTCCTTATAATAAAAAAACATAAATTCAAAATAATAATACTAATAATAAAAACATGGCAGTTATTTAAGCGTATTGACTTGTTAAATCTTTTATGGTGAAAAAGCTATCAATTATTTATCTAAATAAAGGAAATACATAATCTTTATTACAGTCAATTTATTTGATTAATTATTAAAAATGTACAAACTAAAAATTTAAAAAAAAATTATTACTCATTTATGAAATGGGAGGTAAAAGTGGTTTAATGGTTTAAAAAATAAGAACTATTTTTATAGTCAGATATTTTATATATTGTTAGTTTGCTTTAGATATAAAATAATCTGTAATTAATAACAAAATAAAATAAATTGAAATCATGACAATAATTATATATTATAAAAATGAAAATGTCACGAATATCAGTTTTATTATTTTTTTTTTTCATTTATGAAGAAATTTAATTTAAATTGAAATAATTTAGGAACACACTGTGTACTAAAAAATTTATAAACTTCATATAAATTTCAAATTAAAGATGGATTTATGCCAAAGAGGCAAAAAATTGTCTTACAAGAAAAAAAGTTTTTTTTTGGTTAAATAATGAAAAATGCATGAGTAACAATGATAAAATCAGCATGATTTGCATCAGTATATATGCATGCGAGCGTGAATAGTATTAAGATTTTTTACTTTCAATACATTCATACTGAATATTTTTCAAAAAACGTTGCTATTGTACAATTAAGCATACATTTTATTATAATTAAACGTGAATATTATCCTATTAGTTATAAAATAGCAAAATTTATACTTAACTGTTTTTAACTTGTAGAGATATTGTTAATACTTCTGATTTCATTATGATGTTGACTTCAGTTACTAATACTCAAATATATTTTTCTGAAACTTTTATGAATTATAAGAATTTTCTTGTTTGGATTATATTTATTTAAATATATTAATCATGTATTAATACTATATATAATTTTTATATGCTTATTATAGAACACTCCATAATAAGTCGATGATATAATTAAAAACTCTCTTCTCTTAGATTTACAACACCTCTGCACATAACTGACTAAATTTAGCCAAACTAATCAACTTAACGTGACTGAATTATTAGCAACTGCTTAAATTCATCTTATTATTAAATAATATGCAAAATTACCTATTATTTTCAGATATATATTTCTTTATTGTATAAAAGAACATATTTAATTCCGAATCGTTCATTATGAATATATTCTAATGTGCCTTTATAACTTCGTCAAATTCTCTTACATAAGCAACTATATTTTACTTTAAGAAATAAATATAAGTTAGATAATATCAAATTAGAAATAAGATAAAGCTGTATTTTTATGGTTAATATAGTGGTTCCAAAAGTACACGTAAGTATAATATTTTTATTATTGAAAAAATGGCGTTGCTGCATTATATATTATAATAAAAATTTTCAAATTAAGATGTACCAGAGAGCCAAGTCTAGAATTCGCGAAATGAAACCTAAACGTGGAAAATAATTATGAAAAGGAATTAAAGTAGGATTTAGTTGCTTATTTTTTCGTAAGGTGATACGGCAGCTTATATCGCACTGATGACTTGCTTTTCTGCATCATGCTATTACATACCCCTGTACTGACTTTTAGATATTAATAAATATATATACATATGTACGGATATATATAGATATAACATATATATGTGTGTGTGCATAAGTATATATATATATATATATACTTGTATGTGTATATGTATGTATATATATATGTATATATATATACTCACACATACACGTATATCTTATATATATGTGTGTGTGTGTGTGTGTGTAAAATAGATAGGTAGTTTTGTAGCCTTTAAAGTGGTGAATCTTGGCCATTAAAGGTTTTATTTCGACTAGTATGGAAATTTTATTTATTAACACTTGGCATATTTTTTCTATATTTAAAAAAATGAAATTATTTTTTAAGTTAGTATATTTCGCTCTGTCGTAACCCTGTAACGGAATATTTCCCACTTTTTTTTATTGTACAATTTTTTTCTAAATTTCAAACACTTCCCGTTATAAAAATCTTTAATAAATATCGTGAAAGATAATAAAACTAATTTTTTTAATTATTGGAAAAAATTTATTCACAATTCCAATTTTAATTACTTCAAATATTGTTGTACTATTCTTTAAAATTAAAATTATATATATCATATATATATGATATATGTAATTTTAATATATATATATAATGCATTTTCTGAGCTTATATATATATATATATATTAACACAGAAAACAATGTTAACTTTTATGCATCATCATTAATCTTATTATCATTAAGAATTTTTGCCACAATGTGCATGTTAAAATAGTGATGAGTAAAGAATTCGTATACAACAATAGTATAAAGTTTAAGTATGATAACTCATATGCAACAATATATAAAATTTAGGGGGAAAAAATGACCTTGAAATGTATTTTACACTAAGATTATTCATATGTACAAAACTCGTTTTCACTTAAGAACCACGTCAACATATATACAACGTATTAGGCAATGAAATTTAAAGCCACTCCCACTTAAATTTCACAGAGTTTCATATCATGAATAACAAATGTGAAGCCATAAAAAACTTTGAAGTGAAATCATTTCACACAAAAAAATAGTCATCAAAACAATCGCCTTGAACTCATTTAATACTCTTTTTCACTGCAATCCAGCATACGAAATAAATGAGTCATTCCGTTTAAAAGCAGAGATCCCTACGTGAGATGGTCAGAGCTTATTTATTTCAGTTGAAACGAGTCCAGCTTCTTTTGTTTTCTTGCCAGAAATACTTCATTCACCAGAATCGAGGTCTCAAGTGCTTTTTGCCCCCGAGAGAGTCCCTCGGGACACTTGCAAGTACTTTGGTTTCCACCATGGCCCCAGAGCTCATTTTTCAGCTGGTAAGAAGAACTCCTCCACCAAGCTGAAAAGTATCTTTTTCAGATTTTCATTTCGGACACCAAAAACCTATGTGACACTCGTTTCTTGACTTGATGGATAGCGAAAGGCTATCGCTTTCGTTTTTAAAATGAATATTTAAAACTTTTCAGTTTTGAAATTCATGTTCGTCTTTTTCGCCAAATTTTTCTCACATTTTCATGCTTCTGTTTTAATTGGGTTGTATTTTAATTATCTACTATATATCAAAGGAAATTAAAAATGCCACATAGAAAATAAAAAGGGCGATGAAAGGGTAAAAAATGGAGCATGTTTTGTCTTTATCCATTAGAAATTTTTCTTATAGTTTGTAAATGCCACGCACATTAAAAGTCAATCGCCACTAAAATGGCATGCATATGACATATATACTTTAATGATTCTTCGGGGGTAGATGAACACCGATGTTCCATATGTTTAGAGATAAATCCGATGTTCTAGATGTTATAGATTAACCCCAATTTTCTAGATGTTTAGAGATAAACCCCTATGTTCTATATGTTTATAGATGAATCCAGTGCCATCTGCTTCACTGTTTCACGTTTGATATATTTTTTCAAGTATTCCTAAGGTTTGATTCTGGGGAGGAGGTACTTTTCGCCTAACAAATTTGACCACCTCCATCATATGGGGGAAGCAAATACGAAATAAATGAATCATTCTGTTTAAAACGCAGAGATGCCTACGTGAGATGGTCAGAGCTTATATATTTGAGTTGCCCATATCCTGCTTCTTTTGTTTAGTTTGGAAGAAATACTTCATTCACTGGAATCGAGATCTCAAGTGCTTTTTGCTAGAGTGCTAGAGTCCCCGGGGGACCGATGCAAGTACTTTGGTTTCAACCACGGCACCAGCGCTCATTTTTCAGATGGTAAGAAGAACTCTTCCACCAAGCTGAAAAGTATCTTTTTCATATTTTCATACATAGACACATAGAAGGCATATTTCTGCCACCAAATTTTATCACTCACAACATATGGCGGAAGGGCCTGAATGGCCGATTGACTAGCGCTCTGGCTCTCGGTACCCCAGGTTTCCGGTTCAAGTCCCGGCGATGCCATGGATGTTTGTAGTGGTTCGGAATCCACTTTAAACCGTAGGTCCCGGTCTAATAGGCTCGTAGAGCGTTGAGAGGGGCATTGTTACTCCACGTCCGTGGCTTATCTTCAAGTCACACGCTCCCACTGGGTAATGCAAAGTGAGTAACGTCTGTACAGCGCTTGCCTTAAGGCATCCAAGACCAAGCTGTCTAAGTGTTGCCAGCTGCATTAGAAAGAAAAAAACAAAAAAGCATATGGCGGAAGCATATATAGCATTATAGTGTGGCAGCTTATCTAAACACACCCATGGAAGCTTTCTGTTTCAATTCCAATCTTAGGGTTTCGAGCTTAACACGTTTAGTTCAAAACCCCAACGTGCTACCCGCTAAATCACGCCACCTCCCCCAAATTGAATAAGTATACACTTATAAAGTATCAGAAAATTATTTCTTGTTTATTATTATTAGTTTCTTATTTATAATAAACTAGCAGATAAAACGGTATAAGAAGCAAACATTTAAAGAACTCTAGATGCTACCTATTGCGGCATTCGTTAAAAATTGTATTATCGTAACGTGGGTTTAGGGAAGCTAACCTCCATGGTGCTCCTGGAATGCATGATGTATTATATACCAGGCATTCGTAAAAGCAACATATTACCAGCATGGAAAATTAAAGAACAACTAAGACTTATTCAATATAATGTTCTATCTGGTTTCATTTTTATAAATAAACAATAAATGAATTAAAAAGACATTAAGTCCGAAAAAAAGTTAAATAATTTAACACAATAAATTTAAAATGTCAAAGTAATAATAATAAAAAATACATAATAAATAAAAACCACCCAAACAACAAACAATTTCTATTAGCAAACATGTTGTTACAAGATGTTTCCGAAACTTTTTTCATGATGCTGTTATAATTGTTTTTCAATAGTGGATACAATGATGTTATCAACTTTAAAGCCAAGTCATTCGCCAATTTTAATGCCAACGCAATACTATGTTTTCACGGTGTCATCTTCCTCAGTACTTTTCAGTTACTTATCACGTTTATAAAGATATCTCCGTAGAAATATTTTCAAAATCGGTAAGTCTTAGGTAAAATAATTTACAATATTATTAATAACATATAAAATTCTTAAGGATTATATAAAATAATTTGCAAAGAAATAAAATATTTGAAACATTTGAGATAAAATTAAACTTAAAGATATTTATATATATATTTTTTTCATTAATAAAATTTATTTATATCTATTTGAAACATCACGATTTCTCTAGCACTATGCACATAAATTTAGGATTTTAATTTTATACTTAATTTATACATACATATTCAAATAATTAAGAGTACAAGTTACTAGGACCAGATATGCGTATGGTCTAGATTCAGTGTTGTTCATGCATACAAACTGTTGTTGAATACCACTGTTCATGCATACAAAATGTTGTTCATGCAAAAACATGATGTTTAGCTGCCATATATATTAAAATTTTCTAAGACAGCACTGCACAACTGTAACACATAACACACAAAACACAATTATGCATAAAATCTTTACGAAATCATCTTAAAAGCCAACTCGTTTAAGAGTCTTTGTACCCACCGTACTGCTTGAAACTCTTCACTCGACTCTGAACACTCAATTTCCTCATTTTACCTCTCCCATTATCGGTTCCAAAGTCTACGGAAGAAAATAAAAACATGAAAAGTCTAACATAAGGGTCAGCCCGTCCTTGAAAGGACGATTTATCAACCTTAAACGCTTACCCGTTGGCTAGAATTTTGTTTTGGGGAGACACGAGGGGATCCTTATTCTAATCATTTGAAATATGAGTTAATTAACTTATAATTATTATTTATTAATATTTTTATTAGTAATTATTATTTTCTTTCTTTGATATTTTATTATTTTGTGTTATAAAATATATGGTTTTCCAAGGGGGTAAAACAGGAAGCCAGTAAGATATAATAATGGCAATGCAATTTTTGTTAATAACTTCAAAATTATAATTTAATATTTATTTTTCTTTTTAGACTAGATTTTCTCAGTTTTCGATTCAGAAATCATGGCAACGTTAGAAGAAGATGCAGAAATATATCAAAAGGAACTCAAGTATAGTTTTATATAAAATATCGCTTAATCTTCTTTTGCTAATAAACTCTAAATCTATTTCTAATATTACTACTACATGCCTATTCAAAATATAGGCCACTATACATAAGTTACTATAAGTGAACTTTAAAATTATCTTTTCTCTATTTCTGTTAATCTCGTCTTTTCTTTTGCCTGTAAATTTCAAAACTGTTCCTAATTTCTTACAAAAATTTCGAAATTCTCACTTACTTGAACTGCTATACCTGTGTATAAATTTCAATATCACTTTAAAATAATAATATCATTTTTTTCCTAAGTTTTAAAACAACTCCAACTTGTTGATTTGTATTATTATATCTTATTCTTGTTGTAAATATTGACGAATCTATTTGCTCAATATGTTTTTGTAAATCAAAAAGTATTTCTAATAATAATAGTATTATAAATTAATATTACATTAAAAATATTTTAATTCAGTAATCATAAATACATTTTTAATGCAACTTATTTATATATAAAACAATATTTATCGAAATATTATAAAAATTAATAAAAGTTTTTGAATTTATTTAAGACTAATTATTTATTTAAACAATAATTTTTGAAATTCTCTCTTATTGAACTGCTGTACCCATGTGTAAATTATTTTAATATCAATTTAAAGTAATAATATCAATTTCTTTCTAAGTTTTAAAGAATTCAAATCGGTTGTTTGTATTATTATGTTTTGTTCTTTTTGTAAATATTAACAAATCTATCTGTTCAATATGCTTTTTTTTAAATCAAAAAGAATTTATAATAAAAATATTATTATAAATTAATATTACATTAAAAATATTTCAATTCAGTTATCATAAATACATTTTTAATTCAACTTATATGCATATAAAACAATAATTATTCAAAAATATTATAAAAATTTATAAAGTCTTTTGAATTTATTTAAAACAATTTATTTAAACAATAATTTCAAAAATTCTCGCTTATTGAACTATTGTACCAATGTGTAAATTATTTTAATATCACTTAAGAGTTATAATATCATTTTCTTTCTAAGTTTTAAAATAATTCCAATATTTTTGTTTTGTATCATTATAGTTTGTTATTGTTGTAAATATTTACAAATCTATCTATTCAATATGCTTTATTTAAATTCAAAAAGAATTTCTAATAATAATATTAGTATAATTAATATTGCATTCAAAAATATTTTTATTCGCTAATCATAAATACACTTTTAATGCAACTTATTTACATATAAAACAATATTTATTCAAATGTTATGAAAAATAATAAAAGTCTTTTAAATTTATTTAAAAAAAAATCAAGGATAATTAAAACCCGACTTTTTCCTCAGCGGCAACGCTGGTGAGCATTAGGGCGGAGGTTCCATCCGCTGGTGACTTTGTTGTAGACACTGTTTCAAAAAACGAGGAGTCTCGATGGCATTTGTGATGTTCAGCATCTTGTCTCGTGAGTCGAATTACTACTACTACTACATCGCATCACATCGCTGTGTCTAGAGCTGAGCTGGGCCTTTTTACAGATTGGGAATGATGTGGGTGAGAGAAGTCTGACTAGGCTCCATGACGTTCTACGATCAAATGAGACCGGGACCTACGGCTTAAAGTGGATTCCGAACCACTACAAACATCCTTGGCACTGCCGGGATTTGAACCCAAAACCTGTGATACCGAAAGCCAGAGCGCTGGAGCCACTTGGCCACTAGGCCCCCCTCATGAATCGGACTATCCGGGAGGTGTTCTTCTGGATTTTTTCCCATACGATACAAAAATGCAGGGTAATTCTCACGAAAAGCCCTCCGTGAAGGCACTGTCAAACTTCTATCTACGGATATTCCATCACAACAAAAGCTGCCACCCTTTCCCTCCTTCCATGAGACCACAAGGTTCTTGGACTTGATCTAGATGTTGCTGTCTACCAAGTGGGATAAACAACAACAGAATAATTAACATTATATAGCAAATTGCAATTTTATTTTATAATACAGCAATCTCTTAACTTCAACAATTTGTAGTACAAACATGACTCAAATAACTAATTATCAAAATAATTTAGACAAAATCACCGTGGTAATTTGAGACAATACATTAGATAAAAGTCATGTAACAACACAAAGAAAGCAATTAAAAGGAAAGACAAACATTTTCTCTATGGGGAAGGATTTTAATGAATACATGGTTGTTTATTCTTCGAGTACAAGGATCAAATTAATGTTTATCTACTGTTAAATTTCCATATATCTGATTAGATGGCATTACAAATGATATGATGTCAATAGTGTTACAATAACATTTGTAAAAACGAAAATGTTTCTGTAATTAACTGGAATTTATCTATATTTAAACAATTGAAATATTTTCTCGTATGTTGCCCGAAGATAAGAAATGCGTAATGTAAATGGATGTGAAATGAACATTTAGCTGATGTCCTATAAAATATATATCCATTAGTATTAAGTTAAATAAGAGTGTTATATATCATTTTATTGTTTATTCTGTACTCTATCTAATTGTACATTTAATTGATGTACATTAATTGATTACAATTAATTTGCTATTTGATTATAATTAATGAATATATTGATATTGATTTACAATTAATTTAATTGATTATAATTATTCATTAATTAATATCGTGGAACATATATTGTTGTAATTAGAACCAGCGTTGAATAGAAAAGGTGCTATTATTGGAATCGTTTTTTTTTTAAATTTTAAGAAAATTATAAATAAGCATTAGTTTTTGGAAATTTTATGAAAATCATAAATAAATATAAACATGGAATCCCATAAAATATGAATAATTTTTCTGCATGAAAATAAATCTTGAGAATCTGCTACCCAAGCAACACGAAACAATAATGCTGGATTTAGAAGTGCATCTAACTTATTCGGAATGAAGAAATTGTTTGAGAAGTTCAGATCTCAATTTATATGGGTTCAGAAATTGAACCTCGTGGTAAACTTGAAAGTGTCCTCTGTCACGATGTTTTCTGAAAGCAAAAACGTTGAAGGTAACCGTACAACAACTGTTAGACAATTTGCTTTTGTAATGGGAGTAGCTATAGTAACAGTTTCAAGATATAGAAAGCTCCTTAAATGTGAAAAACTTGGCAAATGGCTGCCACATCAGTTGACAGATAGAGAAAAATTGCAACCCTTGCAGATTTGCATATCACTCAGTATTCGGCAAAATGATTGTTCTTTTTCGAATTGAACAATTACTTGGATATTGTATTGCATGTATAAAAACTGTATATTATATGATAATCGTACACACTCAGCCCAGCGGTTAGATGCAGATGAAAACCCTAAGCAATCCCTCAAATCAAGCGCAGGTCCAAAGAAGACATTGGTGATGGTTTGGTGGAATTAAAGGAGAGTTATCTTTTACACCTTCTTGGGAATAGGTCAAGCAATAAATGCACAATTTTACTGCCAACAATTGTCATTGTGCAGCAGAGACTGTTATCATGAGAACAAGTGTTGATGAATAGAAGATGTGTTATTATTCTCCATGATAATGAAAGACCTCACGTTTCACACAACACATTTCAAAAACTGAAAGAGTTTAAATTTGAAGCTCTGGTTCATGCACCATATTCATCAGAATTGCCTCCTACTGATTGCCTATTATTTAAACAGTTGGAATCGTTTTTTAGGAATAGACACTATGCTAAGCATGAAGTTGTCAAAACATTTTTTACTGAATTTATTGATATCAAATCAAAATTGTTCTTTGAAGCTGGCATAAAAATGCTTAGCAATCCATGGCAGCATTGATGTAAATGGAGCATATTTTGAGTAAATATGTTCAAATAATTTGTGTTTGGGATTTTTTTAAAATTCTATACTAGAAAGATCATTTCAACAAGAAAAATTCAATATTTAAAAATTATTAAGACTGCTAAATTATAATTATAAGCAATGTAAGTACTTGAAAGACTGAAATGAATTATCACAGATATCTGACAAGATAATTTGCTTGTACATTATATTATAATCCAGTTGTTATCGAATTTTAAAAAATTCTTTGAACTTTTTATAGCATAGTTATTTTATGAAATTTTAAAAAACCTCTTTTCTAATAATACGGACTTTAAAAAGTCTGTATGTATAATTACGTAAAATACGATACCTAATTTTACTAATTTTAAAAGGTTTAACTAAACTTAATTTCAAAAAAATGTTATATAATACTACCTATAATATATAAATAATGTTTTATCAATAATTGGATATCTTATTTGTGATAATTCTATAAAATAAGGATTAAAATCTGGATTACCAGATGAATAATAATAAATTTAATTAGAGAATAGAAAAGCAACCTTCACCAATTTTTAATCTTGATTGGCTCAAGTTTTTTAAAATATGTAGTCAAAAGTTTATTTTTAACCAATAATTCACGTAATGATTAGAATAATAACTGAGATACCTAGTTTACTATATTGTGAAAAAAAATCGAATTTACAATTCTCAGAAGATTTTATCGATTTAACAAGAGGAAGATTTAAGAAATGAATAAAGTTTTATCGATTTATTTCGAAATTAAAAATTATTAACGTTTCTCTAACCACAATTATCTCGGGAGTTTATTTTAGCAACTTGTTCATGGAAGAACAAATTGAATGCAATAAAAGGAAATTGAACAAAATAATAGCTTATTTTAAATTCTTAGTTTTAAAAAGAATTTACAATTCTTCTAAATCATGAAATTTCTAAGAATCTTTGATTACTTTTTTATAGCATTTTGGATTAACTATATAGTTAGGATTGAATTGATTTTTAACAATCGAAATTATTAAAAACTGAATAGATAAATTTAAATACTATACTATTTTAAATCTTTTAAATAAATAAATGTGAATAAAAGCAGAAAAAGTTCACTTAAGACTTATTGTTTGAAAGAAATTTTCAATACAAGCAGGGAAATTATAATTTTAAATTTATATTTCCAATAACTTTTAAAATTAGTGAAATGCTCTTAAATTCCCAATTCAGCAATAAATCACTCGGCATATATATATTTTTGTGTGAGAGTGTATGTGTATGTACGTAATATATGTATGCACATATGTATGTATGTATATGTTTGTATGTAATATATGTATGTATCTAATGTATGTATGTATATATATGTTTGTATGTAACATATGTATGTATCTAATGTATGTATGCATATATATGTTTGTATTTAATATATATATGTATCTAATGTATGTATGTATGTATATATATGTTTGTATGTAACATATGTATGTATCTAATGTATGTATGCATATATATGTTTGTATTTAATATATATATGTATCTAATGTATGTATGTATGTATATATATGTTTGTATGAATGCATAAAATTTTAACAAAACAAGATTACATTTTTAGAAAATAAAATTAATATCCAAAGTTGCTAAGATAAGGAATGATCTTCAGCATTGTAAGAAATCAGAATCTTTTAGAAAATTTTAAGCTAGGAAAAAAACACAGTTCAATCTAGTTTCTAGACATTTTTCTACGAAAAACCATTGAAACCCATATTCACGGTACTTAAAAGTGCCATAAAACTCCCTCACGACAAACCTGGTTTTCAAAATCCCAAACGGCTTCTAAATTTTCGCATAATCCTCATTCTTATCAATTGAGCAAACAATCTGGTGTCTGGAAGGACTTCTGGCATCAACCTTCCACTCCTCATCCACCAGAGGGAAGAAGGTTCAAGGCTCTTTAGCAAGACTGATAGGACAACAAACTTAACAAGTATTGGAGAAAACTCCATATTTGTTCCTGTGAGCCTTCGATTTTGACAAGAGTTTTACGACGTAAGGGGAGAAGGCTTTGAAACCAATTAAGGTTTTGGACCAGGTGGTAAAGAAATGGGAAGGTTAATGTAGCTGAAAACTTTTCCGGGAAGAAGGTCTTCCCTGTTTTCTTTTCCTTTGTTCTAGTTTTGGCGGGAAAGGGATAATGTGTTCTTGGATGTGGTAAAGCAGAACGGTGCTTTGTTTGAAGGTAGATTTTGTTTGGTAGTGATTAAGAGAATGAATCGCAATGTTTGCATAAGGTAAAAGAAGCATTAAATATTTTGGCTCATTTTTTATTTTTGTTTAAATTGTTGAATTAATGTTGTGTTGTTGTTAAGAACATTTTAAATTGTACAATATCCTTTTAGAAATTCAAGAGCAAGAATCTTCTTTAAAATTTCTTATATTCTACGAATTCAACTTTAGCATGTGTGTAGACCTTTTTTTCCATTTTATATTAATGTTATTTAGAAAGTTTTGAATACTCGCGTATTAAATTTCAGATATTTTATTTTGTTAATATGAAATGATAAAGCATAGTTTTTAAGATTTGGTTTAGTACTCTACGGTCATTTTGAGCACACTTTAGGCTAATTAGGCCTGTACTTATATTTTAACACTGATTCCTAACCACTAACAAACATCCATGCAATCGCCAGAATTCGAACCTAAAGCCTGTGGTACCAAAGGCCAGAGTGTTAGCCTATAGGCCATCTGGCCGCGTTTTTTTTTTAAGATCAAACATTATATAAATATTTCTCTAGTATTGTTTTTAAAAACTTTAATTATCTTCACACAAAACAACAAATCACATATTTAATTATCAAAATTAATATTCAAATGAAATGACTGTGAATAAGTTTTAAAATAGAAACTCTTGCGCCTTAAATACCTTTTTAAACTTAGTATGAAATTCAAATAGTCAATTGCTATATATAATCAAAAAATAAAATTAAAATATATTGAAAATGTATCTTTCTACTTACATTAAACATACATTTTAAATCTGGAAATTATTACATAAGGGATTTATAACATTATAAAGATTTTCTAATTATAAACTATTCAATTACAAACATTTATAATTCACTTAAGAAAATATTGAATATTGTTACAAAAAATAAAATAAAATTGACATCATCTTAATATATTTTTTTTTGATTAATTATTTTATTTGTAGTTTTTACTTTCGTTTTTAAATCGCAGAATTCCACGGCAACTTATAAAAATACACTGCAAAACAATTACATAAAAGAGTGTCATTAAAAAGTTCTACAAGACTGTGATTTCACTTTAGGGAATATAAATAAATATATCTTACAACATTTCAAGTTAAAAGCGAGAGGCTGAAAAATTAGTTCTTGAATAGTAATTGCATTTTTTTATGTTTCAAAAAAAAAGTAAAATACGTAGCAATGCTACTGTAAAAACTACTTAGTTTTACTTATTAATCAAGTTACTTATATGAATTTTTTACACGTCCTGTTTGCAGTAAATGTCTTTTCGTAAATGTTCGACTAGAATATTCTTATCTACAATTATTTGATTTAAAAAGTCAGCACATTTAATTTACTTTAATTGCGTCGTAGTCTTTTAGTAAAAGTTTATCCATTCCAGTTTTTTTTTTCCCCTCTCTCTTTCTTTTTTCTTTTCTTCTTCTTTTTTTTTCTCCTCTTCATTGTGTTCATTTTTAATGTATTTCGAGAACATTAGATTAAGAGGAATACGAATGGTCCGGTAGATATCTCGATCGTTTTACAGATCTATTTAAATTAATTCATTCTCATTCAAATGGTTTAAAAGGATACTCAATATATTTTATAGATAGATTTATTGAAAGGAAATTATCTATATAATATAGATATAATCTATTTTATAATAAATATATTTCAAATGGTTTGAAACAAGGCCTTGTTTCTAGAAATAATAAAATTAATAATTAGTTCAACATTAAATGAGCTGAACTAACGAAAATTAGATAAAATCCACTTGATTTCATTCGTATGAAAAATAAACTTTTAATGTAATAAAAAATAAACGTATTTTGCGGCAAAGAAAATAGGTTCTAACGAACTAAAATCATAATTATAATTTTAATTATTAAATCAAAGATAGTGGTTTAAAAACTTCAGCGACCTAGTGGTGCATTATGCGAAAGTCGAATAAAGGAATTTTGTATTGATGTCATGTAAGTAAAACCGAATAGAAAACTGCTGTCTGTATGTCAGGGATGATCACCATAAAACTGATAATTGGAAAATGCTTTCATTGTAGTTTTAGTGAAAATCGTCAGATGATATCATCACTATGCGACGTTCGGTTAAAAACGTTTAAAAATCCAAGAATTTCAAGCATTCTGGACCACTTTGTGCCGCTCTAATAAGTTTAAAGTGGCCTTTGAACGACTAAAGGGTAACATATTGTGTCACTTTCGGAGATCTCCATTCGATGTTAATAAACTGAAACCAAATTGAAGATAAATACACTCATGTCCATAAATTAAGGATAATTCATAATCACACAGAAATTGAACTCTAAAATAAAAATTTCACCTGTAGAATTATCACACACATCTTGAAGAAGAATATGCAAATTACAGGAAACCACCAGATGGTGCAGATAGTACGTCACAATGACGAGAGTGTAAGAGAGGGGTATATAAGGAATGGTGGTAAAGAAGTAAAATTGTTCACAAGCGCTTTAAAAGCCTTTCAGTGCAATAACCGCATAGTTATGGCACAAAGGAAGCATTTGGATGAATTTTTACGTGGTAGAATTATCGGACGACTGGAATGTGGACGTACCCAGCTGGAAGTATCCGTGGAACTTGGAATCGCCCAGAGTGTCATCTCCAGGTTTTGGTAACGATTCCAAGATGATGGTAATGTGAGTAGATGTTACAGCACAGGTCGTCCCCGAGTTACAACGCCGAATGAAGACCGGTATTTAGCAGTTACCGCCAAAAGAAACAGACGGAGTACAGCATCAGACCTGTGTCGTCAGCTCTCTTCAGCTACCGGTACGACAGTTTCAAGGCAGACCGTGTACAGACGCTTAGGGCACATTGGTCTATATGCTCGTAGGCCTGTGAGATGTGTTCCACTTACCACAACTCACTGTCGCCTGCGATTAACCTGGAGTAGAGAGCATGCATTGTGGACACCGCAACAGTGGTTTTGTGTGATGTTTTCCGACGAGTCCAGGTTTAGTTTGCAGTCTGATGCTCGTCGGACTTTCATATGGAGAGCGCCAGGTACCCGTTACCACCAAGAGAACACCATTGAACGACACCGTTACGGTGGTGCAGGATGATTCGTTTGGGGAGGAATTATTCTTGGTTCCAGAACTGACCTGCATGTTGAGAGTGTAACGATGACAGGCCACATCTATCGGGATGTCATTCTGGAACAACATGTACGTTTGTTTCGGGGCGCCATGGTTGTTGTAAGGCCTGTATTGCATCGTTCGGGAGACATACTCCATATTAAACATCATACTAACCATGTGATACTGCTTTTTTGTAAACAGGTTCTTTTTTGAAATTTGCTCCAGGGAGTAAAAATCGCAATTTTTATTAATTATGTCAAACATATAGCATCTTTTTTGCTCTTTACCTTTTGTTTAATAAATAGACTTTACAAATAAGTCAAATTTGTTTTGCTTCTGTCTCTTTCTTTGCCTGAACTTCATTATCCTTAATTTATGGACATGAGTGTAAATGAGTTTACGAAAAAGTCCTCTTGTTCGATTCGATGAATTGTGCGTCAATCCTCACTCCACATGTTATTTTGGTGGGATTTGAATCAAAATACTATTATCTTTTTTTCTAAGAAAGTAAGCTTACGATAGCTCATTCTGGATAAACCTAAAGATATTACCATACGATCTAATATTTTGGCATACAGAATTAAGCAAATTGCATTGGCTACTCAATTAATAAATTTATGCTGTGTATGAAATACACGAAATAAGTGAGCAGCAAAATTTTTATTTTATTGATTTTTTTGCAGTCACACAATGCATACTATAACATTTAGTTCAATTGGAAAAAATTTCTATAAAATCAGTTATCTTAATAAGCTTACTATATAACTTTTGTTAGTTAAAGTAAGAAAAATCTCTCAATCCATATGAAAACATTTTGTTTACATTCGCACTTAATTTTAAAATATCCAATAACTTGCTCGTCGACACGTATTGTTTTCATAACTTAAAAAGTTACTTTTATTTAGCAATTAAATCATATAGTTGGACAATATGGTAAAGCATTATAGAAGGAATAATATACGTCGAGTGTGATAAGAAGATTCTTAATTCTATATTCATGACAAAGCAGTATTGAAGGAATTGCATATGTTGAGTGTGATAAGAAGATTCTTAATTCTAGTTTCAAGGTACAAATTTAGCTAAAAAATAGTATATGTCGAGTGGGATAAGAAGATTCTTAATTCTATTTTCATGGCAAAGCAGTATTAAAGGAACAGTACATATCAAGTGTGATACGAAGATTCTTAATTCTAGTTTCATGACAAAGCGTGAAGAGGCCTGTTTATAGAAGACCTACTTAGCAAAGATCGATTGTACATTTAACCCGTAGAATAAGAAAAAAAGACCTATTCCAAGGTTCACCTTGAACGACATTTCTATGATGAGTCTTCGGATATCTTGACGAAAACTGGAACCTCCTAACGGAAGTTTTACGTTCGCCCCAATTTCGAAAGCGGTGGACGAGTAGCATTTATACGTCCGATTCTCGCCCGAGTCCAATCTCGGAGGTGCTCTTCAGCAGAGATAAAATTCCCATTTCCGAAACCGATATTCTGATGCCTAATTTCGATCTTGCCTACCCTACTTACGAAACGGTGTTTATTTCCAAGTCAAGCGTACGGGGAAAGCTTTCTATTCAAGAAATGAATGGATTTGTAATATGTATTTGTAAACCTATTATCCATGTAATGCATACATTCCTAAAAAATACGTGTAAAAGTTATTTGAGTTAAAAAAGTGTAATCTAATTTCAAACCTGAAGCATAAACAAATAATCCGAGGAAAAATCCTTACCGTTATTATTATTGTTATTTGCATAATAAGATTTTTGTTTACTTTATACCAAGTGCATAAATATATAATGAATATTAATAATTAAAGGTAAAAGCAAAAATATTATATTATCCTATTCAAACTAGTTTAATCCAAAATTTAAACTGCTTAGAATTCCTTTTTTACGAGTATATAATTCAGCGAATTCTCAATAAATGAAATTCGTAAGAATTTTTTAAATGGATATGAAAAACTAAATTTGAATTTCGAAATTACTGTGTATTTTATTGCTGCAGTTTACACACACTGAGTTAAGCAATTCATGAAATAAATAATTTTCTTAATTGAAACCAGAATGCTACAAAAATTTCTGAATTTTATTCGCTTAAACATTTTATTAACATTTTGTTTTTATTTGATTTAGAAACTTTCCAATAGTGAATAAAAATCACGTAAAAAATAATTTTTTATATATCAATTCACATAAAAAAATCACAAAGAGTTAAATGTCCTATATTGTTGATCATAAAAACATTCTTGTGATAGTTAAGTTTAAAAAATAAGTTTGCCGTTTTAATTTATAGTGCAAACACTCTTTTTAGTCTCTTTAGGCCCCTATTTGAATTTACAAAGAATAGCTTTTGGTTAAAAAAATTTTCTAATGCAGCAACATTTGTTAAGCAAAAGTGTAGTAAAAATTGACAATTAGTTACATTCATCATGACAAACAAGCCAGCTGGTTGGATAATCTTTCTGTGTAAGATTATCCATTCAGGGCCTGTAGTTAAATGCTGCAGATAGTCTTATAATGCAAGTAAAATATTTAATGTAGCAAAAACTTTTGATAGTGCTGGATGAAGTACATAGTACATTGAATTATTGCTCACAATTAAAGTCTTATTATGTACATTGCATATTATACTGTTTATATATTTCATAGAGCACTTTTTTAATATCTTTGTTTCATTAAATTATTTAATTTATATTACAAGATTATCAGCCACATTTAACTACTGAACCAATCAGTGGCTCGCGAAAAACGCGTGGCCCTTCATGAATTTTCTGCTGATGAACAGGATGATTTTTATATAATTTTAAAAATTTTTAATTTCATAAATAATTTTTAAAAACATGAAAGTTGTAAATAAATACAAATTGACCCTTTACCATTACTGAGGATAAAGAAAAAAACAGATAAAAATTTTTGTAACGGTACTATTAAAAATGCAAGAATATTCGAAAAATATTTAGCGTGAAAAAATTCTAGAACAAAGTGTCTTCCTCTTCGCGTAATATTCTTTTTTGTACATAAACCGAAAAATTGCGAAGCCCTGCTCAAAGTAATATTTTTAAATGAGTTTAAGTAAATAGCAAAAACGTTCCCTTGGAAACAACAACAAAATATACAATACAGGGTTGAGAATATTTTAAAGCTCAGCACATTACATGATGTATGTATACGAAATATTCCACCTGTCATTGTTTACATATTTTTAATTTTGAATATTTTAAATATTAATATTGAATAATTCCAAAATGCACATCCAGTTGAGGATAATACTGACGACATAAATTCTAAATTATTTTCTGAAGTCAATAAATTCTCTTAGTCTAATGGCAGAGAGTATAGCCAATATCTCTTAACTCGGAGGTGTTGGTGCAGCAATGTGAACTAGAACGCAGCAATGTAAAGATTCGATAGACCCGAGTGATATAACTGTAAGGCATCGATTTGACAAGCAGACTATATACTGCGATTCAAATTGTAGCAGAATATCTAGCCTCAACAGTTGAACTACATGATTTGAAATTATTTTTTTTTGTTTTACTCAGATATGACATAGAATTATGGGACAGTTATTTCTTTAAGTCTTATCGGAAGGTATTGCCCACAAACCCATATCAATCTGCGAACAATGTTGATCCTATTAATGGGATTTTCGATTCTGAAAAACTTAATATCCTCTGCTGGTTCATGGAACACATGCAAATAGCTCAAGACACTACCATTAAAAAACAATTGTTGTGTAAAAAATTATGTTTAAATAGTGCAGTCTAAATAGCCTTAATTCCATAAACAAATCTTATAAAAGCTTTTCTAAGATTTTATCAGCAATTAATAACAAATTTGAAAGTTAGGTGTAGCAACTATTTACATATTTACATAGTATTAATATATTCATAGATTAATAAGTATATAAGTTAATTTATATTTCAGAGACTAATGCAACAATTGAATTTATTTCAATTGAAAATCTTCTTGAACTTTGAATTTCAATGAACATATTACAAGCCAATACAAGTTGTCCCCAAAATAACTCGTGTATTTATTTAGTTCCTATGTTAAAATAGAATAAAACTTTTCTTGTGAATTCGGCTGATTTTCTAAAGAATTCCTTTATGTTCTTTAAAAAGAAAAAAGAAAGAAAAATAGGACTTAGAATGCAGCTCTATTGAATTCCGCGGAGCTCTTACATTGTCAAGAGGAAGTATCAAATGTCGTAAAGTACCATCGGTACTGAAGTTCGAAGGTAATGTGGTATATTAAGGCAGAGATTTTCTTTTCCAACAAAAGAAGCATAGAAAAGAAATCGTCTTGTGTTCGATTTCGAATTAGAATGGTCATTCGAAGTTTGAAATGATTGTTAAGTATCGTAAAAATATTATTTTTGAGAGAAATGTTCACAATGGAAACAAATAACAATAACAGCTATCTTTGTGATATTATAATAAATGTTATGTATAGTATTTTGATTGCATGAGCAAAAAACTGATTTAATGTTATCTTCTCATAATTGAATATTTTAAGAAAACTTATTGTTGAGTTTCTTTATAAAACATTTATTCATAAAGAGTATGACAACTGATGCTATTTGATTAATATTTATTAGTCAAAAAAAGGTCATACGTATGGTATTTAGTATTATACGAAATTATACTTTAGAAAAAATATTGTGAGGTATTCCGTTAGATGAAACCTTAGTTGTACTATAATTTTTATTCATTAATTACAAAATGAATAAAGCGATTTTTGTGATTGCATATTGGCAGCTGTATAGTTTTATAATGCCTATTAACAGTCATTATGTTTGCTGATATATTTCAAATACACAAATTTAGTATTATGCGTGCATATGATTCTTTGCAGTACATATGTCCAATAAAGAATTCCTTCACTGTACAAATATTTTAAGTGATATTTACTTTCAGTAAATTTAGACCAACAAATTGAAAAATAAAAATGTTGAATAATATACAGCATAAGTTTGCTTACAGTAGAATTGCAGATTTAAAAATATCAAAACAGTTGCCATTGAGTAAGTTTAATAAAATAAACAACCACTTTGCAATGAAAAATTATCATAACATTATACGCCTAAAAGATATACTTTTAAATAACAAATGCCACAATTGAATTTATTTCAATTGAAAATGATCTTGAATGTCGAATTTCAATGAACATACTCGTACAAGTAAATACAAGTTACTCCCAAAATAACTCGTGTATTTATTTAGTTCCCATGTTAAAAGGAAATAAAACTTTTCTTGTGAATCCAGCTGATTTTCTAAAGAATTCCTTTATGTTCTTTAAAAAAGAAAAAAGAAAGAGAAATAGGCCTTAGAATGCTGTTCCATTGAATTCCGCGGTGCTCTTAAATTGTCAAGAGGATGTATCAAATGTCGTAAAGTAGCTTCGGCAGTGGAGTTCGAAGGTAATGTGGTATATTGAGGCAGAGATTTTCTTTCCGAACAAAAGAAGCGTCGAAAAGAAATTGTCTTATGTTCAATTTTGAATTAGAATGGTCATTCGAAGTTTGAAATGATTGTTAAGTATCGTAAAAATATTATTTTTGAGAGAAATGTTCACAATGGGAACAAATAACAGTAACAGACACTGTTTTATTATAGTTATTTTTGTAATATTATGATATATTTTACGTACAGTATTTTTATTCATTATGAGCCAAAAATCGATTTAATCTTTACTTCTTATAATTGAATCTTTTACAACAACGTTTAATTGATTTTCTTTATAAAGAATATATTGGCATTTAATTGATTTTCTTTATAAAGAATATATTGGCATATTATAAGGCATTTTATTGATAAAGAATATGATAATTGGGCATATGGCTGGCAATCTTACCCTGTAAAAATAAAAACATCTCCTGTCTCTAAATCTCCACTGGGCAGACGGCCTTGGCCCACCATGGGGCTGTTGCGCCAATGAAGAAGTATAGCGTGATAATTAATGCTCTTTGATTAATATTTATTATCCAAAAAAATGACATACATTTATTCAAAATTATACTGCACAAAAAATATTTTGAGGTATTCCAGACAAAACCGTAGTTGTACTATAATTTTTATTCACTAATTACTAAAAGAATGAAGCGATTTTTTATTGCATATTGGCAGCTATATATTTATATAATGCCTATGAACACTCATTATATTTGCTGATATATTCCAAATACACATATTTACTATTATACGTGCATGATATGATTATTTAAAATTCATATGTCTATTAAAGAATTCCTTCGCTGTAAAAATATTTTAAGTGAGTTCCTTTAAGATAATTTACACAAACAAATTAAATAACATATTTAGCATACATATGCTTATAGTTGATTTACAGATTTAAAATTTAAATGTATCAAAACAGTTGCCATTGAGTAAGTTTAATAAAATAAACAGCCACTTTTGCAATGAAAAATACCATAATATTATTCGCCTAGAAGATATACTTTTAATTAACTAATGCAACAATTGAATTTATTTGAATTGAAAATCATCTTGAATGTCGAAATTCAATGAACATACTACAAGCAATACAAGTTGCTTCCAAAATAACTCGTGTATTTATTTAGTCCCCATGTTAAAAGCGAATAAAACTTTTCTTGTGAATCCAGCTGATTTTCTAAAGAATTCCTTTATGTTCTTTAAAAAAGAAAAAAGAAAGAGAAATAGGCCTTAGGATGCAGCTTCTATTGAATACCGCGGTGCTCTTAAATTGTCAGGAGGATGTATCAAATGTCGTAAAGTAGCTTCGGCACTGAAGTTCGAAGGTAATGCGGTATATTAAGGCAGAGATTTTCTTTTCGAACAAAAGAAGCGTCGAAAAGAAATCGACTTATGTTCGGTTTTGAATTAGAATGGTCTTTTGGAGTTCGAAATGATTGTGAAGTATCGTAAAAATACGATTTTGAGAGAAATGTTCACAATGAAGACAAATAACAATAAAAGACACCGTTTTATTAAGATTATTTTTGTATAGTACTTTTATTGCATGAGCAAAAAATTGAATTAATGTAGTGTTACCTTCTCATAATTGAGTCTTTGACAAAAACTTATTGATAAACAAACAGTATGATAATTGGGCGTATAGCTGACAACCTTACCCTGTAAAAATAAAATCATCTCCTGTCCCTAAATTTGCCAGTAGGCAGACGGTATTGGTACACCATGAGGCTGTTGCGCCAATGAAATAGAAGAAAAAGGAGAGTAGGGTAATTAATGAATTAATGTTCTTTGATTAATATTTATTACCCAAAATAAAAGGGACATGCATTGTTTCAAGATTATGCGTCACAAAAAAATGTTTGGAAGTATCCCGATATATGAAACTTAAGTTGTACTATAATTTTTGTTCATTAATTACTAAAACAATAAAATAATTTTTAAAACTTCAATATTTGCTTTAAATCAGAATTTTTTTTTCAAATGCAATACATATATTATATGACTCAGATGCAATATGACTCAGAAGCGCTGAGATGTGAAATAATACCCCATGCTTCTGTGGTAAAGTCGTAATAGTGTGTAAGATGGTTCAAATACGAATCAGTTGAAGGATTCCTTCACTACGCTGTCGAAGATACGTTAAGAAACTAGGACACTGTACCAGGTATGTACATATGAAACCGGAATTTTTTGAATAGAAAATACACGTTTATTGTAGAAAAATGATGAAAAATATTTCATTCGAATAATTGTCCATTGAATAATTATACATTTTGCAAACATGTCAGGCAATTTGTGGATGCGAAGCCAAATGCTCTTTTGTGTCAAACCAGTCATCAAGTCATTTTCTTACATCTTTGTAAGAAGTAAAGTGCTGCTCAACAAGTGCCTGCCCCATCGATGCAAATAAGTGGTAATTGGACGGAGTAAATTCTGGTGAGTAATCCGTATGCGAAAATGTTTACCGTGTCGTCTTCTTGACTAGTTTTAGTGAGTGTGATGGTGCAATATCATGAATTAAAATCACTTTGTGTTGCCTTTTTTGATATTCTTGTCGTTCTTCCCGGAATGCTTGATTCATATCAATAATTTGTGGTTGGAAGCGTTCATTCTTTATGATTAACAGTTTCGCCAGGTTTAAGCAGCTCATAATAGATCACGTCCTTCTGATTCTATCACACATAGAGCATTGTCTTCTTTCCATAATGATGTTCGCCTTCCTTGCAGTCAAAGTCGATGGTTCGCCTGGAGTTACCCATGATCTTTTTTAGCATAGAATCCTTAAAATATATCAAATTTTTATCGCTAATCACAATTCTTGAAGAAATTACTTTCTTTTTTACCTGGTGAGCAGCATTTCGCAAGTGGGGTTTCGCTTCTCCTGTTGTATTTCGTGCAGTTCATGGGAACTCATTTTCCCATCTTCTGGATCTTTAACATGGCTTTCAAACATATGGAGATGGCTGCGCGTGCCACAATTAATTGAACTGTTGGGTAACTGATCCAACATCCTCATCCAACAATGCTTGCAATGCCCCGTCTCAACACTTTTGATTTTTTTTTAATCAATCAAAAAAACTGTGATTTATAATGTTCAGGCTCACCGTAAGCTTTGACAAGCATTCGATGCGATTCTGCAGCACTTTTCTTCAAATAAAATCAATGCTGTCTAAAATCTTAATTTTCATGCACAAATTTCGACATGCTCAAAGCTATAATAAACTATGTTGAGGTATAAAACCTGAATTGTTGTGAGTTAAAAACCTTTGTCAGACAACAACAAAGCAAATGTTGCGAATGAAGAGACTTGAAGGTAACTAGAATGACAATTAGGGTCATCTATGGGCGAATTCCGCTGTCATATTTACAGGCCTGTAGTGATTGTCAAATCATATGTAAGTATCTCGTATTGACAGTCAGAATATTTTGTGAGAAATTGTTCGTTCAACCATAAAACACATAAATGTGGTATATGGTTGAACGAACCTGAAGTTCTCATGAAAGAAGTATTCTGTCATTATAGTCCAACGGTGGACTATTCTTGTCAAACATATATCTCTATACATTGCCTCTGTATATATATATATATAGAGAGAGAGAGAGAGAGAACAAAAAAACCAAAGAGATCTGGCAATGAGTAAGATAAACAATAACCATTTTGCACGTCAAAAGATATGATAGATGCTAGATGTGAATTACCACGTGATTCATAGAAACATAATCAAATTATATAACAAAACCATCATAACATCCTCAATACAAAACTCTCCCTGACATTCAGACCCTTCAAACAAAACGAGAAAAAAAAAAAATTTAAGTATCCGAAGTCAGTATAAGCTGCAGCAGGGAAACTGAAAATCATTACAAAACACAATTATCAAAAGGAGAATGGCTAGCTGTATTGGCAAATTAAAAAAAAAAGAACAAAAATATTTGTGCAAAATATAGAACAGAGTGTGAAACATGCGGCAAATCAGTAAAAGCCAAAACAAATTAATTATACCAAGAGAAAATGCATATATCTACATACATATAGTATCAATCATGTAGTTATTCATAATTCGTAATAAGTAATTCTATACTACTCTAAAATTGACATTCAATGAACGAAAATAATAAATTGTAATGGAAATAAATGGTAAATGATAGTAATTGCATAGGAAGTAAAGTAAGAAATAATATATTAGAAATATATAAGATTTAGAATGTCTTTTTATCAAGGTTAATGGTTTTCAACTGACAGTAAAGAAATAAATGGTCATTAAGAATACATTTATGATTATTTTATAGATTTATAATATGATATACATTATTTTTTAACGTTATTTCTGTGAGATTTTAGTTAGAATTACTGGTTATATGCGGCCCGAGAGAGTTTTTTTTTCATTCGAATAACCCCCTTCCTCCTCCCATACTTTGACAGGAAAAGAATGATTAAGATTCAGAAGGCGGAACAAACCCAAGAAAGCGACTTTCAAATTTCTTGAAATTGTCCAAACGGACGAATAAAAGAGGACTGAAATGGTTCGAAACATTTCTAGAATTGACTGGTTTTTGCTAAATTCTACTACTGTGTCCAAAAAGTAAAACCAATTTAAAATTTAAAATTCTCGGGGCTTATGGCGGTTGTTAGCGCTAACGAACGCAACAAACCAAAAAAACACGCTCAATTAAGATATGCAAATACCCAAATTAAGATCGATTTGCAAAAGCTAAGTGAAAGAGTGGAGAAACAAATATCGCACTAGTAAAATAAATATTTTTTCATGATTTCATTTTTTTTATCTGGTTTATATTTATATGTTTTTTATATTTCATTTTTAGAGTTATATATTTCTTTACAATATGCGTATAGTATCATTATTATTATATTATCTATATTTACATGTAAGAATAATAGTAAACACGAAAATAATAACTCATTAGATTTCAATTTATCCCTTCAAAAATGTCTACAGTGGGTCTAAATCTAATATGGGGATATATAATTTTATATACTGCGCGCAAGATCATTTGGGTTGGCCATCCCTGTTCTAAATCAATGACAAATTGCAATCTGGTTTTTAAATGCCTTAAATTAAAATTAAAAATTAAATTAAAAATAATTAGTTACTATTAATTATTGGTGATTTAATAAGCAATTTCTAATAGTAAGCAATTTTCACGTACATTCACGATTTCAGTCATAATCTTCAAAACTGGCTGAAAATGTCCTTACCCAACAGCAATTATCATTACCAACACTCATTTGTCTATATGCCACTATACAACAGCAATTATCATTACCAACATCGAATTGTCTCTATGTCATTATCCAACAGCAATTATCATTATCAAAACCCAATTGTCTCTATGTCCTTACCCAATACCCAATTGCCTCTATGTCATTACCCAACAGCAATTATCATTACCAACACCCAACTATCTGTGTGTCATTACACAACACAATTATCATCACCAACACCCAATTGTCTCTATGTCGTCTATATGTCACTATACAACAGTAATTATTATTACCAACACCCAACTGTCTCTGTGTCATTACACAACAGCAATTATCATCACCAACACCCAATTGTCTCTATGTCATTACACAACAGCAATTATCATCACCAACACTCAATTGTCTCTATGTCATTACACAACAGATATTACAGAGAATTTAATTCTTTATTCACAGATTTGGTTAAAAAATACGAATCAATAAAATGTCATTGTAATTTGAATTATTTTATCTTATGTTTGTTTTCTTTTCTTAATGGGCTGATTTCACATGTGCTATTGCAGCTTCAGAAGGGAGGGATACATTGACGAATTTTTATTACCTTGCATTACCGTATTTTATTGTACATTACCATATTTTATCGTACATTACCGATTTTAGTCATGACCTTCAAAATTGTCTGAAAATGTCATTACCCAAGAGCAATTATCACTACCAACACCACAATTGTCTCTGTCCTTATCCAACAAATATTACGAAGAATTTAATTCTTAATTCGCAATTTTGGTGAAAAAATGGGAATCAATAAAAGGTCTTTGTATTTTTCATTATTTTATTATATGTTTTTTCTTAAAAAAATTGGGAAGAATCAGCAGACACGACTTTCACATATGCTATTGCAGCTTCAGAAGGGAGAGGTACATTACAGAATTTACATTACCGTACATTACCGATTTTAGTCATGACCTTCAAAATTGGCTAAAAATGTCATTACCCAACAGCAATTACCATTGCTAATACCCAATTGTCTCTATGTTATTGTCCAGATATTACAGATAATTTTAATTCTTAATTCACAATTTTGGTGAAAAAATATGAATCAATAAAAGGTCTTTGTATTTTGAATTATTTTATCGTATGCTTCTTTCCTTTCCTTAAAAAATGGGCAGAATCAGCAGACACTATTTTCAACATGTGCTATTGCATCTTCAAAGGGGGATTGAAGCATTTTATTAATCGAAGATTCAGATGATTCAGCTATATTACTTATTGACGTCGGGGAACTCTCCCATCATCTATGCGGCCCATTATTACTTATGCTTGCCCGGTTTGGGGTTCTGCTGCAAGGTACCACATTAATTATATTAATAGACTGGAAAATAAACTTCTTAGAATGATCACAAACTCCCTATGGTACTTTAGAAATGATGACATTCGTCACTGTCTTGATCTCCCCTCTATTCAAAATTTTATGTTCAAGCTTGCCAGCAATTTTTATGCAAGTCTTGAATATATTCCGAACGATGAAATACGTAATCTCCCGAGATACGATTTCACTCTGCCGGAAAATGCTAAACGCCCTCGGGTTGTTCTTAACAATCTTCAATTGCCCTACACGAACTGGGTCGACTCTGATCTGACCCTTCAATCATCATTTCTAGCAGCGGTTCCTACATTTCGTAGTGTTTAATCTCTCTTTTTGTGCTTATTATTATTTAAATCACGCTTTTTATTTTTTATTTTTTGTCTTAATTTCTTTAACTTATTTTTTCTGTAATTTATCTAAATTTATTTTGGGGACCTAAAAACAAGCTCACTTAACCTGTAATGTTCTTTAATCATGTTCTAATATTACCCAATGCCTTCATTCCAACAAGATAGGTGTTTTAGGCCCTATGGGGGCCAAGGAACACCGAGAACCAAGGACTGACTGACTGACTCTCCCATCATTC